>JAMAKR010000024.1:190105-541615 GCA_023628425.1 Chaetomiaceae sp. PYS4301M
GGAGAGAGGGAGAGAGGGAGAGAGGGAGAGAGGGAGAGAGGGAGAGAGGGAGAGAGGGAGAGAGGGAGAGAGGGAGAGAGGGAGAGGGTGTGTGTGAGTGTGTGAGTGATGAACGAAAAGAAAGTTAAATACGTTGTGGAAGGCACGGTAAACAGAGTATGAGAAGAAACTCGGTAAACAAAGAGAACGAGGAGAAACTCGGTAAACAAAAGATGAAATCGAGGTTCATCCAATTGGCAATGTTTATAATGGCCCACACAAGGAAAAGAAAACACGGAAGGAGGGCAGGCAGGCAGTAAGGAGAAGACAACATGAGACGGAACTCACGATGAAGGCTTGGTGGAACTCGGAGCCAAGCAGGCACTTCTCCCAATGGTCGCGAACGATGCGGCGGACGGACTCGGGAACACTCTGCTGAACGGCGAAATTCAAGCGTGTGCAGTCGTCGACAAACTTGGGGTTGATGGTGGCGTAGTCCCGCGTGGGCGACGGGAAGCCCACTCCGCCGGGCTGCTGGCCCGCCTGGGCTTGCTTCCGGGCGGAGGGCGGGTCCATGATGATGGGCTTGTTGGAGAGTGAGACGTGCGACCTGAGGACAGGGACATGCACATGGGCAGGAATGGAGACGGCTCGGGGTTGGGGTTGGGGTTGGTGATGCGTGTGGAGTTGCGGCGTGTGTGGCTGATGTGGGTGTTGGGGAGGCTGCTGCTGCTGCTGCTGCTGCGGCGGCGGCGGCGGCGGCAGCGGCGCCAAGTGATGGTGAGGTGCCGCAGGTGGATGTGGTGGAGGCAGTTGTTGAGAATGGTGTCGCTGGTGGTGTTGATGCTGATGTTGATGTTGATGTTGATGTTGATAATGCTGCGGTGGTGGCTGATGATGGTGGGAGTGAGAGTGGTGGTGGGAGTGGGAGTGAGGGTGCTGCTGCTGTTGTTGCGATGGATGTTGTTGGTCCGGAGGACTGGGAGGAATTTGCGCGTGCGAATGATGGTGTGGGGCCGGCTGCTGAAGGTGGAACGTGTGTTGCTGCGGCGGCGGCGGCGGCGGCGGGGGGTGCAGTTCTCTCGGCGATTGCGAATGCGAGTGCGGAGCCCCGTGAAGTTGGGCGGGGGCCGGAGGGGCCAGTGGCGGCGGCGCGGATGCGGACGCGGATGCGGACGCGGACACGGGCGCGGGTGCGGATGCGGGTGCCGGTCCGGGTGGTGTTGGCACCGACGGATGTTGTGGTTCGAGTTGCAGCGGGTGCGGCAGATGCGGGTGTGGGTGCGAGTGCGGGTGGTAATGAGGCTGCTGCTGGGGCGGGGGTTGCTGGGGCTGCTGGGGGGGCGCGCTTGTTGGTGGTTGCTGTGTGGTGGTGGGCTGTGGTGGTGGCAGCTGTGGGGACTGGGTGGTCCCTTTTCCTCCAGCTTCAGCTTGAGGGGACTTTTGGACTTTGTCGCTGACCTCGCCTTGTCCACCTGTTGCAGCTGTCGCGGCTGCCATCGCGTCTGTCTCTGCCGTCGCTTTTGGCGTCGTCTGAACATGAGACACTGGGCTTGCGGGCCGCGCCATCCCGGAACTCGTTAACTGGGCATCGGCTACCGTAGCGCCATTGATGGCAGGTGTTGCAGGTGGTGATGTTGCAGGCTGCGGCACGTATAAACGGGGTGCATCTGCGCTTTCAGGCTGTGTGCTTGGAGGCGCTGAACTTGGAGGTGCTGTATTTGTGGGTGGTGCTGTGCTAGGCGAAGCTGTTTCCGTTGCCAGCGTTGCCTGCATTGCTTCGAGTGCTTGCTTTGCCAGTGCCGAGTCCTGCGGCTCGCTTTGTTCTACTCGGTCCAAATCCATCGTGGACATGGTATGAAGGCAATGCGGCCCGTGTTGCAAACTCGTAACGACCAGAAAGCTGTTTCATTCCACGCTGTCGAGCTGCGAGTCGTTCACTCGAGTCCGTCCGTGCCTTGGGGGCCAATCTCTCAGCCAACAAAGCAGGCAGTGTCACGATCCTGGCTGCCGAGCGGCAATTGTACCCGAGGGAGGAGCGTAGCCCGAAACCAAAGCAAAAAAACCAGCAAAAGCCTGCAAACACGCAGGAATGGCAGAAAAACCGATGGCAGGCGACCGACGTCGGGTGATGGCATTCAAAAGGCGAGCTCGAAGGAAAGGACGAAGGAAAATGCGATAAGGTAGGGATAACGAGATCGCCGCTGCCAGAAGCTGTTGGGTTTGCGCACAGGCTGCACCAGAGAGAAAAACTGGGGTACTTTATGAAGTAGCGTTCCATCCATGTTATGTTATTAAAGGTTAAGGTTACCTTTTTGTCTCAAAAACCTTTGTCGGTTAAAATGCGCGGCCACGCTTCTTTGTTAATAAAAATCATTATTAACGCGTTAATTAAATCCTGCCAATCCAATCAAGCTAGCGTCCGAGATATATCTGGTCTACCATGCTGCGCTGATCCCAGCAATTTTTCGTTAGCTGACCCTACCCTGTCTCCACAGCCAAACTTTTCTGGTTCCACTTTCCGCTTTTGCGCCTGGGAATTCCAATACAGGCTGCGCTAACGATCGCCAGGACTCAGCTCTTCGCCATTGGTGGACCTCTCATGCTTTTCTCAGATGGCTGCGTGTCCTTGATGGAGCATTTTCTCCGACCCTGTCGCCTGTCTCTTGCTCAGCTTCAATGGCGGTACGGACGTTGAGGTTAACAACAACATCAACTTCCATCATGCTCAGTGCCAGCACCCCCAAGGGAACGGCATTTGCATTCTACCTCGAGCGCTGAAACATGGATGTCTTCTGTATTAATGTAGGTACGATCTTAACTGCGGCAGATCATGTCTGAGACTGAGACTTTCCATGGCACATGTGTTCCACCCACCGCGGATGTGCCGACTGCATCTTCTCCCTGTTAGAGCATGAAGTACTCTGTACCGTGATAAAGCATGTTTTGTCTGGGCTCTGGTTTGCTGCCGCTGTGCCTTGGCGCGCATCAAATATGGGAATATTGAGACTGGTATATTTGCTTTTCTTTTTCTTTTTCGTCTTTTGTCAGCGTGCTTTTATGCTGTTAGCTCCTGGCATGATGTAACCTGCTGTCCTCCGGTGGTCGTTGCAGCTTTAAGTATTCCGTATAACCCCAGGTATTAAGTGCCTTGCTTGGTATTTATGCATGTGACACCATCTCCCCATCGCATTTTTACCTACGTGGTATGCCGGATCATTGATGTGCAATGGGGTTGCAGAGAAAAAGTAATGGGAGCAAGAAGACAGAAGCAGCATGATCGTGATACTGATGGCGTCAAGCGGACTCCTATCAGGGGTCAGGAGCATGGGTTCCAGTGTCGATACGCAATATAGTTACATTGGTGCAAAGGCAAATCTGAATCTTCGGATTTTAGTAAGATGCATGCCACGTCCCCTCATCTGGCCGCCTCCACCTCGGGTATGTGCCGGAATGCTTGACGTGGCCGTGTAACCAAGGTGCCACTGACAAAGAAGAGAAGGATGTGTTGAGCCCCACAGCTTCAGATTACACAGTAACATGCAACATTGCCGTGTTCATAAAAACAGGAATTAGGTACGGAGCAACTACATAGTAAGCAAGCACCGAGGGAAAAAGGAAAAAAAAAAAAAAAAGGCCGCAGCTCTGTGTAGACGAATCGCCACTCCCCAGACCTGTCCCCCTGAACCCCAGCAATGCCCGTCCATGGTATCAACCCACAGTCCCCAACACCCCTCCCTCAACCCCGACGCCCTCCAAAACAAACAGCCAGCCACCTTGACATCAACAACAACATTCCTTTAGATATTCTCCCCAATGCACGCGAGCAACAACCGCTCATAATCCCCGCTGGTCTCCCCCTTGATCCTGCCCGCCAGGGTGCGGCGGTACCGCTTCTCGTACGCGCCGCGGACGTTGGCCATGTGGTTGCGGTCCCAATCTGGCAAAAAAGTGTGGTTAGCCTTTTGAACTGCACGGCAATTTCGGACGAGGATGCAAATGGGCCTGTGATGAATGGTGGGGACGTACGGAAGCGGACGACACGGCTGACCAGGAGATAATCCTTGGTGCCGGCGCCGGCCATGGCATCTTCCAGAAGCGTGGCCTGGTGCATGTACTTGTCGATGGCGTTGCGGAGCTGGAAGAGGAGCGCGTCTTCCATGTGGCCTGAGAATTCCTGTCGGTTTCGTTAGATTGGGTGTTTGCGGAGGCGGGAGAGCCTGATGAGTTGTGAGAATGGTGTTGACTTACCCTGCGAATGACGTCCTCTAGGTTCCGCGCAAACTTTTGCTGGTACTCGTACGCGATGGCGCGGATCTGGTTGTCGTTCCTCGTGCTCAGGATGCTGCACACCTTCATCTCGTCGGTGCCGACCTTGCCCTCGGTGGCGTTGTACAGGTCGTTCACGTCGCGGTCGATCTCGGCCTTGACGATGGGCGCCGCGTCCTCGGCGCGCTGGGCGCCCAGCACGATCATGAAGTGCCGCTCCGTCTTCATGCTCAGGTCACCCCGCACGTCCTCCTCGAGGCGCCGGCGGAAGACGCGGTAGTACTCGCTCTTGATGGCGTTCATGTCGGCGTTGGACCGCCCCAGCAGGACGTCGTTGAGCGCCTTTTCCTTCGTCCCCATGCCGGCCATGGCCTCGCGGAGGAGGTGGACGTCGCTGAGTAGGGGCCCACGGGCGAGAGAGACGAGGCCGGCCTCGAACCAGCTGCTGGTTTCACTCTTGATGTCTGCGATCAGGTCCCGACGGAGGAGGCGCGAGTAGGCGTCGCGGATCGTGGTGACCTGCAGGGGGTCCTTGTTCGCCAGAACCCGGATCAGTGCCTTTTCGTCGGTGCCGAACCCCTTCATGGCCGACCTCAGGGCCTGCGCATCTGCGTCGCCATTCCAACCGATGATCTGTGGGGCACCGTAGCCGAGGGAAGGCGGCGTTGGCGGGAAATGTTGCTGGTAGGGCTGATACTGCTGAGGGGGAGGTTGCCCGTAGGGTTGCTGGGGAGGGGGCTGGCCATATCCCGGCTGCGCACCGTATTGTTGGGGGGGAGGGGGCGGCGCGCCGTAGGCTCCCTGCTGGGGCGGCGGGTAGTATTGACCCGGAGGGGGTGCGGCGCCGTACGGCTGCGGCGGGGGGGCACCGTAGGGCTGCTGCTGGGGAGCGCCGTAGGGTTGTTGCGGGGGAGCACCGTAGCCCTGCTGCGGGGGAGGCGGTGGTTGTCCGTAACCCTGGGCCTGAGGAGGCTGTTGGTAGTACTGGCCCTGAGGCGGTGGCGGCGCGCCGTACTGTTGCGGAGGAGGCGGCTGCTGGTAGTAACCCCCTTGCTGCGGAGGGGGTTCTGGTCTGGTCAGCGCTGTCGCGTGCAATTTTCCCGAGGCGCCGTGCCAGTTAAGGTGTGTTGCGACTCACGGCCATACGGGGGGTATCCAGGGTACGACATTCTCGAGACAGAAAGGCAGATGTGGCGCGCGAGGTGCGAGAGATCACTGGGCGAGAGTGAAATGGCTCAGGAAAGTGGTTAGGGGTCGCCCTTTGGAAGTTGGTCTGGTCGCGGTTTGGATCACGCAAGCGATTCTCAGCCGGCGCGGTAGCGTAGTGCGGGGGAGGAGGGGCAGCCGTGCCCGAGGATGACTGCAATCAAGTTTTCAACGTTTGGGGATTCGTACGACCACGACCGCACCCAAACACAGGTAAGATATATACGCGTCCATCATCAAAAAAACCATGAGCCACTGGGGCTGTGATCTGCAGATCAGTGATTTCATCGCATCCATTCTCCCATCGGTACCTGGCACGTGGAGCGGGGAGTCGAGGCCACCAAGCAGGCTGTGCTGTCATGGGTGTGGCTCAGCAGCAGACGAAGCCGGCCGCCAAGATCAGGATGTACATGTACGCACGCCCACATGGAGATGGCGAGGACGTCAGGGCTCATGCTGGGGGTAAACCGGGAAACAGTTTGTACGGGACTTCCAGTTGTACGAAACACGCAAGATGCAATGTAAGGTTAAAGCAAGGCGGGCTCTGGCATCACCAGAGAACCACGAAAGCATCCCTCTGCGCCCGTGCCAGCTTGAGAAATCGAGTCCGTCTGAATATCCGCGTGGAAAGCTCCAAGTTCCTGGCGCTCGTGAAAGTTCTGGAACGGCCAAAATCGGTGGGCGGGGCACCAGACCCATGTTCAAAGCCACACCTGCAGCGGGGTGGGGATGCTCCAGGCGAACGCGTGGTGCCCCACCTCAGGCAGGGTCCAATAACGTCCGAAAGCCAGTCGGAACAGAGACCTCATCTGGACAAACCCCAAAACGAAGCGCCAAAACGAAGCGACACAGTGACAAGGGATGTACGCCGTACAAGGAGAAAACTAATCCGAGAAAAAAAGTTAAAATCGAGCTCGAAAACTCATATTCTTCTTCCTCTTTTTCTTTCTTTCTTTCTTTCTTTCTTTTTCCCCGCTCCTCCAAGCAGCAGGCACCAGGTGGCTGGCGAGTGCATTTTTAACCGCCGAGTCGGCGGACCCCAAGCTCGACCAACCCCCGTTTTTGGCAGCTGAGCCCCGTTACACAGAGATCTCGGAAGGTAACATAGAGCGATAGGGAAGCCAGCCATCTCAATTTCTAGATCTCCTTGAGGGGTCTTATTCCGTACATAATTCACATAGTTAATACCCGCGATGGTCATTTTCCAACTTTGCATCACCATCTTCCCTGCTCATTGCTTTTCCTTGGACGGACTGCATCCCTGTTGCAAATTAAGGACTGTTGCGCTGCTGAACACAGCAGCATCCGGCACTCGCACCGGAGAAACAGTGCGTGCTCAAGATGCGTCTCGGCCCGGCAACCTCCCTGTTTTCTGCGATTGTTGTTTTGACCACAGCCTGCACATGCTTGCCAATCAATGAGCAACCGCAAGGCCTCACGCCGAGGGCAACCTACTCGGTGGTGCCTATTGATGGAGGTCCGGGCCCGGGTGGGTCCGGGAGCACAGGTGGCTCCGGAGGTTCCGGTGGGTCCGGGTCCGGCTCCGGAAATCCGGCCCGCACTGTGACGGTCACCGTGGTGGAAACGCTACCGCCCAAAACATCATTTCACACCATATACGTGACCTCGCATCAAACCCCGGAGCGCATCACCGACACTGTCATCATCACCAGAACCGTCCAGATTGTCAGCATCGGCCCAGCAGTAACCACAACCACAACCACAACCACCACGGCCACGGCCACGGCCACTGTCTCTTTCACTTCGACTGCTCAAGACGCCACAACAACATTATCGCAGTCAACGTCACTCACAGCCACCCAGTCATCAACCGCGGCAACACCGACCTCGACACTTGCTTCTGTCACGTCGTTCACCTCAAGTCCCCTCCCCCTCCAAACGGGGGGTAGCAGCCGTACCACAACCTACGACGACGGAAAGTGGCATACATCATATCCGGCGTGGAACGGGACTATGCTGCGCCGAGGGTCTCGGAATGGGTCAAGGCCCAGACTGGTTGTTTGACAGACAGGCCGCGGGTCAGAAACCTTTGGGTTTTCTTTCGTTTTCCTTTTTCTTCTTCTGTTTTCTAAGTATATATTTCTTGTATAACAGTAATATTCTGGATTAGGGGGGTTTGGGAGTTGGAAAGCCGGAATTGACGTGGACCAAGAGCTGGAAAGCGTTGGGTTGGGTTGGATGCTGGGAGGTTGGGAGTTGGGAGTTGGGACTGTGGAAGTACAAACATGAGAAACATCTAGAGTATGCATCCCTTTGAGACACAACGACGCATATCATGGTCAACACGCGTTCAAAACCAACAGTTTCGCAGATCATCGGATAGCTGCGCAGGTTTCCGTTTTCCAGAGCCCCGCGGATATGTGCATTGCTTGGGTCCAGGGACTGGGGTGCTTGCATGTGCATGCCCATGCATGATGCATCCGCCACAGGGGAGGACGGCAGTTAACTCACCGCAAGATTATGTTTACCAGCTCGTTTGGCCATGCACATATTCCGTACAAATGCACAATCGCAAGACCCGTGAGACGGGTAGCTACCGGATCTACGGCATGTGCATACGTACACACAGATGGGTCCAGTCCCTGATCGACAAGACATAGAGCACAACAGGCAACATGCGCCCTCAAGCGCCCTGATGATGGAGATCCAGCACCAGAATAGTCCTCTCCATATGGGGTGTGATACCGACTGTTTGGATGCATGTTTCACTGCTTACGGTGCGTTTCGATGTCCCAGGCTCGATGCTGTTGAGACATCCCCCCTTGCCCTGGATTTCTGGTATGATTCAGGCAATGTACCTGCACAGTACTCGGTACCTAGATTGTGTCGTCGTGTCGCAAAGATGTGTTTAAGACAGAATTGGTGACACGCAGCCGAGTATTGAGTCGTGCGACTTGCTTTAACACGGGCTACATGCTGGTCCTTGTACTCCCGACTTCACAATACCCGCTGGCGCCAATGATTCCCCAGGGGCTCCGTCCACTGTTGGCCAGCTGCATGTATTGTGTTTGACTCGGACCTTGACTTGTCGTTCTTGGTCAAACCAAACGGGAAATTCGAACGCCACCAAGGGCCGTGAACACGATGCCTGCAGCCAGTCGAGACCAATCGGACGGTTAAACATGGCAATAGTAACAGCGCCATCGGCGAATAAAAGAGTCAAAAGCAAAGCGCCCCCTTATCCCTGATACGAGTCTCCGAAAGCTTTGGCAATTTCTTTTTTGCCAGAGACGAGCTGACCCAAGTGAAGTTGAAAAAGCAAGCTGAGACCGACGGTGATCATGATGCCCTCCGTCCGCATCATCCGTCCCCTCCACCATATCACCGCCCTATCCCTCCTAAACAGACGAACCATAGCCACAATGACGACAACTACAACGACAACGACGATGACGACGGAATCTTTCCCAAGGGAATTCAAACAACCCCCTGACGCCCCACAGATCGCAACTTTCAGCACCAGCAACCCCCTTCATGCCCCCAACCCAACAGTGACACCCCCCATCACCACCACTACCACAATCACGACCAACCTCCCCCCAGGCTACCGCGCGACCATCGCAACCAACCTCCCAACCTTCACCCTCCCCACCACCAACCACCCCATCGCCCCCACCCCCTCCAACATCACCCTCGGCCGCGCTCTAATCGCCGCCTTCCGAAAAGAAGGCATCCTCCAACTAACCATGACCCCCTCCCAACACACAAACTGGCAGGCCGCGCACGCCGCCAGCCGCGCCTTCTTCGGCCGCCCCCACCCCGAAAAAGCCGCGTGCGTTGATCCCCAGAGCTATTCCGGCTATATCGCGTCTGGCGAGGAGGTCACGGCCGGCGTGGCGGATTATTCGGAGGTGTTTACCGTGACGAAGGAGTTTGCGCGTGAGGATGGGAGGGTGCAGGCGGGGTGGCCTTGTTTTGGGGCTTGTCCTTGGCCTGCTACTGCTGAGGGGAAAGAGGAAGGGATGAGGGAGGTTATGACGAGGTTTGGGGAGGGGTTGGGGGAGGTGGGGGAGACGTTGTTGAGGTTGATGGAGATGGGGTTGGGGGTTGCGGAGGGGGCGTTGGGGAGGTATACAAGGGATGGGTGGCATCATATGCGCGTTTTGAGGTGAGTTTGGTTTCGCGGGGGGCGGATTGAATTGGGAGGGATAGTTGGTTCAGGTGTGGGGAGGTTGACTAAGAAAATGTTTAGGTTTCCGGCGAGCAATGCGACGAATGGAAAGGGAAAGGAGGGGAGGGGAATTGGCTCGCACACGGATTACGGGTTGCTTGTCATTTCTGCGCAGGATGAGGTTGGAGGTCAGTCTTCTTTTGGTTATGGGTTGTGAAGTACAAGACTCACGAGGTTATTAGGTCTCTTCATCCGCCGTCCCAGCCACGAGGAGAAGTTCGCCAACTGGAAAGAGAGCGCCGCGGGTCTGAGGGAGGACGACGATGGATGGGTTTATGTCCCTCCCGTGGAGGGCGTCCACACGGTCATTCTCGGTAAGTTCAATTCCCGATCTTGGGGCCATGTTCGTATGTGAGCTTGAACAGCCCCTGACTGGAAACCCAGGCGACATGATGCAGTACCTCACCCACAATTACCTCACGGCAACCCCCCACAAGGTTGGGCTCAACACCCGCGAGCGCTTCGCCATTGCCTACTTCCACGAGCCCAGCTTCCAGGCTGTGCTCAAGCCTCTGGATCACGGCTGCGGAGGGTTTGCAGAGCAGGGTGAGCGCGCAGCGGAGAACGACGAGGGTATTCACTACGGCACGCACTTCACCAACATGTTTATGCGCGCCTACCCGGACCGTATCACCACGCGGCGGATAATCGAGAAAGACCGGTACCGGCTGCTCCAGAAGCCGGAGTTGCGGTCCATGGGGGCAATGCCTTTGTGATATACTTAGGCCCTGACGAATGTTTGATGTCGCAGGCAGAGAGACATTGGGTGGGACAGCGAGTGGGACAGCGGGTTGAATTTCAGTTGATTTAACACACAAATCAGAGCAACAGCGGTGCTTCAATGATCACAAAGTCAAGAAGGGGTTAGAGTTATTATGGTTTCTCGCTGATGTTGTCGAAGTAGCCAGGTGAGCGTGGAGTGTCTGGCCAGGCTGTAACGGTTCATTCACACAGGTATTCATATAATATTGCCGTGACCCCCCTGTGCTTACCCGTCACACTGCAGCAGTGTAGTAGGATGAGCAGCCACAGGAATTCAGCCGCAATCGCTGGGAATCGTCGTGTAACTCGTGTTCCGGGTTAACCGGGCAGTAGAGGAGGACTGCGGGCAGCCTAACAGGGAAAATTGCGGAAGGAATCCTCCCGGCAAGGTGACAGCGGTATTTGAGCCACTTGCTGCGTCGACCTCGATGGAAAAGTGGGAGGAGAAGGGGGAGGGGGTATGCTGGGTGGATAAATAGGGCAGGTTGGGGCCATGAAGACCCGGACAATAATTATCTGTGCTAGGGCTCGGATCATTCTAGGATATCTAGGCATCTGTCTCACTTACTACTTCTCCTCTGATATTATCATATCCATAGCTGAATCCACCATTACTGTCCTTTTTCTCACTCCAAACATGCGGGTTGTTGGCATCCTCACCCTTTTAGCGGCAACGTAGGTGTTATATTACACTACACTCCCCTTTCACCACACTCCAGCCTCTCCATTCTCCAACCCGAGCAACTAACCCCCCCCCCCCCCCCCCTAGCGCCGCGGCACTCACCCAAACCGGAGTCAGTCCCTCCAACAACACAACGCCCACACCCACCCCCACACCAACAACGATAACCACAACAACAACCTGCCCCGCCACCTCCCCCCTACCAACAACCACCAAATGGCACGGCGTAGCCTGCCCACAAATCTGCGTACAGCCCGACAACCCGGCGTGCCCGACGTACTCGTGCTCGAGGCTGGCGAGCTGCGACGCCGGGTCGACGACGACCACGCCGCCACTCGCCGCGCCCACGTCGACGGTGGGCTCTGAGACCAACGGCTGTGTCGTGACTGTTACTGTGCTCAGACGGTGTGCGCTGTGTGGGTGTTTGGGGTGTCCGACTTGCGTGGCGGTTCGGGGCGGGTGAGTTGAGCTTGGGGAATGTGGATATGGGTGGGTGAGGAGTGTGACGAGTCCCCGGATGGGTGTTGAGGGATGGCATATACATGTAGTCACAGCAGTATTGGCATCTATGTCCTCCCTTTTGGCGCCACGGAACTGGAAGGACCGTTGGAAGATCGGGATCATGTCTTTTTTTTATTAGGTCCTCTTGTTCTTCTATGAGTCCGCGGACAACCGCTGGCCATGTGTAACAGCCAATGCCGGTGTTCATCACGCCTTCCCGGCCTCCTCCTCGTCCCGGCCGGTGCTATTAATGACAACCGGCTGGCCAGGCCGTCCAGGTTTGTGAACGCCCGCCTTCCCGATAATGCCCGTCCCGCGAAACGCAACAAGCACCACAGCAAGCGCGCAGATGCCGAGCCCAAAGTTCCACCACTCGGCCGCCCTCAGCCCGAGAAGCGACGCTAGGTCGCCTTTCACGACAGCCCCAGCATCCTCGACGCCAACACCCCTCTCCCTGGACATGACGGCCGTCTGGATGGCCGTCGCCACGGCCAGGCCGATGGCCCGCCCAACCTGGCCCATCGAGTTGACGAGGGCGCCGCCGAGGGCCTGGTCCGACTGCGGCAGCGAGTGGCTAGTGAAGAGGATCAGACACGGCCACGTCGTGTCGGCGCCGAACACGGAGATGACCATGGCCGGGAAGCACCACGCCCAGTAAGTCGTCTCGGGCGGGATCGGGACGGCGAAGAGCAGGACCGAGACGGACACGCAAAAGTTGCCGACGGTGAGCATGAGGTACGTCGGCACGCGCGCCAGCAGCTGCGAGACGACGACGGCCGTGAGGAAGCCCGTAACTCCCGTCGGGAGGAAACGCAGTGTCGTCTGCAACGGGGAGTGGCCCTGGTAGTCCTGGTAGAAGTAGGTCGCGTAGACGAGGAAGCCGTTGAAGCTGCTGAAGAAGAGGCACATGATGGCCATGGCGGCGCTGAACTGCGGGTTGGCAAAGTTGGACACCTTCATGATGGGCGCCAGCTTGCCCGTCTTTTCGAGATGGTGCTGCCAGAAGACGAAGAGGGCGACGAGGATGACCGAGATGACGATCAGCACGGGAATCCACGGCGTGCGCCATCCGACAACGTTGCCCTCGGTCAGGGCGAAGAGGAGAGCCAGGAGCCCGGCGGTGACCAGGAAAGCGCCCAACCAGTCGATGGATGCTCTGGGCGGAGCAGCGGCGCCTTCGTCTTCTTCTCGGACGGGGCGTTTCGAGGGCGGGATGACGAATATCCCCACTGCGCTGATGGCGAATCCTGCGAGCGCTATCGTCACAAACACCCATTTCCACGAGGCGTACTCGGCGATGAAGCCGGAAAGCAAGTTTCCCAGCACAGCCCCTAGCGGAGCACCAGCAGCTGTTCCCAAACGCAACCGTCAGCATTTCTCATTCTTTCCTTTTGCTTTCCGTTCTGGTAAGACCGCAATAGGGGCTGATCATACCATAGCAACTAAAGGCATAATTCTTGGCCTTGCTGGGAGGGAACGTGGTCCCGAGAATACCAATGGCCGTGGGAACATTGGCAGCAGCGCCCTGTCCGGAGAGTTATCGATCAGTCTCTTTTGTATCCCCCAGCCATGACATGAGATAGAAGCAAACTCACCAAGCCCTGCAGCCCTCGGAACAAATCAAAGGCGATCTCGTTGGGGAGGAACGGGTTGATGAGGGTCGTCAGGGCGAACCACGCCGAGCCTCCGACAAAGATCTTGCGCTTTCCATAGATGTCGGCCACCCTGCCCCAGAAGAGCATGAAGCAGCCAAAAGTGAGGGAGTAGGCCGACACGATCCACTGGAGCCGTGCCTCGGGGATGTCGAGATCTCTGCCGATGGACGGGAGGAGAATCACGACTGCTTGTCCTGACAAGCTCTGATTAATACACCGTTAATTAGCCTAGGGACTAACTGGTACTCATAGGGAAAGCCCAGCAGCTAAAACTCAAGCTAAGAAGAAATTAAGTAGAATTGCTAGACTCACATTCAGAAAGCTGGCACCAGACAAGGTGGCCACGAGAGCAATGCACCGCGCTTTCGAGAAGGGGAGCCCCGAAGTCAGGTTCTGACTGCCGTCCTGGGCGACATGGACCTCGGCGACATCGCTTACCTCCGCTTCCTCCGAGCTGGTTGGTTGCAGAACTTGAAGGCCGCCCTCCTTTTCATCGTATCGTGAAATCGCTTTCTCAGGGCCGTCTCTTGACGATGAACCGGACATGATCACTCGGACGGGCTCTGAAAGTCCAACGAGTTGAGCGCGATGGTCTCGACAAGAATAAAGGAAAAAAAAGTGTTAAAATCTGGTTGAGGGTCAAAAGGCGTCATCTTAGCTTGCATCTGCTGGATCCCTGGTGCGTTCGAGGCAAACGATACCCTCAAGCTCCACCGGCCTTTGGCCCACCGCGGGGGAGAACTGTCCCACATCCAGGGTAAAAAAGCAAAGAGGTTCGGGAGCTTGTGTCGGGAATAACTATCGGCCTCTTGCGTGCAAGCCTGGCCTTTTCTGATTCTGGATTAACCTCATTGAAACGTCGAGGTGGACAGTGCGTCGCTCCCTTATATACGTCGCTCGCTTATAAAGTACGTTAGACGAATGTTCGTACAGCTCTTACGAGTGCCTCACTTGCTGATATGATATGCCTCACTCACTGATAAAGTACGTTAGTTCGAATAGCCGCGGGTCCTATCGCAGATCCGCAGCGCAGTAGGAATCGCCACACGTCCGATTGCCGACATCAGCTCCTGGACTCAATGCCAATGCTAATTGTTAATCACCGCTCCGCTACCTTATTCTCAACCTCTCCCACCAACACACGGTTTGTGGCCCCCAGCCGTGTGTTCAAGTCTTCCTGCCACTCAACCATGATCTACCGGATCAGAAGGCCGAGGGTGGGGAGAGAGTATTCTTAATTGAATCGTGATCTGCTCGCACCGGAGTGTTCCCCTTCCCTTCACACGACTGTGGTTGGCTTCAATAACTCTTCAACAATGATCCAACGACGGTGCACATCACCGCCATCCCAATAGGCACCATCGCTCCCATCTCCGCTACTCTCAGAAAACTCGTCCGTTATCAAAACAGGGACATTCAACGACTCCATCGACCGCACACGCGACGGCGACGGCGCTCTGAGCAGACGATCGTGGCGTGGCGACGGCTCCATCGGCCGGCGGAACGGAGACGGCGTCCTCGACCGCCGAGGTGGCGGCGTCCTGAGCAAATGGTCGTCCACGACGCGGGCTGAAAGCCTCCCCGGCACCCGGTCCTGTCGGCTCAGGCTGATGATCCGGCCGGGGTCCTCCCTGAAGAGCGTCATGTTCAGGATCGTGCGGGTGCTGCTCGCGGGGTTGGTGACTAGGACCTTGAAAACGGGCACCAGGCTCGTGTCGTTGACGATGACCCGCAGCCGCTCCATGACGGTGCCGAGGTCCCGTAGCAGCCGGCTGACGTCAAAGCACGAGATGGAGTCGATGATGCAGTAGATGAGCGTGCCCGGCCGGAACTGGAACAGCAGCGCGTGGAGCGCCGAGCACAGGTCGGGCAGCGAGTGCTGCTCCAGACCCTGCAGAAAGGCGCGGTTATTGATGAAGTCCAGGTTCCACCTGCTCATGCTGGGGTCCGCGTCGTCCAGCTTCATGAGGAGCTGCAGGATAAGCGAGCGCACGAGGCCCGCGGGGCCGTACAGGGCGTCGCTGGGCGACGCGTGCAGGCCGCAGAAGAAGTGGATGACGGCGGTGTCGTCATCCGGGGACGATTGCATTAGGCTCGTCGCCAAGGTACCGCTGAGGACCGAGATGGCCGAGAGGCGGTCGAGGCACGACTCTCGGATGTTTGCGTCGACCAGGATGAGAGACGGGTGCGGGTGCGACAACCAGTGGAGGAACTGGTCGTGGACGAGCAGCGATTGGACCTGGCCTTGGCTAGCCACGGACAGTCTGCGCTGCTCGGCGAGGGCGTGACTGAGATCGACGCTGGGGTGTTGGAAGACGCGTTCGGGATTGGGGGGGTTGTTGGCTTGGTCGTCGTATGTGGACAATGGCCGGGCCAGGATGTCGCACAGCTCCGCGAGGCTCACGACGGCCTTGCGTTTTGTGTTGAGGGATACTTGTTGCCGGAGCACGGCGAGCTCGGCTTCGAGTGCGCTTCGTTCTTTTTATGTCGGGCATCGTGTCAGTCCGTTGTGGCCATGAACAACCCAGAGTGCTGTGGTACAGTACAAGGTAACTTACTTTGGGCCTCCATAATGAGTCGCATGAGGTGGTTTCTAGTGGCTCTCTGCTCTTCTGCAATCCGTTGCAGTTCCGACTCTCCTCGGCGCAGGGCGTTGAGCTGCGCACGTCCTTGTTCTTTCCAAACTGCGGCGTTGTCGTCTGCCTTCTCCATCAGGTACCCAATGCCGTGGGAAACACGCATTGAGGCTACGGCATTGTAGTGGCTGTACGCTTCGGTCCGCTCAGCCGTGCGGTCGCGGGCCAAGTCGATCGCGTCCTTGTATTTCTTGATGTGCGTCTCAAGGACCGCCAGGACGGCATCCATGGTTGGCGGAGTATCGCCCGCCTTGTTGTTGCGCTTGAATCTAGCAGCAAGCTTGGTCGCTGCAAAAGAGGCTTAGTGGGAATCATGAGCGCCCATCGTTGTTGGGTGCCTGTACGTACCGGCGGACTTTCCCAGGTTCAACATGATCTCTACCATATCCTCAATGGCGTTGACAACTGCTTCGTATAGCAACGTGGCAGAGTCGCTGACATCGGCGTCAGCTCGAAAGCGGGTACGGTCCGGACGCAAGCTGACCAGTGCGTCTCGGAGGGTAGAAAAGGTCTTGAAGACCCTCTCCCGTTTTTCTTTGGAATTTTCGGCAAGCTAGACATCGTAAGACACGTCACATTGAAGGCCAAACAACGACGGCAGGCATGAGACAACCAACTTTGAACACAACGGCGACTCCCGCCTTGACCACCGCCAAGCCGTAGGAGTCGGGGATCAAGTCCAGCCATGCCTCGGAGGCTTCTTTCACGTTGCCCATGCCGTACCACAAGCGGTGCCAGAGCCCCTCCTTGGACTTGTTGTAGGCTTTTTCCATGGCACCAATCTTGTCGCAGAGGCTGTCGTCAAAGGTGGTGACCTGGATCCGCAGTGACTCGGTGATGTACGCTCTGAGGGCTTGTTCTAGCCGTCTAGCCCTTCGTATGAGTGTCCAGAGTCTCCAGTCCTGGCGGACGGGGGTGGCTGGACATGCCACTTACTGATGAGGCTGGGGTTCCAACATAAACGCGGCTTGTTCTATGTCAAGCCGCGACGATCCCCCGAGGCCGGGATGCAGCTTCGGTGTCTCATCGACGATGTAGTTGCCTACCACGGTCAGTTCTCTCTCGCCTGGCCGCAACCAGTCGAGGCCCCCGTATTCCCGCTTCGACGCCATCTAGGTCTAAGTGGTGGGCGTGTTGGTTTGTCCGCGTGGGAGCTGGGAGTAATTACAGACTTAGTAAAGCGGCCCGTCTCCCGATTTCCGCGGCCGAGCACAAGGGAGACGAGACGAGTGGACGGGGGCAAAAAAGAAAAAGTAGCCAGAAGCGGGGGGCGCCGTCTTCTCTCTGAAGAGCCCCTCCCTCAGCGCTTGCATGCGCGTCCAGTGTGCGGCGAGCCAGTTGGGTCTCTCTCAACGGCCCCATAGACGCGGGTCGCTCGCTCCTCAGACCGAATCACAAAAGGGCTCGTTGTGACTCGTCCTGACACGCCGGGTACTGCGCCTCTTTGGGGCGACGACACAGCGCGGCGGCACTAGTCTGTATTGGCCACGGGTTGGGCCTTGTGTTGCAGAATGATGCTCGGCTACCATGCACAACGCCAGGAAAGGAAAATAAGTGGACAAGGGCATGCCCGCATGCGCGCCATCTGCGGCATGGCACAAAATGAGCCAGCCCCTTCACCTCCCTCTCTGGTTCTGCGCCCACTGGCGAGGAGACTGCTCTTGTTCCCTTTTACCTGCTGGGCAAGCCACTCAGTGGGCGCCTCTTGCCTGCCCAATACTCACGCACCCACCGCCGGCTGTCGCACAAACGCCCACGGCAAACCCAGATCCACTTCGTCTTCCTCTTGATTGTCAAGGTCGGCGCCATGGCTTCAGACGACACTGCGGGTGCGCAGACGGACCAAATCGACAAGACCGGCAAGGCGGATCAGACGGACAGGGCCGACAAGACCGACATTGACAAGACCGACATTGACAAGACCGACATTGACAAGACCGACATTGACAAGACCGACATTGACGAGACCGACATTGATAAGACCACCGAGACCGACGAGACCGACGAGACCAACGAGACGAAGCAGAGTGAGCAAGAATGGGAAGACCAGCGCCGGAGCATTCCTCTGAAGGTCGATGTGGAATGGCTCGACTTTGAGCATTTCAAGAACCGCTACACCGAGAATGACGGTTTTGCCATCCTCGAAGTCTTGTGCGGCCACTCGCAAATCTCGCAGGAGGTCGCCCGGGAGAGTCTGAGACGGAGCCGTGGCAAAACGGACATCAGGCAGCTCACGCCCATGCCCAAGCTGGCAGTGGACGGCAATTCAACCTGGATCCAGCGCGTCCGAATCCAGTCGCCGCAGCTCATCCAGCTGCTGTCGCGGCTGACGGGCCAGCGCGACAGGTGGACTACCGACAAGCCGCGCATCTTCTTCGCGCCCTTCCGCACCTTCGTCCACTACCTGCCACAGCTGAAGCAGAGTCTCAAGCTTCTCGAGACGCGGTGGGCGGCTGCCAGTGCCTCTGCCGATGCCTCTGCTCCCTCGACCGCGGCGGACTCGGAGCCGTCCCCCGCCGGCCAGCCCGACAAGGCACACGCAGAGCGCCAGCCAAAAGGGGACGGACCTGACCGTGGCCCGCGCAGCGACGGCGGCGGCGATGACGATGACGAGTCGAGTCCCATGGCGCCTGATTTGGCTGTTTCGGGTGACCTGATCGACTCCTCGGTCACCATGTCTCACGTCGCCAAGTTTATCGAATTCGTCGAGAAGCACATCGAGCCTCTCTGGCGCCGCGCTGCTGGCACCAGCCAGCGCAAATTTCGCTTCATCGACCTCGGCATGGTTTTCCAGCCCGGCGAGCTCCTCTACGTTCCCCCGCCGTCTGACTCGCTGCAGAGCTTGGAGGCCACCACCACCAAACGCTCCGACTCCAAGATGTACCAGGCCGCGCTGCGACTCTACTCTGTGGCGGTCGATGGGGTCGACGACGACAAGCTCAACGATACAAAAAAGGTCTCAACCCGTGTCCTGCACATCTATTCGTATTACATGGATTATGACGGCATTTCGTACGTCCCTGTCAACCATCACTTTCTCATCAACGACTACGAGGGCGATCGGGACATTACGGCTCTGGATGTTTATCCGTTCCGCTTCGTCAAGGATGCCGACAAAATTAAGGGGGAGCTGCGCGAGCAGGGCGAGTGGTTCCGCAAGGCCGTCACAGAGAAGCACCTCTTGTACGACGGATGGACGCTCACCCACGGACCGAGCGGCGTCGAGCCAGAATTCGAAGGCCCGCTTCCCACATTGGAGCATATCGAGGGCGATGTCATCATTGATTTTGTTGAAGGGTACAAGTCCGAACCGAGCCTTGTTGGTCTGGGGCCGTCTTCGTGGAACAAAGGCGTCCGCAGATTCGACGACGCCGACTGGCCCTATGGAGACGACGAAATGGGCATCATGCATTGGAAGCAGTCGGAGAACGGTCCTCGGCTCAAGATGCATGCCGAGATCTATGAAAAGACACAGCGGGTGGAATGGTACGGCGAGATCTCCTTGGTTTCCTTGGTCTTTGCTTTTGGAACCGAGTTTATGAACATTAATAACACGACGCAAACAGGTTCGGCGACCGTTATTCAGCCGATCAAATAGACAAACGAGACACCCTGAGGGCCTACCGAGACGGAAAGCTCATCAGCAACTTGGAGGACGATGAGCTGCTGCTGTTGCCGCGCCGGGTTATTGCCTACACCTTCCGAGAGCGCCGCTTCGTTATGCTCGACATCCGCTCGCTGAAAAGCCTCCCCGTGCCGGACAACGTCTTCGACGACCTCAAGATCGACCCTCAGCACGAGATGATGGTCCAATCGCTGGTAAAATCACACCTGGACAAGCAAGCGGCCCAAAAGCTGCACCCAGGCGCCAGTCTCAACCAAGATCTCATCCGCGGCAAAGGATCGGGGTTGGTGATCCTCCTGCATGGCGTCCCCGGCGTGGGCAAGACCGCCACGGCTGAGGCCGTCGCCCAGGTCAACAAGAAGCCCCTATTTGCCATCACGTGCGGCGACCTCGGCATTACCCCCACGGAAGTCGAGGATTCCCTCAAGGACATCTTCCGCCTGGCACACTTGTGGGGCTGTATTCTCCTGCTCGACGAGGCAGACATCTTCCTCTCTCGTCGCGAACTGGGAGATCTCAAGCGGAATGCCCTCGTATCAGGTGAGCGTGTATTCCCGTTGGTGGTCGTTGCCTATACTTGCTTACGCCCCCGTCGTAGTCTTCCTCCGTGTCCTCGAATACTACAGCGGTATCCTGTTTCTCACAACCAACCGCGTCGGCAACATGGACGAGGCGTTCAAGTCCCGCATCCACATGAGTTTGTACTACCCGCGGCTAGACAAGCGACAGACCCTCGACATCTTCGCTGTCAACATCCGGAAGCTGCAGGCGATTGAGAGCGAGAAGAACAAACTGGAAGCTGAGCTGGGGCCGTCCTCTGGTGGCCCCAATAATAGTAGTCCCACCCCGCGGCGCCCAATTGTCATTGACCGCGGGAGCATCCTCCACTATGCGAACTGGCACTTCGACGCCAAACAGGACGCCCCAGAGCAAAGGTGGAACGGCAGACAAATCCGCAACGCCTTTCAAGTCGCCTACTCGCTCGCCCAATTCAAAATGCACGGCAGCAGGGACTTGAACCGGGAGGATAGCGACGACGGAAAGCTGGACTGGCGGCAGTTTAACACGGTCGCCACGGCCATGAATAATTTCGAAGATTATCTCTTCCAGACCAACAACGGGACTGACAGCGACCAGGCATACAAGGAGCACATCCGGCACGACGACTACGACAGCCGCGGCCTGCGGCAGTGGCCCATGTACGACCCGTCCGAGTACAAGCGCGAACGAGCATCCCTCGGCCGCCGTACGGATCATCATCACAGCGCCGCCCCATCACTCAACGGAACCCCTCCCTCGCGCCATCCTAGACCCCGGCCTCAGTATCAACCACCGCCCGCATCCCGAGACGGCCATCCGGTGCAGAGCCCGCGCCCACCGGCCCAAGGTAGACCCCCGAGCCAACGTTTCCTCGGCGCGCCAGGTGGTGGCAGGGGGGCGCTGCGCGCCAGTGGCAGCAATGCCAGCCCCGTGCACACGGACCCCAGATCGGCGCCACGCGGCCCGCTGCGGGATGTGGGAAGTAATGGCGGCGGCATGAACTACGGCAACAACCCCATCAACCACAAGCCCCTCGGACGCGGTGCGGCTCCGCGTCACGACTCGGGATACGCGGGCTCGGGGTGGAGCTCCACTAACGCGGCCCCTCCCACGCCGCAGACTCCCGAGCCCGGTGCGTCGCAAGACTGGGATGACGGCGACGGCGAGGCTGGCGATGTCGGCTATGATGGCTATGGCGGTGGCGAGGATTCGGCCTACGACCCGGAATACCATGGGCATGGCGAACAGCCCGAGTACGACTATCTGGGCCATGGAGAGGCTGAGGGGTACTTTGATGGGGCCGTTTACGGCGGCGCTGATGTGCATGCTGATGCTGGTCGCGGGTCGCCGCTGCGACAGGGGCACCCGTATTAGAGAGCACCTAATGACAGAGTGTCCGTCCCTCGACGTTCAAGAGGGGCTTCTTACCTGCAGGGCAAATAAACACCCCCCTAAAACTCCTTCGAGGTGACAACTTGAAAACATGGACGAGAGTTTTATCTTTTTCGTGCCTGACTCTAACCACTCGCTTGATCTGTTTAACAATAACTAAAGAACAATGCCGATCTCTTACTCCTGCTCAACCTCGTCCTTGGTCTCGTGCAGGTTTCAAGCTGATGCCCCAAAGGCAAGGTCTTCCTCATTCTCCCGTGGTCTTATTTGGCGGTTTGGTCTGATGTTACCCGTAGAAGTACAAATATTCCATGCTGGGACTGAGAGAAACGGGGTTGGGGAGCTCAAAACAGCCGGCGGTCGAGTTCTCTGGATTGCTGCATACGGGTCGAGCCTGGAGGAAGCAGTTGCTCTGGCATACGAAGGAGTGAAGAGAGTTCGATTTAACAGCATGTTTTACAGGAGGGATATTGCTTCGAGGTATGGACCATTTTGCACCCTTGAGTAGATAAACTCGCTGACAACTCGCGTTTGTGTCGAGTTCTTTGTCTCCAATGATGCTGGTGGGCGTGACTCTAATTAGCGATCAGAAGGTGCCACAATGCAAGTAGTTAGGTAGATGGACGAGGACTAGAATTGGACGTGATATTCAAAAACATTGACCTAGTCAGAACAGCTTGAATCCTCGTGGGACCCAATATCCTTTCGAAATGAGATCCCCGAACCCTCGGCCTTGGTGCTACTCCCTCGCACCCAGCTCAAAACTAAACTCCTTCAAAAGCGGTGAAACCTTCCATCTCGCAAAGAGCTGCCCATTGTCCACAAAGATCCGCCGTAGCACCTCCCCGCTCTCCTCCGCACCAGGCCACACACCCTCCCACATCCTCACATACGGCTCCACGACCCCCAGAACCTCCCTCAGCCACCTCCCCGCCCTATCCTCCCCAACCCTCCCCTTCGCCACCATCCCCCTCTCCATCTCCTCCAGCAAAACCTCCCTCTCCTCCCCCCACACAACCGCAGCCCACATCACCCCCAAAACTATATGCGACCTCACCGTAAAATCCAACTCCCCCACCCCCACCCCAGCCGTCTCCTCCACCGCAACAGCAGCTAAAAACTCAACCTCCTCCTCACTCCCCACCTCCTCATCCCACCCCCTCCACCACGAGTACACCCCAATTCCCCCATCCGGCATCCCACACCACTGCACAGTACTCCCCCACTCCCCATCACCCAAATCCAAATCCGGCTCCACGACCTCCCCCCTCGCCGCCGCCTCCCACAGCCGCGCCGAGTACCGCCTCTCCCACCGAAACACATCGATCGCGCCCTGCGCGACCAGCAGGCCGAAGCGGTTCGGCCGCCACCACGTCTTGTTGGTGGTGCTGGAGCCTCCTGATCCAGATGAACCGACTTTCACGTGCTCGAGCCAGAAGCGCGCCTGCGTCTCCGAGTAGGGCTGCACGCTGTCGGGGTGGGTGGCGCGCAGGTGTGTGGTCGTTGCCTCGAGGGTCTCGAGGGCTAGGCGGGTGAACTTGTCCAGCGGGAGGGACGGCTGTCTGCGGCGGGTGCGGGCGACGGTCTCGGCCCAGCGGGGGAGTTTGGTGGCGTGTGTGCTGTCGGCGGTGGCGGGAAGGGTCTGGCGCGGCATGCCGAGCGGGGAGGAGGAGTCGGGCAGGTCCTGGAGGTTAGGGAGGCGGTAGAAGCGCGCTGTTGTCGGGTGGGTGAGGAAGGCCGGGGAGTAGTAGGCGCGCCATGCTTCCCGGTGGAGGAGGGCGGCGTGGGTGGTGTAGAAGGCGGGGAAGTCGGTGGGGGGCTTGACGTCGCCGTTGAATTGGCCCGAGGAGCGGTAGAGGGCTGCGGCGAGCTGGGCGAGGTAGAAGATATCTAGGGTGCTTTGCGATTTCTGTCAGTTCGGGTCGTTCTTCTTCTTCTTGGGGGAATCATCAACTTACCGATTAAACCTCAGCTCCCCCTGGCCAAACGACCACCCGCGCGCGTGCAGGTCCTCCACGACATCGAACACGCCATTGCCGCCCCACAGCCCCCCATCCAGATAGATAAATGCGATCCGCAACACGTCATCGTGGCAGTCCATGGCCACCGCGCCGCTTTCGACGTCCGCGAGGAATTCTTCAGCCCTCATGGCGACAACCCTTTGTTCTGATGAGTAAACAATGATACAATGATGATCAGGGAATATAAATATGGAATATGAAGTGAGAGGGTTCGCTTTGCTGGCGTTCTTAACAGGGGGGCTTCGCGTGAGTGAGTGTTCGCTGGTTTCGATTTATATGAGTCTTATTGGTGTCGGTTATAATTATGGATGTCTAACGCTAACAGAAACAGGCTGCCTAACACTAACAGAAACAGGTTGCCTAACGCTAAGAGAAACAGGCTGCCTAACGCTCACAGAAACAGGCTGCCTCTGTTTCCATTGGTGGGTGTGAGTTCAATTGTGCTAGAACAAGGGCGTCTCATCGTTCATTGGTTCACTCCTCCGTTAATAGCTAATAGTCAGTTCTCTCTATTATTATATATATATATATATAGATTAAACTTTAAAAAAGTAGTTAGTTACTTTAGATGAAAGATAAGTGAGGAGGATTTAATTCAGTGGCATATTCTACAGAGAATATATTCCTTTGAAGTAGTTATAACTAAACTATTTTATATCTTCAAGTAGTTATCTTAGATAAACTCCATCTCTATTGATAGTAGTTGTCATAACTCTCGCAATCAACAGGCACCCTCTTCGATTATAGCGAGTACATGTGTACGTGAGGCGTTGGCGGTCATTGGGCTAACTGGTGAGAGGTGGTGGATGTCTTGTTCGATTCGGCTGCGGCGGACCTCAACATTCCCTGACGATAGGGCAAGAGCCCCCTTGCAGATGGCGCGGACAGCGCCTATACATTCTTCCTCTCTGCCTTAGACCACCTTCCATGGCAAGCCTGCTTTTGTGATGGACATTGGTGTCGCGTACCTTCACCTAGTAGTTGACTAGAACCTGGAAGGGAGGGGGATAATAAGGAAAAACGTCAGGGAAACAAGCAAACAAAACTCACACAGCTAAACCCCCTTCTCCCTCTTCACCCCCTGTTGGCCCCACTCGGTGGGGCATTGCGCAAGCCCACCCGGCCTCTGCAGTTGGGTTCAAACCCACTGCAGTGGTCCCAGCCTGGCGGTCTTTTCCTCCCACCAACACATCACCTAATATCACTCCGTTCACTCTGTTCAGTGCCTCCAAGACCCCCCGCAACATCTTACACCGAATCGCACGTCTTTAGCCTGCCGCCTAACACCTTCCTCAACCCCCTTCTCCTTCTCTTCCTCCTTCTCCTCATATGTCAGCTGATCCAATCAACTGAAGCACGCAAGCGTATGAAGAAACGGAAGCTGGCGTGTGGCAAGCAAAAGCAGAGGGTGCGCAGGCCGTGCCTCGCACTCCACCAATGCCAGCTGAGCTGATCGGTCGCCGCCCAGCGGCCAGCATGGACACAGGCGGGGGCGTTGTGCGAGATGACAGCGTGGTCGGCTTTCTACAAACATCCGAGACATCCGATATTAGTTCCATTCCAGCTGTCATCACCGACTTCACGTCGCCAATGGATTCAACATACCGCCGGCGCCGCGTGGCTTTTGCAGCCTTGCTGACCTCGCGGGTATGATGGCAAAGGCGGTAAGCGTGGAACAGCAGGCGGCGTAACTGACGGCAATGCGGTGGCTTGGAAGTCACGTATGGCACCAGGCCTGTTCTTGCAAAGCTCGAAGAATCAAACCCTTGCTCCTCTTGTGATGGCCAGGAACGGAAGCTGGTGAAGGACGTTGATGGTGGTGACTTTGGTGGCACTGGGGTTGATTGGAGCCCGCACTCGCCCATATTTCAAAGTCGACGGCGGTGACACGAAGATCGGATCTTCGCTTGACCTCCCTGTCATAGATCTTAACTACTCTTGTTTGCATCTTTCCACCCAAGCTATCACGAGTTGGTTGTGTAATAGTCCCGCCGGCCAAGTCCAACCTCATGGCCCATGTCGACGAGGCGACCAGAATGTGTCGCACGGGTATATAAATAGCGTTCAAACTCACGACTCCATGGTGGGTTGTTGAACGGTACAGCATTCTTCACTCTATCTTAATCTCAGAAATCATTCATCTCACATCAAAATGCGCTCCATCATCTCGTTGGCCGTTCTTTGTTCAGCAGGCCTCGGCCTCGCTCGCTCTACGCCAGACCGCCGGAACTTGAACCAGCGTCAAGCCGCCTGCCTCACCACTGCCGACATCCAGGAACTTGGAGACGCATGGGTGCGCATGTTCACGGCGTGGAGCGATTCCGATGCCGACTACCTCGCCGAAGAGTACAAGGCACGCTCCCACGGCATCAACCGGGTCCGCGGTCTTGCTCTCGACGCGATCACTACAGACAAGGCTGGATACATTGCGATGGCTTCGAGCCGGGTAAGAGCACTTCTACATCTACCACACTTCTAGATACAGCATGTATGAGCGAAGTAAAAGCTGACGCCATAATCTAATACACAGCTGGGCGGAGACCAGGCAGAGGTGGTAGATTTCTCTCCTGCCGCCTGTGACAGGTTTGCCCTGGTCTTCAATGGGTACTACAACTCGTACACGCTGCCTACCCGGTGTGTCTATGACACCACCGCCTCCTACGACGAATCCCTCGGCCATTGGCAGTTCAAGTCCATGGAGTTTGAGTGTGACATGATCACGTGGTTGTATAGCGTCGGCGGCTCATGGTCGATTCCGCCCCGAGGTTGAGGAGGGGAGAGGTGGAGGTCCTGCCCTGCATGTGGCCATGTCGATGTACTCAGTATACCTAACTATATGGAAGCAGTCAGATAGTGCTCCTGTTGCCCCGCCAGCTTGTCTGTTGGATCCTTTTGGCGGGTCAGGTGGCATCCGTAGCTCGAGAAGGGTTGTCACCCCTTTTTTCACATTGCTGCATCCATCCGCTCCCATTTCCCTGACCATTCGCTCTGTTGATGTGCGTGGAAAGGACAGGAATTGTCTCCTCTCAAAATGTAGCTTCGTAACGCAGTCTTCGAGGACATGTTCAACATCTAGATGGCTCTCTCCCGAGACTTTTGCGTGAAGTTCTAGTAAAACAAAGGCTTGAACCTCAAAAACTCATCGCTCAAGACAAGTGTGGCGACAATAGATGAGTTAAAACGATGTCTATCAATCCTTACCCAAAACCTGCTCCCAGAGAAGCGTATCAAGGAATACGCAACCACCAGCATTCTACTCTGCCGTCCCCCTACAGGTCCACGTAGTCACGGTATATGTACCGGTACCGGTCGCCCATGACTATCCGCTCGGCCCGTTCCCGAAGCGCCCTCATGTTTTTCGCGGCCTGGTCGGTGTAGAACCACGTCTGATCAAACTCCCTGGCAAAGCGCCCGGTCAGCGGCACGGGAAAGCTCAGCCAAGCCTCAAAGCCGGCGAGCCCGTCGTCGGCCAGCCGTCTCAGGGGACGCGCGAGACGGTCGTAAGCCACCAGTACCGGCAACGCATCCTCGGGCGGCGAGGCGTAGGTGCCGTAATTGTCATGCCCCTCGAAGCGCACCTCTTTAACGACCAGCCGCAGGGTGAGACACGGGGTGTTGATCTTGTCCCGGAGCCACTCCACCGTCGCCGGCCAGTCCTGCATAGCCGGGTGCTGCGCGACGGGCCAGTTGGGCAGGAGCGACGGCGCAAAGTTCAGTTCGAGAAGGCGGAGGTGGGCCAGGGCCGAGGCCGGCACGGCCTCACGCAGGAACTGGGAGGCGGCGAGTCGCGCGTGTGCGTACGGGCGGGGCGCGCCGCCCGTGATGGTGGCCGAGGAACTGTCGTTCTTCCACGACCAGGGTGTGTCGGGGCCCAGGTCGTGGACAACGAAGCTGTTGCACGAAAAGAAAACGAAGCGGGCGTCCTCGGTCAGGGCGCGGCAGAGGAGGAACAGGGCAGGGGGCGGGCGCCAGCACCGGCATGTCGGCGAGAAGGCGCCGTGGCGGCGGTGGCAAAAGCAGCCGTGCCTTGACCAACGCCAACAGGAAAGAAACCGTGTGCTATAGCTCTCATCTTCGATGTCGGGAAGCAGTTCGTGCACGCTCAGAGATGCATGATATCGGCTCAAGTTGTCGTGTCTCGTCCAATGTACCCGCCTGCGCGGGGTGACCAGATCGGTATACTCGAGGATGCGGATCCTGAGCTCGGCGGGAAGTCCTGCCAACGAGGCGGCACCAGTTGGAGGGTGCGCCGATGGAGGAGTCCTGTCGCAGGTGTGGACCACAGTATCACCCGCCAGCCGATGGAGTCGAGCATCTGCACTCATGCTCAGCCGGATATGGCAGCGTCTTAGATGCGAGCGTGGGAGCATGTTCAGCGGGGCGAGGACGGCCTGGGCCACTTTGACGGCATCGGGGCACCCAGCGTCAATATCACAGACCAGAGCAAGCTCAAGGCGGCCGGGAGTTGCCCGCGACAGAGCAGCGGCGGCCGAATGCCACGCGCTCAGCATGGCCTCGGTTGTTGATGGCATCCGGCCGGGAAAGGCCTCCAAGGCCGAACCACGGACCGGGTCTCGGTGCGAGCCCCGGTGGTCTGACATTGACATCCAACACTTGTCATCCCCGTCGTTCAGCTTGCAGCACGCCGAACGGAAGCGGTTGATGAACTGCGGTTCGTGGCAGGAGGCCTGGTTGAGCACGATCTTGAGGTCGCGGAGGGCTGCGAGCGACGGCGCGGTCAGGGCCAGGAGAGGGCCGAGAGAGCCCGGGCCCGTGGACCAACAGTAGTACAGGCTGAACTGGTTGGACGAGTAGAGCAGATCTGCCGCCTCGGCGTGGAGGAGGCGGCAGGATAGCAGCAGGCCATGGAAGCCACGAGAGTATACCAGCTGCTGCGGGACAGAGGAGCCGGGACGGTTCCGGCCGAGGTCAAATTGGTATGGATGGCCTTCCCATGATGCCACGCCAAGGTAGCGGTAGATACGCCGCCGGATGGTCGGCGTCAGGCGCAGAAGCGGGGGTGTGCTGGAGTCGCTGGGCAACAAGGCTGTCGTCATATTGGGTAGGGGTAGATGCATGTGGTAATGTCACCTCAGTTGGGCACGCAATGCGTAATCAGTGTGAGTGTGGTGTGTGGTTCGTTGGTCGGGGGAGGAGGGAAGAAAAGGACGAAAGAGCAACAACTTGGGGCGGCTTTTACTGAAGTATACTTGTGCTTGACAGACATGTCTGATACTACCCAGCTAACCCCATGCACACTAGCATGATGCAGCCGCTGCAGGAACAAACCTCTCTCTGACCCTCTCACGCCATCTCTTGGGACCTTGCGGTAGCTCTTACTCCAAGATGCCTCAGTTGAGCTGGGCTCGCCCCTGGACTGTCAGGCTCGTACCGCTTTTCACCAAGCAACCTCGAGCGAGACGGCTGGAGACGAGCGGCTCACAAGGTACGAAGCTCAGTCTCCACGTCGCCTCGATTCTGGACGCGAGACCATTCCATGACCATAGCCACACAATTGAGTTGATTAGGTACCTAGAAAGGGTAATTGTTTAACATTACGTCGCCTGAATCGACTGAATCATCATCAATTATCCCACTGGAATCCGAATCATCCAGATCATCCGGCACTGGACCACTCCAATCATCGTAGTCTGAGTCGTCCGCATCATCCTCATCCTCCGCGTCATCCGAGTCAGATGAACTCGGCCTAACGAGGTCCTCATCGGCGGTCAGTCCCCTCAGTGTCTTGCTCGGCCTGTGTGCAGCGCCGTTAGATGAAGCCTGGCGAGAGACGACGAGACCACGACGTACCTTGGAAGCCCGTCCTCCAAAAACCGGTTTACTTCCTCGGAAACGCCCTCGCCCTTGAGCAGCTCGGGATACCATCGCTGCTCTGTAGTGAGGTCAGCACCGGGCATACAAAACGCTCACGGGGTATGTACATGTGCGTGTACATGTAATCCATCAGCCGAACTCACCCTCTGGCCGCGCCAACATGGCAACCCTCCACATATTCCTGCCAAACGTCCCCGCATCTGACAAGAACCCGTCGAGCATCTCCTTCGCCTCCTCATCCTCCAACCCCCCCCCCCCACTTCGCCCTCACCTGCGGTGCATACCGCCTCGCCACAGCCCTGTCCAGCTCCTCCAGCCTTCGCTCGACCAACCCTTCCTCTACCACCCCCGGCGCCGCCTCCTCGAGAAACTCTCTTAACCCACCCACCACTCTCACCCCCCCGCCTGCAACACCACTAACAAAAGCATACCTCACCACCCCGACCTCCTCCCTCCAGGCCCCCACATCCACCACCACACTCCACCCAGCCGCGGGGTCCAGCGGCGCCCTCACCAAAGGCCAACACTCCCCTTTGAGCACCACCTCCCTCGGAATCCCACACCGCGCCGCCAGCCTGTCCAACAATGTCAGCTGCTATTTAATACCCAAACGGTATATCGGGAGCAAAGAGAATGCCTCAGGAGCAGCATAAAGGTGCCATAAAGGGGGTAAACACACCAGGGAATACTCCGGTTCTCGCACGGCAGGGCCGTCACCTCGACCCGCCTGCTCACCGCCGCCAGATGGTCACCTGCTCCTGCGACACCCCCTTTGCTCCCGAACTGTTCCCGCAACAATGCTCACAATGTCCGTTTTGGGGCGAGAAATGGCTGACATTGATGAACTGATGGACAGAATACAACATCGACAACCCCCCTGAGCCTGAACCCGTCTGGGACCCTGGCCCGACAATGATAGACGACGACGACGATGACGACGACGACGAGCTGGCCCTCGAGGACAAGCTATCAAGAAGGGAGCCCAGCAGTTTGGTCACTAAGAACTTGTGGGAGCTCTCCCAGATTTCTCTCCCTGCTGGCGCAATTTGGAATACCAAAGCCGAAGGCTCTGTGCCCGAAGGCTCGAAGAAATCCAAGCCCAACAAGTGGAAGTACTGGTTCGACAACAACCCTATGGGAGCGGGGCAGACTGTGTACCTGTCCGGAGAACGTATCCTCTGGAATGATCATCAGGTAATCACATCTCGCAATTTACGCCGCTGCTTACGATGAGCATGACACTGATCTGCGCACCATTCCGCAACTTTAGGAGTTTGCCGATGCCAAGAAGGCCGGGCGAATTCGGACTTTTGACAACAGGAGAAACTATAACCTGAAGACCATCGCCGATAGCGACCCAGGACATGGCTCAGTCGTTGGTGCCAAGGTGATTGGAAAGAAGCTGGGAGTGTGCAAGAACTGCACCATTGTCTGGATGGGAGGCCCTTTGGATCTAACCACATCGCTCGCGGAGGACTATCTCGATCAGCTCTCTTTAATTCTCGATGACGTGAGAGACCCTGGAAACCCCAAGAGAGGAAAAGCAGTGGTGAACATGTCCTGGCAATTACCGAGGTTTCTGAGTCGGTCAGAGATGGAAGGAAAACTGTGTTAGTTGATTCCCGTTGTTGCTGTCTCGAGGGTATTTGTTGACCTGAGTTGCACAGACGAACTTCTCCACAACCTCGACGCCGAACAAGTCGTGCTCGTGGTAGCGAGCGGAAACGACGCACCAGCCAGTCATATCCACGGCCTTCCACATATCTTTGCCGGCCCGGGTCCCAGTGGTGGCTGGGGACCGGCCATCTCAAACATGATTATCGTTGGCGCCTCGGACAAGCTTAGTTTCCAGGCACCCTTCTCAGAGACTGGTCCATCCCTGAAAACGTATGCGTCGGGTTGCGACGTGTGAGGTCCACAGAAGAACATTCTGTTTTTTAGGAACCGCTACCACCACAGAAACGGCACGTCATTTGGTGAGTGGCACAACCCCGCGAGTCGAAATTATCTTGCTGACAACTCGGTGTCACTGGAAAGCGGCTCCAATGGTTGCTGGCCTGGTGGCCTACTGGCGCGCCCTGCCCTCGGCCTGGCAAACTCAACTTCAAGATCCAGCCAACGTGACGAAGCTAATCCAGGTTTTTCACCGGCCATTCCAGGTCATGGTTGACGAGAAGGAAGGGAGGATGGAAAAACCTGGGCACGAGCTGGATAAGAAGCGCGTCATCTGGAACGGGCAAGTAGGAGACAAAAACTGCCTCCTCGATTATGCCACGCGGGACGTCTGGGACGTGAAAAGGCAATGCCCAACCCTGGACGCCGACTTGTCCAACCAACGGGATGGGTTTGACCCCACCAATCCCTATTTCGGCCCATTGGGCAACGCCCCCAACCCGAACCCGGCCCCAGACCAAGGGACGGCCATCAGCTTCACCTCCAGCGCAAATCCCAGCCCGACTTGTGCCGGCGACGGCAACAACTGCGGCAAGCTTTGCACCGGCTTCTTCTGCCAGCCCTCCCCGACCCGCCACCCGGGAGTTTTTTTCGACCCCAAGGACCCCAACGCGCCCGGCCCCGTGGAGCCCACCACGGCCCTCTACATGGGTCTCGAAATGCTGAGCTACACCGCCATCCTAGGCGCGCCAGGCCCGGTCTTCTGGGACGTGTACACGCCGCATCCCGGGGAAGCCCACTACGGGTGCACGCAGCAAATCGGGAAGATCCTAGTGGACCCGAAGGACCCCCAGCCCGGGGTCGGCCTGGACAGCTCGATCCCGTTCCCCAACGGAACGTTCAACTTCGACTTTCCCGTCCTGTCCATGACCGGCTGTTCGTACGCAGGAACGGCCGCGGCGCCTGGGCAGCTCCATTGTCGGAATTTTACGGCGCCGGTACAGTGTGTTGAGGATGAGTTGGCGGGGAAGACACTTCGTTGTGCAAATGGCACGTTTTATGTGCTCCCCAAGGTGGTTTGTGCTTTGGGGGGAACTACGGCGTCGTAAACGAGGGAGTTGGGTTGGCATTTGGATGCTTGGGGCTGAGCCTGAAAGACTGTTTCCCTCTCTATTTGTTCTGTCTTCTCATTCTCTTCCCCCACCGCCCGCCCCCGCGCCCCCCTCCCTTTCCATCCCCTCATGTCGGAGTTGGAACTCAGATTAAGCAGGTAATTAGGCCACTCCTGCGCGCCCCGTTCCCTTGGGTCCGTAGATAGAATGTCTTAATCACTCGCCAAAATAGACGCTGGCACTGCCTTGGAAACCGAGACGATCTTCCGCGACAGTGACGAGATGGCGACGTTGCTGAGAATATCAAAGACCGAGATGTCGGCGCGTGCCTCGGAGTAGATCCACGCCCGGAGCTCGACCGCCAGCAGGCTGTCGACGCCGTAGCTGCTGATGGGCCTCGATGCCTCAATGTCCTCTGTTTAGAACACGATAGTGTGAGTCAAAGAACGTGTTCCCAGTCCAGTCCCTTTAAATAATGGAGAACTTGAAGGGACAAACTTACCAACAGATACCATCATTGACTTGGCCAGCTTCTTGACCAGCGCGCCAGCGACAATATCAGTCGCATGGTCGAGGCTGGCCGCCTGCTGCAGGAGAACCTGAAGCCGTACCTCCTCGGCATCCCCGTCCCCAGAGGCCACCTGATGAGTGTCCACCTCGCGGATGTGCGAAAACTTCATGTCGTTGAACCACCAGGGGTACTTCTCGCCGCCCTGGGCCATCATGCCGCCGGTGCCGAGCCCCGTGATAAGTTGCGGCGGAACGCGAGGCGCACCAGGGACGCTCACCCCCTTGATGGCAGCCTGCAGGATGCCGAGGAACTCGCGCTCGCGGATGCCGACGAGACTCCACGACTTGGTGTTCTCGTGCACGCGCTCCTCGGTCGTCTCCTCGAGGAAACCCACACCGAGTATCATGCCGACGTCGATGGAGCAGGCTTTGAGGCCCCTCGCGTGGCGGTAGTGGGCAAGTGCGTCTTGGTACGAGTTACCGGCCGAGTAGTTGCCTTGACCGCGCGAGCCAGCGATGCCGGCCGCCGAGGAGAGCAGCACGAAGAAGTCGAGGTTTGGCGGGAGCAGTTCGTGCAGGTTCCAGCTGCCCTGGACCTTGGCTCGAGTCGCGCCGAGGAACTGATCGATGGTCATGTTTTGGTAGGTCTGCAGGAAATTGGAAAGAAGACTCCAGTCAGCATCGCAATATTCTCAGGGGAAAAAAACCGTCAGAGAAGTAGTTGGTCGACTTACCGCATCACGAAGGACCATAGCGCCCTGGATCACGCCGCGGACTTCAGGCCAGCCCTCGGCCGCACACTGCTCCAGCGCGCGAGTGAGATTCTCCCCGTCCCCAACATCACAAGGCGGAGCGGCCGCCCTGACACCCTGCTTGGCGAGGCGGGCAAGCAGCTGGCGCACGCTCTCCTTGGCCGTGCCCGACCGTGACAGCAGCAGGATATTGCGCGCGCCACCCCGCGCCATCCACTCGGCAATACACCGTCCCAGGCCACCGCCGCCGCCAGCGAGCACATACGTGGCGTCGGGCGCAAACTGGGCCGGCCGCAGGGCGGGAGGGACCACCGAAACGGTGTCGTCGTCGACAGCCTCGAGCACAATCTTGCCCAGGTGCTTGCCGGTCTGCATCGTGCGGAACGCCTGCTCGGCGCTGGAGAAGGGCATGGCGGTAATAGGGGCGACTGGCTTCGCGATGCCCTGGCGCACCAGGTCGGCCACCTCGGCAAAGGCTGCTGCGGCGGTGGCGACGTCGTGATGCAGCAGATCCAGCAGGTTGATGGCGTGGAAGGATGTGTTGCGCAGGAAGGGCGCCATGTCGAGGCCGGTATTACCGACCATGTCCTTCTGGCCCATTTCGACGAAGCGGCCGAAGCGGGCGATGCATCGCCACGTGCACCGGAGAGCTTCGCCGGCGAGCGAGTTGAGCACGACGTCGACGCCCCGATCCCCAGTGAGGCGTTTGATGCCGTTGACAAACGTCGTGTCACGGCTGTTGAAAATGTGGTCCTCCGGGATGTGGTACCGGTCCACCAGCAGCGCCTTCTTGGCTTCCGACGAGACCGTCACAAACACCTCAGCCCCGATATGCTGGGCCAAGGCGATGGCCGCCTGGCCAACGCCGCCGGCAGCGCTGTGGATGAGCAGGCTCTCTCCCTTACGTAGGCGGGCCACGTGCGAGAGGGCATAGTGAGCCGTGCTGTAGACCATGGGCAGGGACGCGGCCGTCACAAAGTCCATGTCGGCGGGGATGGGTTGCACCATGGCTTCATGCGCGCGACAGAAGTTGCTAAATGTCCCGAGCTTCCACGTCATAACGGCGTCGCCAGGCTTTACAGCCGTGACCCTGCTACCAACGCGCGAAACGACGCCGCTGGCGTCAAGTCCGAGTGCGGGCTGCGACAATTGGCCTGTAGCCACCATGATATCCTTGAAGTTGAGGCCTGCCGTCTTGACCTCGATCTCAACCTCTCGGTCCCCCAGTGGTATTCCCTCGGCAACAGCCGGGTCGTCGTTGAACCGCAGAGTGTCAAGCCTGCCGGACGTACCAACCTCGAGCTTGAGGGGCCGGCCGGGCTGCTTGAACGCGCCCGGCTCCGGCTTGGGAAGCACGCTAAGCCGCAGACACATGTCGTTCACGCCCTTGTTGAGGACAATACGCTGTACCATGGGCACTCCGTCGCGCACGGCGTACTCCCAGTCCGGCCGGGGAGAGTCACGCGAGGCACACGCCGTGACAAAGGCCTTGTAGGCGGCCAGAACCGTGCCGTCACTGTCGAGCGGTTTGTCGTAGTCCAGATCAAGCGTGGCGAGGCCCAGGTTGGGTGTCTCGGCGCGGATGCTCCGCGCCAGGCCCGTCATCATGTTGGCCAGCGGGTTCTCGCTGCGCACCGCGCCTCCCCGCGTCACGTAAGTCACGTCCCACGTGCGCTGGAGTATGAGCTGCTTCAGAGCGTCCCAGTCGTCCCCACCCACGTTGGGCAAGAAAGCCTCGTGCCGCTGCGCGTCCAGCAGAAGCAGACATGACGTGAAGTCATCGTCGCCCACTGTGCCCAGGGCGGCCACTTCCTGCAGTGTCAGGGTCACGACGCCGGCGGACCCAGCAGCCACCAGCTGGGCAGCCATCTTGTCGGCAAAGGCGCGCACATCCGGTTCCGGGCCGGTGGGGAGGACGATCAGTGTTGTCTTGGGGGGCGCCGCAATCTGCGGGGCCGTCGGGCTGGCAACCATGACGGAGAGAGAGAAGTCGCGCTCGTCGTCAAAGTTCCCAAAGTCAACCTCGACGCCGGCAAACCCGGCCTTTAGCATCTCCTCGTGCCATTGGTCGACGGTCAGGGTCGGCCCGTAGTGGCGGCCGTCCTCCTCGCCTGAAAAGAAACAAATCTCTTGTCAGCACCAGACTTCAAACTGCATGTGAGGGAAACAATTCAGGGGCGAGAAAGGGGCGCCCCTTCCGGCCACGTACCGTACCACCAGCCTTCGAGCGAGCCGACAAGCATATGGAAACGCATCTTTTGCGCTGGGTTGGTGATTTCGCTGAGGACGAGTTTCCCGTTTCTGCTTTTCTGTCAGCCAAGTGTGCGGGCAACTAACATAACGATATCGGGCAAAGTCTGGTTTTCTGGGAAGGGAATGTCATACGGCTTCAGCAATGCCCTTGCATTCTTCAACGTCGTCTGCAGGGACCGCGTGGCATGCAGCACATTGGATGCCACGATCAGGTCGTAGCCGCCGTCCTCAAAGGGTCCCTGAACAGAGGGGTCCTCCTCGATGTTGAGCTTCGAAAATTTCATAAAGGGCACCCACGGCGCCAGCTTCTCTTGCGCCTTCTCAAAGTAGGCAACGCTGATGTCGGTAAAAGTATAACTCTCGAACCGGGGCGCCGTGCCGTGGTTACCGCCCAGGGCCTCGAGGAGTGGGAGCGCCGCGCCTCCCGTGCCGGCACCAATCTCCAGAATCTTCATGTTGGGGTTCTTGTGTGCAAGCTGGCTGACGTAGAAGGCCATCTGGGCGTAATGCGATTCAAAGTCAATGCCGTCCTTGTAGAAGTTGTGCAGGAGGTTATCGCGCATCAGGATCTGCAAAGGCGGCACCTCGCCGCGCAGGATGGCAGGCAGATGCTTGCCGTGCTCGACAAGCACCGCGCCATCCGTGGTGGCGGCACCCACACGCGCCAGCAGGGCTTCTTCTTCGTCTGGGGTCATGTCCAGCCAGTTGGAGTCGGGGGTCTGGTAGCACAGCCTGCGCTCCCTGCCGAGTTCGTAGCAGTGCGCCATATACTCCCAGAACAGCTTGAAGTTCCACGCGAACCTTTCGGCCTCCTGCGCCGGACACTCCTGTATGACGCGCTTGATGTAGATGAGGCAGGCAATCTCGAGCTCCTCGAGAGTCCGGCGGTCGCCGTGGCACTTGTCTCCCGCGGACGTGGTGCATAGCGTCTTGATCTGCGCCGGCTCCAGGAGGCTCACGTCTGGCTGCCAGCTGAACATGGAAGTCAACTTGCGCAGATTGACGATGGACTCGGCGGCAGCCGCGCCAGCAGCGGTGGCGGCTACTGTCGCCGTCTTGATACCCTCCATGATAACGAGCGGCTTTTCAAAATTGTCCGAGTCACCCAGCACAACGTAGCCCTCGCGCGTCCCCGTGACCGTGTCAGTCTGGTCGGTCGTCGCGAAGCCGGGGAGAACGACACCCGGCTCGGTCGGTACCGATGCCGATACATATAGACGCCCGATAGCAGTCGGCACCATTGCGACCGTCATATCCTCATCGACGGCGGAGCAGGCTGGCAGCGCCAGCTGGATGACATTGTCGAGCGTTGCCGGGTGGATGACGTGAGGATACTCAAAGTTATGTGGCATGGTGCTCTTGGTGTCGGGTATCTTGAGCTTGGCTACGCTCTCAAAGTCGCCCTTGTTGATGTCGACCAGGTTCTGGAAGACAGGCCCGTAGTGCAGGCCAATAGACTCCAGATGCTCGTAAAACTGGCGCGAGTTCTGCGCGCGCGAGCAGTGCTTCTGCGCCCCCTTGTAACGACTGGCAACCTCCTGTGCTTCGAGCGCCTCCTCATCGGCGAAGGGAGAAGAAGAGGGTGCTGCTGCGGCTGCGGCTGCGGCTGCCTTGTACCGGACGCGTATCAGGCCCGAGCAGTTGAGCTCCCACGCTTCCTTGCGCGAGTACAGCCGGAACTCGTTCCAGACGGCCGTGAGCGCCTGGGAGCCGAGGCGGAAGGGTTTGATGGACAGCATGGTCTCTACGCCTTCCTCGTCCTCGGGTACCACGATGGCCCTGTCAATGAGCACATCGCGCAGCTCGTAGCCCTCAATCTCGCGGGTATTGTCGGCCTTCTGACACATGGCCTCAATGGCCATAATCATCATGCCTGCGGCCGGATACAGAATCGCGCCTTGCACTTTGTGATCCCGCACCCATGGTGCCTCAGCCACACGGAGGATATTGCGGTATCGGGGCTCATCGGTGACCAGCTCGGCGGTCTCGGATCCGAAGAGATCCTTGCGCGGGTGCTGGCGGAATCTGAGGGCATCGGCGACGTGAGATGGCCACCAGCTCTTCAGGCTGTGATTCCAGCTGAAGGGCGGCAGGTCGACGAGGAAACCATCCGAAACAGCATTCCCCAACCCCCAGTCACAGTTGACGCTGCTGATGTTGACAGGCTGGCCAAACTGGAAAAGGCGTCCCGCCACCGTGAGGGCCGTCTCGCAGGCATCCCTACCGCGCTGCAGCATAGCATCGTATGTGGTGCCCGACGCCGCGAGATGCTTGGCGCTGTCGTGGTCAAGAATCTGCTTGAGAGGCCCCTTGAGTGCGGCATGTGGGCCGACTTCGACAATGTGCTGCACAAAGGCCTTCTTCGCTGCCTGGCGTGGCCGCCCCTTTCGGGCGCCATTCTCGTCCGTGAATGCCAGCATGCTCATCACGGCCCCGGCAAAATTAACCTGCCCTGTCATGTTGGCGACCCAGTACTGGGGGCCCAAGTCGGCATTCTTGACCTCCTGTCCGGTCAGCGATGAAAACATGCGGACACGGCCGTTGTCTCCCTCGACCTCGGGCAGGGGCATCAGGTCGCCAAGCGCCTGGCGATACTGGTCGGCAATGACGCGCATGTGAGGGGAGTGGTAGGCGACGTCGACCCGCAGCCTACGCGCAAAGTGCCCATCCGCCTTAACCAGTTTCTCGAGTTCTTCGATGGCCTCCCTGTCCCCGGACAAGGTCGTGCTCGAGAGGCTGTTGATGCACCCCACGACAGCGTTGCCCTTGGTCAGACGAGCAATATATGTCTCGGCGTCTTCGGGGCCGAGATTCGTGGCCATCATCGCGCCATCAAGGCCCCGCGCGAAGCTGCGGATGCAGCTTGACAGATGGCCACGGTGGTAGCCGATGGCCCAGGCGCTCTCGCGCGTCAGGGCGCCCTTGGCGTAGGCGGCGGCAATCTCTCCGCTCGAGTGGCCGACCACGGCGTCGTACTTGATGTTCCAGCGCCGCAGAAGATCCACCAGGGCGACCTGGAGGGCCGTGCAGATCGGCTGGCTTAGATCGGCCGACTCGAGCCGGGACGCCTCTTCGCTCTGCCACATTTCGCCGACCAGCGACCACGGGGCTCCGATCTTGGCAAAGAAGCGGCCCGCGGCTTCGAGACTTTCTCGAAAGACGGGTTGCGAGTACAGCTCGCGGCCCATGGCATACCATTGCGCTCCTTGCCCGTTAAACACCAGCGCGACCTTGGGCAGCTTCTTGGTGTTGGCTGACCGCAGTGGCGCGACCACGGGCTTCTCGAGTTGCGTGGCAGCGTCAGCACATGTTCCGGCGATGGCGAAGGACTTCCACGGCAGGATGCTGCGGCGCGTGGCCAACGTCCGGGCAAATTTGGCCAAAAGCCTCCCGTCATTCTTCGCTCCGAGGCTGTCGGCGGCTGGGTCCTCCGCTAACTTGGTGGCAAGGTACTCGCTATAAAGCTTTGTTGTGCGCTGGATGCCGGCTTGATCGTGCGAGGTAAAGACGAGGAGCTTCGGACAGCTCAGATGGGCATATGGGACCGGGCCCGCTGACGAGTCGGGAGACTTCCACAGCGAAAGGCCCGAATCGATGCTCGCTAGGCTTATGGGATCAAGATCTCGCCCATTTACCTCGACGCCTGAGTCAGCGGTCGAGGCCGGCGATGTACTGCCGGTGATTTGGACGTTGTGGTTTCCTTGAAGGCGGCGCGCCTTCAGGTAGTGGTAGGCGTCGTCGATGATGCAGTGGGCGTTTGTGCCGCCGTAACCAAACGAGTTGATGCTCACGCGCCTCAGGCCGTCGGCGGGCCACGACATGAGCTCAGTGGGCACGGCCAAGTTCCATTCCTCCATGGGAATGCGCGGGTTCGGCTTCTCGTACCAGATGGATGGGGGTATTTGGCCCTTCTCAAGCATCATCACGGTCTTGACTAGCTGGACCAGGCCGGAGCCGCCCTCCAGATGGCCCACGTTCGACTTGATGGAGCCCATGTAGAGCGGCTTCCCGGGAAGCCGGGCTTTGCCGAATGTGGCGGCGAGAGCGGCCGCTTCGGCTGGGTCACCAGCGGGAGTCCCGGTGCCGTGGGCCTCCACATATGATGTGTCGCCAAGACTGAGTCCAGCGTCCGCGTAGACTTTCCGGATGAGGGCCTCCTGCGCCTCGGTGGAAGGCAGCGTGATACCAGGGGTATTGCCGTCCTGATTGACACCCGTGTTGCGGATGACGCCGCGAATCACGTCGCCGTTCGCCAGGGCCAGATGAAGCGGCTTTAGGATGCAGAATGCAGCGCCTGCCAGGTTGCCATGTGTTATCAATTAAATGCATTAACGACCTTACTCTGGGGACAAGAAGTGCTAACCTTCACCACGGGAATATCCGTTTCCCTTGTGGTCAAATGACTGGCACTTCCCGTCAGGGCTCAGGAAGCGCAGTCTGGTCATGGCTGCCATGATGTCAGGCATCAACATGAGGTTGGTGCCACCGACAACGGACTGGACACAAAACGCAACAGTCAGTCAGTGACATGCCAGCACATACGGCGGCCGTAATACTAGACAGCCCTCCAAGAAAAAGGTAAAGACCCACCATGGTAGTCTCGCCGGTGCGCAAGCTCTGGCAGGCAAGGTGCAAGGCGGCCAGGGACGACGAGCACGCCGTGTCGAGACTGATGCTGGGCCCCTTCATGTTGAAGAACCACGAGATTCTGTTGGACATGATGGCCGACCCCGTCCCCGTGGCGTGGTACATGGGCATGTTTTCACGATCGCAGGAGAGCATGTCGTTGTAATCGCGCGTGAAGCATCCAACGAAGCATGACGTGTTGGAGCCCAGGACGTCCTCCATGCGCAGACCGGCTGCATGTGTACAAAAGAAAAGACATAACGAGTCAGCCGCCGTCCTTCCTGCTCCATAAACCAAAGGGAGATGGCCCTCTCACCGTTTTCCAACGCCTCGTAGGTGCACTCGAGGGCCATGCGTTGCTGCGGGTCCATGGCCTTGGCCTCGGCGACGGGTATGCTGAAGAAGGGAGCGTCGAAAGCCGAGATGTCCCGCTTCATGAAGTGTCCCTTGCGAACGTTGATGGTGCCCAGACGATCATTGTGCGGGTGGTAGAAGGCCTCCCCGTTGAACCGGTCAGCCGGGATATCCGAGAGCGCACTTCTGCCCTCCGAGATCATGTCCCACAGCTTCTTCGGGTTCTCAGCATCGCCAGGGAAGCGGCCGGCAATGCCCACAATGGCGATAGGAATGACGGCATCGTCATGCGGTGACTGAAACCAGCCTCCATCCCATCTGGTTCCGTTCGGGTAGGCCATCTTGGGTGACGTTGAATCGACACGGTGCGGAAGAAGAGAAGTGTTGAATCAATGCAGAATTAATTAGAGAATATTTGATCCAACGAGGTGGAAACTGTCTGAGGGGAGCAGATAACGGGCACTGCCTTGGGGCTTGCAAAGAGGACGGCGGAAAGCGGGCGTGAGTGTTGTATGTAAGAAGAAGTCCTGTCCATCCAAGATTCCTTATCCGGTAGGATGAATTTCAGCTCTGGTATCTCAAGTAAACAACAAGTGTCCCAGGCTCCGACGTGACAATAGACCGCGCCGCTAAGCAGCCTCGTTCAATGGTGAGAGCCTCAAGGTACGAAGAGGGTGGATGACCTGAAAGTCGCCGTCCTATCATTCGGTATTCCAGCCGTACGGCACAGCATGGCCCGATCCTCCGGAAAGGAGGTGAAGGTGGGCTGGTGGAGGTGTGATGAGCCGGGAAGCCTTGGAAGTTGGGCACAAGGGTTGGACTTGGGAGGATGACTACGCCACATGCAAGTTGGATGGTGACAATAATCTCGCTTCGAAGACGCGGCGACATAGCCGGGTGTTGAGTCGAGAAGGATGGGCTTTTCTGCTGATTGAGAGATAGATAACGTCCCAGCAAGACCGCCAGTCCCGAAAGCGTAGTATGTCAACAACCAGAGCCTGCCAAGCAAGGCCTGCTTGCTTGTCCCACATCAAAGGTCGTTAAGAGCAGCTCTTCGAAACAACCAACTCTTGGGAACAAAAGGGAAGTTGGCTGGCTCCAGTCCGCTGCTGACTGCTTGTGCAAAATACTTGGCCTGCGCCATGGCAGCGTCAAGCCTCAGCCCCAGCCCCTCGCCCAATGGCTCCAGGAGTTGGCATGACGGATCTTTTCACACCCCGCCCAAAAGGGTCTTGGTCGTGGTGACCGCTGGCGGATACACAAACGCCGGTACGTGTGCATTCCGGTGGTTGACTAAGGTACGGACTGTGCAAGACTGGAGCTGACTGGGAACCTTCCCCCAACAGCGCCGGTGCTTGAGATAGCCAGAATTTTGGCATCCAGGGGCTACACCATCGACTTTGCTACCTTTTCCGGCCGGGAGCACTGGGTGAAGGACTGTCCGTTCGTGTCGGGCTTCCATGTCATCGGGCCCTCGGTGCCCGCTGACGTTGAGGAGGCGAACTACCTCCGCATGTCGAGCTGGACGACCGACCTGAGGTCAAACTGGCGCGCCGTCATGGATACGCGCATGTTTCTCGAGTCCTCCTGGCCGGATGCGTACCGCGGGCTCTCCCGGCTGGTGCAGGACCCGGCAACCAGACCCGACTTCATCCTGGCGGACTACTGGGTCGACGCGGCGCGCGACATGAGCGCCGAGCACGACATCCCGCTGGCGATGCACTGGCCGCAAATGCCCACGGCGATGCTGCCGGCTCCGTACATCCCAGGCACGCCGGGCTTGCAGATTGAGATCCTGACGTCCGAGTTTGCCACCATGTGGCAGCGCTTCCGCAGTGCCGTTGCCATCTACACATGCTTGCCGCACTACTTGCGCTACTTGCGATGGCGGCAGAACATGCGGTCCGTGGCTGGGGTCACGCGGCGCTTGCCAACGCTCACCAAGCCGGACTATCTGTGTCTCGTGAACTCGTTCTTCGGACTGGAGGCTGCCAAGGACCTGCCCCCCAATGTGGCGGCCATCGGGCCCGTCCTCTCGGACACGGCGGGGGCGGCGGCACTGGATGCAAGGTACGAGCAGTTCTTGAGCGGGCGACGCCGGGTCCTGTACGTCTCACTCGGAACGCACGTCCTTCTCGCGGCGTCGGTCATGAACCAGCTTCTGGCGGGAGTGTTGGCGGCACTGCGGTCGGAGGCTGTTGACGGCATCATCTGGGCGATCCGGCCCATGGCACGAAAACAACTTGACCACACGACAGAGATGGTGGCGCCGGCATTTGATAGCCGAGAGGGCCCAATACCAAGGAAAGCCGACATATCGATGACAGTGTCCAGCCTCCTCGCCAACAGCCATCCCTCGGTGCTGTTTGTCGAGCACGCCCCGCAGCCGGCGTTGTTGCACGACGGCCGGATCGTGACGTTTCTCAGCCACGCGGGCCCGGCGTCGGTCAACGAGGCGCTCCACGCGGGCGTGCCGCTCGTCACGGTGGCCGTCTACTTCGACCAGCTGCAGAACGCGATGCGGCTGCGCGACGCGGGCGTTAGCGTGGCGCTGGACAAGGACGCGATCTCTGCGGAGCAGGTCAGAGCGGCCATCGAGCACATCGCCAACGACGTCGCGCGACACGGGCCGATGGCGGCATGTTTGGAACGAATGAGGAGGATCGCGCAGATCGCGGCGCGCAGGAAGCACCTTGCTGCCGACCTGATCGAGGAGGTGCTGGCAGACTGGGAGGGACGGCGCGAGGAGCGTGCTGCTAGCAGCCTGGGGTATGGGTCTGTGCCCGGCAATGGCAGTGGGGGTGGGAGTGGCCGCCGGCCGAGAGGGATGCACTTGCAAACGGCGGATGGAAGGATGTCTGCGTGGAAGGCCAGGAATTGGGACCTGTGGGCTGTGGGGGTCGCGGCGACTTTTTGCCTGCTCGGGTTGGTTGTTGCGCTTCCTGTCTCGTTGCGGCTGAGTCTGTAGGGGACCGGAGGAAGTCAGAAAACTCGTGAGAAACGGCCCGGTAAATTAATGCAGCCTTTTCCAGCCATTTCCAGCCATCTGAAGGAGTCGCTTCCAGGTTCATCGCGTTTGCGGGAGGAGGGTTCTGGGGCAAGAGTCTGCGCGTCTGAGGCAGCAGTTGTCCGGGAAGTGGGGCATTACACACCGTCTGATCTCTCTCTTTCCCACCCAACTCCAGCCCTTCTTTCCTCTCCGGTCCACACCACAGTGAAACAAAAGTCACACACCAGAACAGCTCGCGGATGTAGCATACACCGCTTCCCCCCTGTCCTGTCCACCCCGAAATCTGCCAATCTGCCAATATGAGGCAGCAATCTGAGGTGCGGTTGGCTTGACACCTGGCCTCACTGTCACCGAAACAAACAATCTGGGTGACTGGCACTGGGATCTCGGCGGTGTTTGGTCAGGAAAGGCACATTTCACTACCTACCTAGGTACCTTGATCGATGTTCAAAGCAGACAGTGTGGAGGTGGCCTGGCAGTATTATTGTTCGAAAGCAGATGATTAACAGACGGTAAAGTATTAAATTCCAGTCTACATCCACGATTGGAGCCACCAAAACGATCAGTACCTCGATAAAAAAAAAAGGTTAGATAGTTCTACAAATACGACACGGTCTCCATCATCCAAGGGCGAGCCAACATCTGGCGGTCCCCATCAGCGAGGATATTCTTGGAGCTCCTGCCGGCTTTCGCTTTCCCCTTCCCCCGATGCGCGATCCTTGGCCTGCGTCTTGAAGACCAAACCCGGGTGTCCGATCATGAGGCAATACGCGGCAGTGAGAACCATGCTGTCGGAGACTCGGAGTTAGCCATGCTCTGAAAGGGGCTGACTGACACAAGGAGAGAAAACCGGGAGACGCTTACCCTCCCTCCAACGCAATATAAAGCCCCTCCTCACGAACCAGCTTCCCGCTGTAGCCCTCGTACAGCTCGGCCAGGCGGTACGAGCAGCGCACCAAGGTCAGCAAGACAGCAAGCGCCATGAAGCCAAAGAAGAGCTTCAGCCGCTTGGCCTCGTTTGCGCCGATGCCGTTGTACCAGCGGCCGGACCGAAAGTAGCGGATCAGGAAGTCGGCAAAGAAGGCGCAGAAGAGCAGGATGGTAAAGACCTGGAAGCTCATGCCGGCCAGTGCGAGGTTGACCCCGACCTGGCTCTGGCCCGAGCTCGATGTCGATAGCCCTCCGCCCGCGGCCTGGACGACGAGAGAGATGAGATCGCAGGGGATGAAGATGTAGTAGAAGAGCTGCGGTCGGAAGCGGGACAGTTCAGGGGAGAAGTACTGGATCGAGAGAGCAAGCGTGATGTAGATGGCAGCACAATAGTAAACCGGGCCTGTAGTAATGCAGACTGGTAGACGGCGAAATCAACAGGTAGTCAGCTCCCATCCAACACCAGAGGAACGTAGCAGCGAGAACCAGAAGACAACTCACTGATCTGCAACATAAAGGCCGAAAAGTTGAACGGGTTGTAGTACATCAAGACGCGCCCGACGTAGCCGAGGATGTTGTTCACCGCCCCGACCAGCATACAACCCATGAACCACCATTGCTTCCACCGAAACCCGAGGTATGTATGGATCAGGCCGGCGAGGGCATTCAGGGCAATGAAGATGATGTTGGCCACAAGCGAGGGACGGTAGCCGTAGACCGAGTACTGGACGGGGCAGATGTCGAGGGTGCAGTTGGCCTTGGGCCCGAACACCACGGCGTATGGTGGTGGGTGCGGCACACCGGGCGGTGGTCCAGATGACATGATGTGACGCAGGACTCGACGGGAGTCTCGGGGTTCAGGACCGTCCTGGAGAGGAGAAATGGGGGTCAAGCCTCAAAGGGTTCTCTGCGTTGTGTTGGCTCGGGCTGGCAATGTGAAGCCCTCAAAGCCACTTGCAAACTCGCAAACTCGCCGAGATTGTGCCACAGAGCGTTGGAGGCGTGTCCACAGTTCGAGACGGCCGGTCACGATTCGCGAACATGAAGTGGAAGAGGCACTTTTCCGAGTTTGGTTGTTGAGATCATGTCGTGGATGGCGTCTGGAGTTCTGAACTGTGGTCTTAACAGGAATGGCAGAACCCGGAGCCTGGAAGGGGGTGACGGATGGCCAAGAAGCCAAGGAAGGCGTGCGCGTCGCCCACCTTACGTGCAGTTTGATTGCCAGTTCTTTCAATGCGACAGATCTAACAGACACAACACAGCAGACTGGGCAGAGCGGCACAGGGACACCAGAGTCCAGACCGCAGGGAATCTGCTTGGGCTGGGGCTGTGCCCACGGGCCAAGCCGCACCCAATCATCCGTGCCACTTTAACTTTAACGTTAATCTGGGGGCCGTTGACGTGTGGATGTGTGGACGCGCCCAGCCTAGTGGACGGCTGGTTGGTTCCGTGTCCAGGGAGCTGGCGTCAGTGGACTCATCATCCGAGTGGCTGAATGGCTAACGTTCCTTAACCTTATCTCGCACTCGCACTCGCCTAACCAGGCACTGTGCGAAGATGTATGTACATGTACATACATACCATACCTACCTGCATAATCGCCTGCATCTCTGGACGCGGGGGTGGGGGGTACGCCAGTCAGACGGAAGCAGTCTGTCGGGCCGATTTTCAACGGTTGAGCGTCTGCGGCTGCGGCCTCGCGTACCAGAATTAATCCGGAAGGATCTGAGTTGTGGGAGCACAAGCCCTGCCAAAATGGTACGATGGATGACGTTACATGGAGGGACTGGGGTCTGCACGTTATAGATGCGGCGTTGAGAGGAGACTTTGGGGATGACTCCATTAGGAAGTGAAAGCTGTAAGTGCCCGGTACTGTGCCCAACGGCTTGAGTTACCGTTACGGACTGTACCTCTGGCCGATTTTGCGCTCTTTGCCCAATTGGTACGCTGACAGCCAAGAAATAAGACATATGTAGTAGTATGAGATACCGGCGACTTAAACCCACGGCGACTTATTAACTTGACATCCAGTCCGCGGCAACTTAAATCCCGGCGAGTTGTCTCTCGTCCAGTACCGCCCATGACCGCCCAGCCATCATCTTCGCTCTCAACAGTGAGCAGGGAATTATCATCCACACGTGCAAGGAAGAGAGGCAGCGCCATGTCAGGGACCTTGCCTCACATCCGAGTCTCGCCCCTGAATTGCAGTTGACAGAGGTGCTAGAGGATGCCATTTCCACTCTGCCGCGTAGTCGTTGCAGGTACTTAGTTGTCTGGTACTTAGGCGTAGCAAGAGTAACCACCGTCCCTCTGAGGTGCAAGTCAAGGTGTTGTCAAGCCCAGAATTACCTTCGATGATGTCTTCCAGCCCCGAGTCCACCGACGACGCCGGGCAGCCCCGAGACTCGAGCTGCGAACCGGAGACGCTCCAGCTCGCCAAACTGGAGCCCATCGTCGGCTGGCGGCTATGGGTAACTGTTGCATGGTGAGAGTCTCTGGGCCATGCAGGGCGTTGAACGAGTGCGTTGTATCACGAAGTATGGTTCTGATCAACGCTCTCCCCGTATAGCCTCTGTTCCGGACTCTTTCTTTCCAGCCTCGAGACAACCATCATCGCGACGGCGCTCATATCCATCTCGTCCAGCCTTGGAGGGTACGATAGGTCAAACTGGGTGGTGACGTCGTATCTGGTAACGTATACCGGTTTGTCCTGCGCGATCCCCCGGCACAGATATTCTACCTGACCGCCGTGTCTTTGAGCCTGTGACTATTAGCACGAGTAGAGCTGACTCGGTACATACCTACCTTATTTTCACGTGCAGGCTTTCTCGTCATATTTGCCCGCCTCAGCGATGTCTTTGGCAGGAAAAGCACGCTCTGCGTCGCCATTTCCATCTTTACCGTCTCCTCCGTCGCTTGCGGCCTGGCTCCATCGATGGATCTGCTGTAAGTGCACGATAAGTCTGTATCTGCAAATTAGGACCTGCTACGTATGTATGTACAAGCTTCCAGACTGAACATCATCTGTCCCAGCATTGTATTTCGAGCATTCCAGGGCGTCGGAGGGGCTGGCTTGTACAGCCTCGCCATGGCCGTCATCGTCGAGGTCACACCGCTCCGCTTCATCGGCGTCTCATCCGGCCTGATCGGCTGCGTCTTCGCCCTGTCGAGCGTGCTGGGTCCTGTCCTTGGGGGCATAATTACGTCACATACGACGTGGCGTTGGGTCTTTTATCTCAAGTGAGTTATTCCCCCCCATTTTTGGTATGTAATCACATGTCTATGACAACCTACTCACACGATGGCGTCGACAGTATACCGCCGGGAGTCGCAATGCTGGTGCTGGTGCTCGCCGTGTTTCCCACCAATTCGGGTCCCCTGCCCCCAAAGCGGCGGATCCTGACGTACATGGACTATCCGGGCATGGTGTTCTCGCTCGTGGGCGCCGTGATGCTTACATTTGTGCTCGAGCAGGGCGGTCTTGTCTACTCGTGGGACAGCCCCCAGGTCGTGGTTGGGTTTGTCGTCAGCGGCGTCGCGTTCCTGGCCTTTGCCGCCTGGGAGTGGTTCATCTCGAAGAGTAGCAGCAGAGGAAGAGAAACGAGCAATGGCGGCGGCAAGAAAAGACCCAACCTGTTGCCGCTGTTTCCGATGCACCTTGTCACCAGGCGTGTTTTGGGGTTTGCCCTCCTGTGCGTTGAGTTTACCCGTCTCCATCTCCCCTTATCCCCGTTGCTGTTTGTTCGTTCAGGTTGTGTGTGTCTACCATCTTATGAACAAAAGGACTGACGCAAATGCCGTTGCAAAAGAACCGCCTTCCTCGCCGGATTCCCCTTCATGACCACCATCGTCTTCCTCCCGCAGCGCTTTCAGCTACAGAACGGCCTCTCCCCAGTCGACGCGGGCATCCGCATGCTCGCGCTGCTCACCCTGTCGGCAACGGGCGCCGGGCTGGGCGGTGCTCTGTCAGCCCGGCGCAACATCAGCTGGTACATTCTGGCGGGCTCGCTGTCGCTGCAGCTGGTCGGTCTCGGCCTGATGTCCACGCTGCCCACGGCGGCGGGCGAGGTGCGCGCGGAGCAGTACGGCTACCAGATCATCCTGGGCCTGGGCTTCGGTCTCGGCCTTAGCAGTCTGGTGGTGGTGGCCCGCGTGGAGGTGGACGCCGAGGACGTGGGCGTTGCGTTTGGCGCCATCACGCAAGTGCGCGTGCTCGGAGGGCTGATTGGCATCGCCGTGAGCCAAGCGCTGCTGAAGGCGCGGTTGCTGGGTAACCTCGCGGGTGTGCTGACCGCAGACAAGCTTGAAGCGCTCCTGCGGTCTCCTGCGGCGGCACTCTCCGAGTTCACGCCCGCCGAGGCGGCGGCCACGGTGCAGGCTTACGGCGAGGGATTCACCCTGCAGAACAAGGTCATGTTGGGCTTTGGTGCCGTGGGCCTGCTTGTCTGTCTTGGCGCTTGGAAGCGAAATCCTGAAGAGTTTGCCGAGATGGAGGCGAGGATGAAAAGGGCGGAAGGAGAAGGGCGAAATGGTGGGTGACGTGAACTCGAGCGTCGGCTGCGCAAGACAGGGGAATGACTGGCACACACACCAAAATATGTTCAAAATTAGACATCTAGAGGGTATGTTTGTAATTGATAGGGGAACGAGAGAGAAAATGGTAATCTTTTGATGTCTGTTGTCCGTTGTTGTGCATTGGTAGTATCTTTCTTGTGGTTGAACTGCCCATCCCTGAGGGCTGAATCTCCTAACCCGACAGAATACCTAAACGAGAAGCATAGGATGACCATGGGGCGGTTCCAACGATTCTGAGATGTACAGGCAGTGCAAATTTCAAGACTTGTTACTGTGCCCAGTGTACCGTTTGGGGTGTCATTGTGCTGCCGTGTGCTGCACAACGGGTGCATGTGCACACTGCACTCCAACCTTCGAGGATTCAGGCTGTTTGGGGCTGCATGTGCGGCTCCAGACTACCTACATGTAGGCGGAGATGATGTCGACAGTGATAAGGAAGCGGCGCTGACTTCCAAGCTCCGTGTGCCAGAGAGTTCATTTATTATTGGGGGCCACAGGACGTTGCCAAGTCGGTCGATGGATGGCGATGAGCATGCAGGCACTCCGTAGTCCGTATGTGTAGGTCTACCTTGCTGAGCGACCATGGGTACATGACTACATGTATCGTATGAGATGTGCCACCATCCATGTTCTCTTAGGTAAGTAGGTGCTTACCTGCTTCCATCGCTCCCTAGACAGGGCCTGGACTGGGTCGTCCCGTCTTCCCCCCCCTGTGCGCACCAAATCACCAGCTGGAAAATGCAATGTTATCGACGCCGACGGCTGTTGCCTTGACATGGAGTGATAATTCCCGCTCTGGACTCTTAGTGTTAAGGCACAGCTTGAGAGGCACAGCAACTTGAAGGAAATACAGATTACAAAGTCTGCAGTCCAAATAGGGATGATAAACAAGCCGCCCGGGCCGTTCTCGTAATACGATGAAGGCCATGGGACGACATGTCCGACCCGGATGCCGAACATGAACATGGACGTCGTTCTCCGAGATGCCTGCGATGCCTGTCACCGGCGGAAGATGCGGTGTCCCTCCGAGGGCGTCGGCGCCTGCGCTAACTGCCGACGGACGGGGCAGGTGTGCCAGTTCAGCCCGAGGAGCGAAATGGGGAGACCCAGGCTCGGCAGCCGCGCGCATGCGGGCAGAAAGGACCGCACCAAGACGAACAAATCAACAAGCACGGTTGCCGTCTTGACCGCTCCGGCACCGGCCATGACGGCAACGGGAACAACAACACCTGACGCGCCCGAAGTGGACATGGGATCTGTACATGTTGGGTCCTGCGTCCCAGGGATGGGCGCCCGGAGGGACGAAGAAGCCGACCAGCAGACGGACGAGCCTGGGCCGGAGACGAGACGCATCCAAGACGTGGACAACAGCAGGGCCCGGCACCTGAACCTACATGTAGATCTGGACGCAACCACGGAAACCGATCAAGATGCCGTCATGTCAGAAGAGGGTATCTGGACATCAGGGCCCATGATGGCTTCCTCCTCCTGGGGGGGACTGTTGGCAGGATTTTCGGCCGGCGGGCCCGACTCTAACATGTAAGAGCCGTCCATCCATCCGCCTTTTTTCCCATCTTGCATCCCTCTCGAGTCCCAAGGCCGCAAGGCCCGTGTAAACGAGAAAGGGGGCTTTGACAAGCGATGGCTCAAAATGTTGGAGAGCTCCTGGCGGGGTCCAGGGGGTGAGGAGTTTTAAATTAATGAGGTACTGACGGCTCGACGATCATGCATCACAAAGGTTCGGCGACTTCCACACCATGTCCTCCAACATCTCCCCGTCTAATACGCCGGTACTGGACCTTTCTCGCCCAACACGAGCCGTTTTCGAACCCCACGACCAGGCGGAACGAACCGCCGTGACACCACGACCGCCGTCGCGAGAGGGCTCGGAGAATGCAGCCTCGGCCGGCATCGCCTTTCGATGCAGCGAGCATCTGATGCCACCATCTCACTCGTTTCATGCCGACTCCCACAATACCGCGTCATCCTTATCCTTCTCAGCACACACCAGCAGTGCAACCAGTGGCCTCCTAGAGGCGTACTCCCAGTTATCACACATACTCTACGCCCTTCACAGCGTTCCCAGTGCCGGCCAGCCGCGGGTCGAGTCTGAGTCTGAGGGCGTCCAAGCTCTCGCAGCAAACAACTACTCCAGGGGCAGTCCACAGAACTCACGGTCCGATGCACAGCGGCGAAGGGCGCTGGAAAAGACGTTCTCCATAGTCTCATCCCTCTGCGACGTCATCGGTTGGCTTGCCAGCAGGTCGCTGCCGCCCACCAGCGGCGGCGAGCTGCCCTGCCTTATGCTCGTGGCGTCTGCCAGCGCCACCGTGGTGGATATGTACCGCAAGACGGCCGAGACGTACAGGGACTTTTTCTCTCGCCTTCCTCCTTCTCCCCATCGGCGCCATGTGCGCCATCCGCTTCATCATCTCTCTTCATCACTATCCGGCGGCGGCAGTGGCCCAAGTCCCACGCTCCAACTCCTCTCCACTTTTCTCTCCCAAGAAAACACCACTATTTCTAACGCAACCGGCCGAGGTTCAACAAGGAGCAGCACCAGCGCCAGCAGCACCAGCAGCAGCAGCGCGAGTCCCAGTCCCAACCCATCAATGCCCCTCCACGTAGGCAGCATGCACCAGCACCTGCAGATCGTTGCGGACGCAACCATCATGGAGCTTCACCTCTCCCAGCTGCAGAAAGCGCTCACCTTGTTGCGTGATAATAATATCAATAATAACAACGCCCAGACACGGCACGGACACATGCAGGGGCAAGGGCAAGGGCACTATTACCACCAGGAGCAGCAGCATCATCATCTCATCAGGGCCGATGTTCCCTTCCAAGACGCCCAGCTACTACCTCCTCCTCTCGTATTGTGTGACGGCGACTGTGACGGCCATGACAAGGACGCGCGGACGCTGGCGAGCCTGGAACAGCTCCGCGCGCTGTTGAGGGGTTTGGTGGAGGAATGGCGGCAATGGATCATGCAATAATAGGAATGATCTGGTCATGTGAGGGATGGTTTTGGGACATGGTAGTTTGCAAGGTATTGTTTGTTTATTGAGATTAATGAAGCGTGCAAGAGACAAAAGGTTGGGTGTAAAATGGTAAAATCAATCAATCAAGGAGTCAGGCTGAAAGGCATTCCTCACATCCTCGTCCAAACCAAAAACCAGACCCCCGACCTTGTCCCTCACACCATCACCATCACTCAGCACCGAAACAGCGCCTTAGAAACCGCAGCAGAAATAGCCTGCGCCGCCTTCCTCGCAAAGAGCCCGTCGCGGGGCAGCTCATGGCCTCTCTCGTGGGCAACGACAACAGCATCCTCGCACAGCCCAACCAAGGCGCGACTCTGCGGCACAAAAGGGTCGCGCTCTCCAATGATGTGCACCGTGGGAATCTGAATCCGCTGCGGCTCACGATCCGGATGGTACCTGCGAAGCGGCAACTCGCCGGGCTCCGGCGCTGCCATGTACCCGTTGACTTTGGTCTCTTCGACGTGGTCCGTCCCGGCGACAAAGTCCCGCACGCTGACCCCACCCGTGCGCGGGTCAATGACGGTGTGGTAATAGGACTTGTCGTCCCTGTCGGGGTCGTTGCTGTCGAGGTCGAAGGGCAGACTCGCGCAGGTAAACACGGCGACCCGGAACAGATCCGGGGCGGTGGGGTGCGTCCTGCGGCGCTGAAGCAGCATCGAGGCGATCAGGGCGCCGCCCTGCGAGAAGCCGAAGACGCCGTCAAAGGGTCCCTCCTCGTCCACGACATCCTCGACGAGAGCGTAGGCCGCGTCCAGTTGGTCGAGGGTTGGCTTGCTGTAGTAGCAGACGAAGGGCGGCGGGAAGATGGCGGCCACGCCGTCGGCCGGCTCGCTCGGGATGAGGCCGTCGAGAAAAACGAATTCGTGCTCGGGGCCGAGGTGCGCGCGGATCGGGGACATCTGGGCCTCGTAGATGGCTGAGTTGGTGCCCATGCCGTGGAGGCAGAGGAACCGCATTGTGGATAATTATTGATATGGGCAATGTTAAGTTTTGTTCGGTCCTTGTTTTTACGTGATGCCATGAAAAAGGACATGGAAAATGTCGACCGGCTCCTGGGTCCTGATGGGTTACATTTTGTGTACATGTACAGATGGCCGAGGGGATCCAGGTCCGGCATTTGACTCTTTGAAGGTGTGTGCCTCGAAAGTGTTCGCCAACTAAATTGTCTCCAGTGTCAGTTTGTGTAACCGCGTCGTCCCCCTCCCGTCTTCCCCCCGCGGCGGCCCCACCCTTGCAAAAGTCGCCGAAGGAAAACACAGGCAGAAACCTGAAACCGGCACTGCATGTATGTACCCACCTACCTACACAAGGTGGCAGGTACCTCGCAAGGCACCAAGTAGCCCGAGGGAAGACTGTCACCTGGTATGTTAATACCGTGAGGAGGTGGTACCCTTGAACCATGTCGGTCGTGCGAGCGTTGGCTGGTCCATTTTACTCGCAGAGGTTGCTGTGCCCTTCCTGAGTGTTCTCCCAATATTCCTCGCGTATCGGCCACTCCTTGGAGAGTCGATGGTGTTGATGGTGTTGATGGTGTTGATGGTGTTGATGGTGTTGATGGTGTTGGTGTTAATGGTTGATAGAACAACGTGGTGGCAGGGTACGAGGGTTAGGGCTCTTCCGGCTCCCCACTGTTGTGAGGCTCAGGCAGGGCGGATCCAGATCGTTGATTACAATGACTAGCACCCAGGTCTGGGACCCACCTTTCAAGATTCCCAAGCAGCCCGTTGGTTCCTGCAGCATTTTCGATCGCGTCACACAACCCAGATCCATCCACGATCCCATCGTCCGTCCACGTAATTACAACCACCAGATAATTCATCAAGCCAGTGATTTTTACCTGCCTCGGCCAACGACACCTTAGGATGACACTTGGTTCTGCGAAAGTTCGCGCCGGAGACTTCCATACCTGTCCTTGGAATTTACTTGCCTCCCAGGTATCCCTATCCAACGACGAGAATCATGCAAATCAGCGAATGGGGCTCTTCGAGCAAGGCAACCCCCCCCCCAAACTTGAATTTCGGCACCAACTTTGGCTCGGCCCTGGATCCTCACACTAGTGGAGACCAAACATCTCGGCGGTTTTATCGAGTCTAGATCCCGCTCGAATTCTGCTTCTCAGCTTGACCCGGCAGCCTGGGTCGCCTGATTGATCCACATGGACAAAGATCGCGTGGAAACGGCATGCAAAAATATGGGCGCTATTGATATCGAGCAGGCCAAACGAGGCAAGTCTCCTCAGCCGCACCAGCTGTGCCCACCGTTAGTCGTTAGTCTTGACTCTTGCTCTTGCGCCGGAGAAGCCGTGGTGAGCATAGAAAATATTATCTGACGGGTTTATACTGCGTATACCCCAATCACTCGCCATGGCACTCACTTCCTCCCTCCTTCAACCGCCCATGTCGTCCGTCTCTTGACTTGTTGTGGTAGCAACACAACCGGTGACTTGTCTGTTGCCATCCACTCTTTATTTTTCCACGGTTGTTACCATCTTTTGAACAATGTGGCAGCCATCCCGGCCCTCGCGGGTCAAGGCTGCCCTCCTCCTTTCCCTCGCTTCAGCCTCTCTTGGCTTGGCCGCTCCCCTGGATTGCACCAACGGCGAGAGCAACGACGCCATCTACGAGACGGCCACGGGCTCTTATGACATCCTCTGCCAGGTCGACTATGCCGGTGGTGATGTTGCCGCTCAGGGCGGCCTCGCCAGCTTCGAGGCTTGCATTGAGCTGTGTGATGCCACGCCCTCTTGCGTCGATGTCTCGTATGCTCCTGGCGCCGGCGCTTGCTACATGAAGAGCAACCTCGGAACCGCGAACCCCAACGGAGGCATTTGGACGGCTCGGAGCCGGAGCACTCTCACCGCGAATGCCGTCAGCTGCGTTGACAACAAGTCTAACGGCACCATCTACGAAACTCCCGACGGCGGGTATTTCCAGATCCTCTGCGGCGTTGATTATGCCGGGGGCGATCTGACTGTGACCTCGGAGCCTACTTTCTCCTCATGCGTAAGACGTTGCCCTTCCCCCAAACTACCTTGATATTGTCATCAGCTGGCTAATCCGTGTAATTATGTGTATAGTTGAACAGATGTGGCGCTTTTGACGGCTGCGTCGATGTCTCCTTCGTTGCTCCCTCCTGCTACCTGAAGAGCTCTGTCACGACCTTCGTCAGGCGCGACTTCGTGTGGACCGGTTTGAAGGTGCCCAAGCCCGTCTCTTCTTCGGCTGCTCAGAGCGCTACCGCGAGTGCTGAAGAGACCGCTACCGGTACCGCCATCGAGATCCTCACCGGCACGTCCTCTTCCGCCGCCCCCACCTCGACAGGCTCTGGCAAGACCACCTACACGACCTCGGCCGGCGGCGTCTACGAGATTATCTACGACCGGGAGTACTATGGCGGCGATTTGTCTGCGATTGGAGCTGCCACCCTCAAGGACTGCATCGAGGCGTGCGACTGGACAACTGCTTGCGTCGACGTGTCGTGGGTGAACGGCATGTGCTACATGAAGCAGCAGCTCAACGACTTGGTCATCGCCGACGGAGTCTCGACGGCCAGGAAGATCAGTGGCCCGAACTTAAAGGCTAAGGCGCCGCTCACCTGCGAACTGGGTCTTGCCAACGGTACCACCTTCAAAACCGAGCAGGGCAATTACTACGAGATCTACTGCGGCTACGACTTCCCCGGTGGTGACGTTCAAGCTCTCTCGGCCGCATCTTTTGAGAAGTGCTTGGACGCCTGCGACCAGAACCTCGAATGCGCCGACGTCGCCTACGTCGCCCCGGCATGCTATCTGAAGCGCGACGAGAACCCGGCCACCCCAGCGAATGCTGGCGTCTGGGGCGCCAAGTCGGTTCCCGCGCCCGATTGCGCTCCCCTGAGTTCGACCCTCTACCCCGTTGGCAACACGGACGTCGACAGGTCATCTCTGGATACTCTCGTCCCGTCACGCGAGGCCGTGCTCAACTATGCCGAGAAGCAACCTGGCAACAAGGCCGCGTCTCTCGTCCTAAGCATGGTCTACCCGCAGATCACGCTCGAAAATACCGATCTCCTGTCGGTGACCTGCTCCGAGGGGTCCGTGACTGTCAAGGCCAGCACTCTTGCGGTTCAGCAGTACGTCATGAGCAACTGGCCTTCGTCGGGTCTCGTCCTGTTTACCAACTCAGCGGGCTGCAACAACGAGACATCGCGCGGCATCTACCTCACCACGGCCGCCTATGCGACCATGGACAGCCAGGCCATCACCTTTAGCGTCAAGGCTGAGACGTATGCGACCGTCGCGACTGAGGTTGCCATCAAGTATGGAACGGTCCAGGATCCCAGCTCCGACTCCGAGGCCGCCCCGACCACTACACAGTACTCCTCGACCTGCTCCGAGACCGGGACCGCGACAGCGCCTGTTACGGGCACCGCCAGCGCGACTGCGCCGTCTTCGCTCAGTCCGGAAGCGCAGGAGTTTTTCGAAAACCTGAAGGCCGCCATCAAGTATGACGACGACGGCAACATCATCATGCACCCCAAGAATTTGCAGGACGTTGAGCTGGTCCCCAATGCCTTCGATCCCGACAACACAGCCGATCAAGCGGCTCTGGAGGACATGTTTAGCCAGTGGGGTCTGGAAAACCCGTCGAAGTTGAGTGCTCAGGGTGCAAGCGGCGTCAATGGCGTGTGCGCTGTTCCGGCGACCAAGACCACTACTGTACCGGCGAGGGCCAGACGGGCAGCCCCGGAGGCTCACCGCAGCAATGATTCCTTCTTTGGCAGGGTCATCTCGGCTGTCAGCCCCAAGCTCGCCAAGCGGTTGAAGGTTACCTGGAACGACATCCTGGAGATTGGGTGCAGCGACTTTGTTGGTGGTCTTGTCGGCGAGGCCAATGAGGGCCTCGGCGCTGCGCTGGAAGCGGGATGTGTCGGCGCCGAGGCGGCTCAGGAACACGAAAATTTTGGGTGCGTGATAATGGGGGGCTGCTACTACACGAGCACCCAGATCACCTACTACACGCCTCCGCCGGCCACCGTGTACGACTTTGACTACTCTTGGAAGCTCACATACCCGTCGCTCGTCCAGAGGAGTGTCAAGGGGATGGGCCCCGGCAGAACTCTCTCGTGTGAAAACTGCGGCTTCTCCATCTCCAAGATCCAGTTTTCGGGCCGAATTGTCATTAATATGACGGCCGGTGTCATCAAGGAAGCGTCCATGACCGCAGGTGTCTCCGGTGCGGCCAGCCTGGTCGCTAGCCTGGTCTCTGACGTGGCGTTGTCCGGCTCGTGGGACTACACGTACTCGAACAACGAGCTGGGTTCCATCGCCATTGACAGCGCTTTCAACATTGTGTAAGTCTCCCTCCCCCCTGGCTTCATGCCGAACAAGAGCTAACATGTGCACGCCACCTCAGACCCACGGTACTCTACGGCTTTGGCATCGGTTACGACACGGACGGCGCTGTCTCGACCACCGGCGGTGCCCAATTCGAGCTCAAAGACGCTTCCGTCACCATGGACCTCCTCAGTGGCAGCATCCTGTCGCAAAAGAACTGGGCGCCGGAGATCTCCTTCACCAACCCGGCGTTCAAGACAGGCGCCAACGTCCAGCTGACTCCGTTCATGCGGTGGGCCATCAACCTGGCGGTGAATATTTACTCGCAGGTTGCCTTGTCGCCGACCATCACGTCGGAGACGGTGGTGGGCCTGGGCTCCACGTATTCGTCTTCGGCCCAGGGCAGCTGCCCGGCCAATAACCTGCAGGTGACGTCGTACGTGAGCTCCAAGAACAAGGTGAGCAACGGCATGGGAGTCTTCAAGGAGCTCTACTCGGCCCAGCAATACAACTCGCCCAAGTGCTTCAACGTGCCCGACGGCCGGCCGTCTCCCGATGAGCTGGCGGCGCTCCAGGCGTCGGCGCAAGAATACTGCACGTGGTTCATCAACTACAAACCATCGAGCGTCATCACGTGGATCACGACGCCGGTTACTGTGCCGTCCACCACGACAGCCTTCACAACCGTCACAGTCACGAGCACGCCTAAAATCACCACGTGGGTGACCACGACCCGGACGACGTACTATACCTGGACCAGCACCGCGAGCACTGTCACCGTAAGCGCCACTAACAATGCCGTGTTCCCGACCGGCTGGAACCTGAAGCGCAGCTTGAGCGATGACCTGATCACGGCGGCGCCGGTTCCCCAAGAGACCGGCCGCGCGGCTACCAAGTCCGGCGCGGCCGGTCTCTCCAGTCCCGCTCTCCGGTTCGGGCGCCGCGTCGCCGCGCCGGCCATGCTTGCGGGATGGCCGGCGTCCAAGGTCACGTACGGGTGCTCGGTGATCGCCACGGGCAAGACCACGGTGACGTCGACGGCGACCTCGTTCGCGACCTCGGGTCTCACCACCGTGACACAAACTAACACGGCCAACACGGTGGGCCCGCTGCAGACCGTCACCAGCACTTCCACCACGGGCACATATTCCGGCTGGAGTGCCGTGACGGTGGCCGGCCCGACGACAGTAACCGCCTACAGCTGCCCCCTGCAGACCCAAGTGCCCGAGGGCTCGTGCATGAAGGTCAAGGTCCACGGCCCGCCGCACATCGACGGCCTCTACCTCGGCTACACGGTCGTCTCGGGCAGCCCCAACTTCGACCCAACCAACCCCTACCAAACCTGGTACCTCTCCTGCACCGGCAACCTCATGGGCTTCTTCGGCGACGGCTTCCGCGTCATGGGCGGCAACCCGGGGCTGAAAAACGTCATGAAGATCGACGGGTCACCCGCCGCGACGTGCGTCAAGCGCCCCGAGACCAAGGCTCTCGACTGCTCGCTGCCGGGCGACGACAGCCCCATCATGGTCTACGACGCCCGCTTCGCCGTCGCCAACATCATCGTCTGGAACGTGTCCCCCCTCCCCGGCAACCCGAACCAGTTCGGGCTCTCCTTGAACCCCAGCGTGAACACCCCGACGTGGGGGGGGCAGGGGACTGCGCGGTGGGGCGCCGACGCCGTCTCGCTGACGTATGAGGAGGTGCCGTGTCCTTGTGTCTGGGGATCGAGGCCTGTGGTGGGGTGACGAGATTGATGCTCTTTTCTCTTCCCGAGATGTGTGATTTTGGGGGGATATTCTTGTCGCTTGTTGTGGAGTATATTTGCAATAATTACATGATAACTAACTAATATGTTTCTGAATTCGTGTTCTGTTTTGGGAGCACATTGGTGATTTTTGGTCTTGAAGCGGTGCCATGCCCGCCATCTTTGGTCACGATTTACGAGCCTGCATCGATATTGTCCAGCAGACTGCAGTTATTCATTCTCTGACGCATATTCATTATCTGACGTATAACCCTCACAGTGAGGGGGCCACCAGCCACAGTCGTACTCAATCTGTTTGCACAGGTCTGTCTCCCACTGTTGCAAGACGAGGTCCCTTGCTCCCAACTCCATCCACCGTCGCTCATCCCACATGACGTAGCCCCAGGTCTTGAGCGAGGCAGGCGTGTACTCACCATAGATGTTGGCGTAGGCGCCGCTCCACAAGAGCACCCACGCCAGAGGCGGCCCGGCCGGGGGGTCAGCATCGCCCACAAACTCCATGAGGTCTCTTCTCTGTTCGGCCATGTCCCGGTCGAGCAGCTCGAATTCCCTCCACCTGTCTCGTTGTGCTTCGGACCCGAGGGCCCACTCTAGAGGCTCGTCGTCCTTGGAGCGGCGAGTAAGACCGCGTTGTACCTCGTTCACCAGCGTCTTGTAGTCGGTGATGGCAAATATTCTGGCTGCTAGCTCCAGGCCGCGGGAGACGGTGCCATCCAGAAGATCTGCCACCCGGTGAGCGTGTGTCAGGGAGGGTATCTTGACCAGGGCAGCCCAGGGGGCACAATTGAGGGTTTGTGCTTACTCTTTTCATCCGCCGGGAGCTCGCCCGCTGGATCAAAGCATGGTTCGTGGAAGACGGGATGCCCGTCGTCAAGATCCCACGCCACCTCATCCTTGATAGCATCATATCTCTCTCTCATGAACAGGTCAATGCAGCCAAGCTCTTCGACCTCCCAAGGATCGAACAGGCACAAAAAGGCGTGGTTGAGCTCGTGGGCTTGCATCCCACCATCACGGCGGCTCTCGTTCCGCCCAAAGAAGTGATGGAAGGTTTCGTAGCGGTAGAGCGCGCGAAACACGCGGACCTCTTCGCTCCTGCTCAAGGGCGGGGACTGTTGGGACTCTTCGTCTCCTCTCTCCTCCTCTGCTTCTTCCGCACCTTCCCCTCTGGCATCAAAACCCCCATCTTCCGCTTCCCTGCCTTTCCGCTCAACCTGCGCCCTCGCCCTCCCCAGATTCCCCAGCGCCCACGCAACATACCGCCCCGCCAAAGGCCTTACAACAGATAAATGAAACCCCGCCAGCCAGCGGCACGACTCGGGGCCACCATCACCATGCAGCAAATCCCGCTCAGGACGCGGCGGGTCCGGCCCGGACAGCCACAGACGGTAGTCCGCGAGGCACGCAGTGATGAGCGCGTTGGTGCGGCGGGGCGAGTCCTTGCCCATGCGCGAGTGCAGGCAGGCGTAGGCGTCGGGGAAGAACCCGTCTAGTTCGCGAGAGAGGCAGGTGTGGAGGATGGTGTTGCGGTCGGCGAGGTATTGGGCGTGCATGGTTGGTGAGGCGCGGACGAGGGAGCGGAGGGTGGGCAGGTCCGGGATTTGGAGGAAGATGTGGGAGCGCAGTTCTGCTGGGAGGGCTTCGAGGGGGGAGGGGCAGGGTGGGGGAGACATTGTTGGTGCTGTCATTTGTGGGTGTTGAGCGATATAGGGGGAGTTGATTGGAGGTGGATTGGAGTTTTGTTGGCGAGATCCGTGATAATATGTAAATACAGAACTTGCATAGATACTGAGCTGAAACACCCACGAATCTGCCGTTGCGATGGCCAAATGGATGCTTATGTTGCGAGAGTGGGTACGAGAGACTTTGCTGCCTAATTAAAAACGACACATACAAGTTGACACAACCTGCCTGTATGTACCTGAGCTATTCCAAAACCAGCGTCGCGAACCACACATCCATGCTTCTCACCCTCTTGGCGCCCCCAACCGAGTCCGCTGCAGCAACAGTCGCATCCCTCAGAGATGTCAAAACCGCCTTCACTCTCTCCTCCTTGACCTCCTTGTCCACCTCATCCACAAACCCCTGACGCACCACTGTTCCCGTCTCCCAGAATCCGTCCGACAGCTCAGCCTCCGGCACAACGGTCCCTTCCGTCTCAACTCTCCACCCGGCCTGCCCCACGACCTCCTTTATCGTCCGGGGGCTCGCCGGCGTCTGGATATTCTCGATACTGTCCACCCGGTGCGCCTCGAACGTTGCTCGTGCCAGCGCAGCGAGCACGTGCGCCGCGGCCGCCGGCTCCGTCGCGTGCAGCGCCCACTCGGCGAGGCACACCCGCGCGACCCGGCCGCGCAGCGCCGAGAGAATCTGCCGGAGCGTGTCGGCCGAGCGGAAATACCAGATGCAATGCGCCAGCACGGCCACGTCCCAATGCGCGTCTGGGTTGGCAGCGAGGAAGTCCAGGGGGTCGGCGCGGTGGAAGGTTATCAGCGGGCCGAGTGGCCCCGCAGAGAGGTGGGATTGCGCTTGGCCGAGCGTGAACGGGGCACCGTAGTCGGGCGGGCCGGGGTCCACCGCCGTGATGTGCCCCGAGCTGGTGGGGCCTTCCGGGGAGGAGACGGCTTCCGCGAGGGCCTGGGTGCAGGGGCCCTGTCCACAGCCGAGTTCGAGAACGCGGGTGCCAGGGCCGATGGCGGGACCCCAGGCGTTGATCAGGTTGATGCGATGGACGGCTTGGCTGTGTTCGATGGCGAGAAATGATGGCGAGGGATCAGCGCCACGGATGCCATACGAAGCGATCTTGTCCGCGGATGAGAGGGGGAGCGGCATGGTGATGGATGTTTCGCTTGTTCTCCGTTGTCAAAAGAGGCGGTAGAGCATAAGTTTCTTTTCCGGCTGATCTGACAGGACGCTGGAATTACGGCCGGGTGGTGACCAGGTCCTTTAAGTTCTCCCAGTCCCTTATCCAGCTGCTATTCTGGGACAAGCAGTGTGGGGATCCCGCTGAACTCCCCCGCTTCAAGCTTCATATTGTGATACCCTACACAGTACAGATTACAACCGAAGCTTACCAGCCAGGACACCACTTCCAATATGAATGAACCTCCTCGGTTTTCCTAACACATGATCAATGCAAGCAGTAACTTGGACCAAGTGGAAGGTCACTAGGTAAGTAACTTTCTCGTTTCCCACCTCCCTACAGCAACGGTTCTTTTCATAGTTGCCGGTGCTTGTAAAGGTCTAAGCTACATCTACGGAGCACTAATTACCTCCATGTACCCATTTTGGACCCTTGAGAGCATGTTACTAGCAAATCCTTCTGGATAACAAGCTGGGGTGGTCTTGGATCTGATTTGTTCCTTGCCCGTGTGAGTCACAAACAAAAGCCGACACCCGCCAAGCACAGCATGCAGTGTTATGCCAGACATTAATACCGGGCTTCAACGGGCAAGACAGACTTTTTCAAAAAGAAAGGTAAGGACAAATTCAAAACAAATCTGTGTTAGCCATTTCCCCCAGCGCATTTGTGCGTTGGGAACGTTGAGCACGGGCATTGGCAACATTGGATCTCCTTAAAATGTCAAGCTGATAATTACCATCACCTTTGGCCCCCATTGACTGCCAGCTAGGGAGGTAACTATGGCTTTTCCCAAACCAACCACGCCTCAGGTTGCTGCTGCAAAAGCAAACCAACGACTCCTCCTCGCTTGTAGCCCGCCTGCCTGAACTGTCAACTTGGTCTTGAGCCCAAAGCACAAGAACAAACCCAACCTCTACCAACATGGCAAACCCCGATGACCCCGACACCATCATAGACCGCGCCATCCGTAACGGTCGCGAATTCATCACCCACTCCGACGGCAGCTCCTTCACCCGCAAACTCGACCGCGCAACCGGCCAGCCCACAAGCGACTGGACCGCCGTCGAAAAACCCCCAACCACCGGAGCCGACACCCTCCCCCCATCATCATCACCATCATCCACAAAAGCAGGCAACCCCCCACCAACCCCCCTATACCACCTCACCGTCATAGCCGAACACCAAGCCCCCAACGAACCAAAGCATTGGTCCCTCTTCGCGCACGTCCCCAACGCCATGGGCATCGGTCCAGGCCAGACATGGCAAGTGACAGGCGACGCGGAGCTGATGCGCTTCGAGCACATCGCCGGCGGCGTCGACAAGCTCAGCTCGCCCGACTACGCGTGGCACCAGATCCTGAGCCGGGAGCTGAGCGCGGCGCAGGTGGCAAGGGTTGATGCTATTGCGCGCGAGGAGGAGCCGCCTAGCGCGCCGAATCGGGCTGCTGTGAGGGAGCATTGCCAGGGGTGGACGGTTAGGGTTGTGAGGAGGTTGGTGGGGGAGGGGGTGGTGGTGAGGGAGGGGGTTGTGAAGTTGTTGGAGGGGTATTTGGATCCGATTCGGAATTGATGGGCTTTTTTTGGTGGGGGTTGGTGGTATTCTCTCTGTGTGTCTCGTGTCTCTGTTGTTTTTCCTTTGCTGCATTTTTCTCACCTTTCGCCCTTTCTCTCCTTCCCCTTGGTTGTTAGACTTGACGAGCTACCTTTGCCTTCACTTTTTGGGGCCTTTTTCCTCCTTTCAAATTTGCCTTGTTATAGCGGCATTGGAGTTGAATCAGTGATCAGGCAAACACGTATCTTGATGGTTAAAAGGAACGTAATGAGCAATATTTATGTTGGCAATTCTGTGATCAGACACCCAGTAACATCTCACGTATGGCACCATACTTATACTTCATAATAATAAAGCAAAGGGCCTGGTCGAGGAGGTCTGGTTGGCTACCTATACTTATTAGTTAAGTATTGGAGGGTTTGGGTGCTGATGCAGGTTGACTTGGACCCGTGTATCAAGCAAGAGCTTGTCTTGTTACATGTAAAGAGCTTTTCTTATTTGTATTTCATGGTTGCGGTAACAAACATTGGGTAATTATTCATTGAAACGAATGGTCCCTGAGGTCAATCCATTGCTCTGGAGGGGAAGCTTAGACTTCGACTTGAAAACGGCAAGAGGCTTTGATCTCCTTACTTCCAACTACCTTGGTATCTGCCAGGTTTAACCACCCCATGCTCTTTGTCTGTTCAATATATAATTTCAAGAACAGTAAATCAAGGCCTTCCACGGGGAGTTGAATCTCACGAGGAAAGGGGCAGGTCGATTCACGAATCGTCCGTCATGTCTACCCAATCAATCTTTGAGAACCGAGTGCAAGAAGCAACAACCAAACAACACATTGTCTGATGCACAAACGTGACTCAGGAACTCGTTCATAAAACGCCTAACATCTCCTCTCTTTGCTAAGAATGATCATCAATGTTCGTTCTATGCTCATACGGTCAATAAGTTTACCTTGGTCATTCTCATTATTATCCCTTGCCACCTATGGAATGAAACAAACACAATGGACATGTCTTGCAGAGAACTATTGGGCTTTGTTGTATTGAACAAGCAATCAACAAGCAGTGTTCATGAACAAAGCCGCTGGTGACAGCATATAGCTGGACCGCCCCTCTTGCAACCTCTTGACATCAACTGGAGTTGTGGCTGGTGGAACCCGCACCCCGGCTGCAGCAATCAGACTCTTCTCTCCAAATCCATGCTCGACTGTTGCCTACGATGGCTTCTCCTGACTCAAACCCAGAAAGTGTGGGTTCGACGAGCCCATACCTTCCTCTCTCAACGCCGCAGTGGGGGGACGAAGTGGACAGCAACCGCACATGGACACCTGCTACCACTCCTTCGGAATTCCCGCTGTCCCAGGCGAAGAATGAGGGCCATGGGACGGCAGCCCAGCTGCAACCGGGCACCGGAAATCAGGATATCTGGCGGGCACATATTGAGAAGCAGCGGCTTGCTAGAGTGTCCCGTTTTGGCCTGGATCAAACACCGTCCAAGTTCACGGGGGAGAACACAGCATCAGCCACAGTTGGTAGCCCGGTGACGGCTAAAACATACCAGAACAACATCAACAACATCGGCAACCATCAGCTCGGACCTGGGATGAAAGAACGCCCAAGGTTTCTGACACTCGCTGCCAGCCGCTGGCCATCTGCCGTTGAAAACAGTGGCAGCCAGGGACCAGCAAACACGACCACTACCCAGGGTTCTCTTTTGGGTCCGGCCAGCTACCGCAATCTTCCCGTTCCAAAACTGAGCGAACCTTCGCGCGCTGCGACCTGGACACCCCAACCTCTCATCCCAACTTCTTCGTTTTCCGGCCCTCGTCCCTCCGAGTTGGCAGTTCGCAACCCGCTGTTGTCTTCACTCTCACCTTTCGCGGTTCCGACCAGCACCAGAGACAAACCCAACAACAAGCCCAGAAACAGCCCGCCGCTTGATTCCACGATGGGCGCCCACAACCGCTTCGGCACCTACGATTTCTTCAGGGCGGCGGACCTCGAAGCCGCCTCGGCGGGCTCTGAAGTTTTCGACGAGACTGGCGACGGCAACGATGGCACGCTGGCCCGCATGCTCTCACAACTCTACCCATCTCCGCAGCAGCCCACCAGGCGAGAGCCGGGGCTTGCCTCTACCTCTTCCGCCATCGCCCCGCCGTACTCGTCGCAGAACCCGTGGAGGTCCCAGATCCCCGAGATAGTTATTCGACCGTCCCCTCTCCACCACTCTTTTGACGTCCAGCCTCCCGTCCCAGCGGCCCCGACTCAAACCCATCACGGAGCTGTCCCTTCCACCTCTACCACCGCAAACCAAAACCTACCTCCCACGACCGGCCCCCTTGGCCCAAATCCCAGCCTCAACCCAGTCGCCGCCCCAGCCGCAGTCCCAACCTTCTACCACCCCATGACATGCCGCGCCGCCGCCTCAGCCTCCCACCCACCCAGCCAGCGCGAGGCGCATGTGCTGCTGCTCAAAGGCTTCTCGCCCAACTACCGCGGCGACCCGGACGTGGCGCGCAACCAGTCGGCGGCGATTCCGGCCGAGGCCAACTGCAGCCTGTTCCTGGTGGGGCTGGCGCCGGGCCTGACGACACACGAGCTGCTGGCGGGAATCCGGGAGGTGGGGAGGGTGTACGCGACGCACATTAACCCGCCCGTGCCGGAGCGCGGGCATGTGCTGAGTGCGGCGAAGGTGGTGTTTTTTGAAAGGGGGGCCGCTGGTGAGTTTAATTTCTTCGTGTCTTTCTTCTCTCTTCATTTCCCGGTTCTCCTGTTGAAGGTGTGTGATGAGGCCTGAACTGCATGTGCCTTACTGACATGTCTGTTAATATTTACAGAGCTCTTCTACGGCCTCTACACGGCCACGGGCTACGCCACGCCGCACAACCCGCACCTGCGCGCCCGCGTCTCATGGAACAGGGTCCGCTCGGCCGAAGTCGACAAGGGCGGGCGCCGGTCGCGGGTCCTGCTCATCAGCGGACCGGCGATGGTCGTGAACCGTGACTTCCTGTGTGCCTACCTCGACACCAAGATGGTCTACCAGCTCGACGAGGTCCTGCACCGCGGCCTGAGCGAGGAAAGCGGCCGGGTGTTGTTGGAGTTCCGCTTTGGCAGCTTCCGCTGCCAGGCCGAGGCTGCGAGGATGGCGCTCATGCGGGAGTTTAGGGATGTCGGGGTTGTTTGTGAGTATGGTAAGTGCTTTCCCGGGTGGTGTCCCTTTTTCTTAAGTGTCATGACTGAGATTGTGAAAAGGACCGGACCCCTGCGACCGGATTCAGGGGTTGATTTAAGTCAGAGTCCGGGTTATCTACACCAACAAGGAGCGGTCTTTTGGAGTGGGGGGATCGAACTGGGGGTTCACATTATGGAACGAAGCAGATTAGACTCGCGTGTTGGCCACGGGGTACAGGCTTCGAGCTTGACAATGCACGAGCTGTTTGGAAGAAGAGTCTGGAACAGGGCAGAAGGGTGTCGATGGGGCACTTTCTTTATCGTCGGCGGATTACGAGTTTAGGCCAAGCAGTTACTATTATTATCCAGGTTACTTGGCAACCAGACAGCAAATAATGGAGCAACTGAGGCTAACATTGACTGTGTGTTTGGTCCCCTGAGTCTTTTGGAGGTGGTGAGGTGATGATAGTAGATCGTGGAAAGTTGCGTATCCACCAGGTTGGTCGTGATAACATTACAAGGTTTTTCTATGTTGGATGACGAGAGATAACCCTGCAGACCATCTTTCACATGCACACATCCTGTCTTCCTTGCCGTCGTCTCATCCTCAGAACGCGTTGTAAGTGATAAAAGGCACCATAACCCTAACCCTCCTGCATTGTCATGAGTCATGACGTCACGTTTGCTTGTGAACGCACCTTCCATATCATGATGCCATGCGACACCCACCTTGTCGCGAACAATGATGTATGCTTCCCCACGACAACTGCAATGTAGCCAATCGAAAAAAGAAACCCTCCAGTCGCACACGTGTATTGCGACGCGTTTTGACTGCTCCTTCCGTGTGTGCAGGGATCCAAGCACATGGACTACGTCACTTGCAGCTTACACCCGGAGCTGCCTCCAGAGCTCCTTTCCTCTGTTTTGGCTGGGCAAGCTCGCAGGCAACGACGGCCACTGGCTCCATTTTTTGTCCCTTTTGGGGCTTTGAATGCAGCAGAGATTGCGATTGTAGTGATTTCACGAGCAAACCGAGAAACCATTTTGCCCAAACTGGGCAGTAGTGACGTCCATGACCGCCACTTGCAACAAACACATTGGAAGCTTGCCCACTTGAAGCTCCCCTTGATACTTGAGTTGCTTTGCAGTGCACCGGCTCACAAAACCGCCAGCTCCCCTCGTTTCAACTCGTTCTCCTTCAATTCTGCACCAATTTGATACCCCCGAGCTAGCAACTCGAACCAACACCCCAAAGCTGTCAACATCACCGCAAAGTTGACCCAGCAAAGCAGACGACACATTCTGCCATGAGGATCGCTAAAACATTGCTCTCGCTGGCCCTTGTGGCCAACGCAGCTGTTGCCAGCTCTTGGTTCTCCAATGCCGGTGCGTGTTATTGTTCTGCTTTCTGCTGTCTGCTGTCTGCATGCGCAATATCTGCTGACGTCACATCATCACAGCATACAACAAGTGGCACGAGACGGAGCTGGAGCGGTGGCTCTCCGACCACGACGTCCCCTATCCGACACCCGCCGACCGCAAGGATCTCGAGAAGCTCGTAGAGAAGAACTGGGAGGCAAATGTCGTCGAGCCCTACCGGGGGTGGGACACGGAGAAGCTCACGGGCTATCTGAAGCACAAGGGCGTCGAGAGCAAGGAGTCGGCCGAGGAGACTCGCGACTCGCTCATCGCCCGCGTCAAGAACTCTTGGTACGAGACCGAAGACAAGGCTCAGAACAGCTGGATCAACATCAAGGACTGGATCCTGGACACCTGGACCGACAGCCAGCTCAAGGCTTTCTGCGACCGTCATGGCATTCCCGTCCCCCAGCCCCGCAAGCGCGACACTCTCCTCCAGAAGGCCCGTGAGAATTACGAGGCCATCGCTCAGAAGGCCGGAGAGGCCGCTGCCTATCCGGGTAACTGGCTGTATGAGACCTGGACTGGTGAGCATTCTCTGGCATGGAACAGCCCAGATCGGCCATAACTGACACCATGCCCCCAGAATCCGAGCTGAAGGAGTGGCTCGACACTCACGGGTTCCCGGCGCCTCAGCCCACTACCGTATGTTTTATGTTCTTGCTGAGCGATTGTGCTTGACGTTGAGGCTGACATGATTCTAGCGTGACAAACTTGTTGCCGCTGTCCGTCGTAACTCCCGCCTGGCTTATCTGCGTATGCAGGAGCAGGCCGAGAGCTCCAGGAAGACCGCCCAGGAGGCTTATGCTGCTCTTACCGACAAGCTTATCGACTCGTGGGGCGAGTCTCAGCTGAAGGAATTCTGTGACAAGAACAACATCAATGGTATGTCGACTTGAAGTCTTTTCAGTTCCAATTTCCGGCGGCTAACACGCAGTGCAGTTCCCCAGGGCACCAAGCTCAACCAGCTGCGCGCGCTTGTCCGCAAGCACCGCGCCGAGATCATGGGTGACACCGTCTCTGGCACCGCTGCCTCTGCTTTTGGTGCCGCGACCTCCAGCATCGGTTCCGCCGCCACCAAGGCCACCGACACGGCCGCTCAGGCTGCCCAGGATGCCTTTGACAAGGCCGTGAACACGTGGTCCGACAGCCGCCTGAAGGGTTATCTTGATGCTCGTGGCGTGGTACGTCCCCCCGGTTTCTAACCCCGATTCCCCCGTTGCCACCGCTAAGACAACTATACACAGCCCGTTCCTCAAGGTTCCAAGACCAACGAGCTCCGCGCCCTCGTTCGCAAGCACTCCCACAAGGCCGCCACGGGCTGGACCGCCTGGACCTGGGACGACGTGACGCTGGACAACATCCGCAACTACATCGCCTCAAGCGGCAACGCCGCGGCCAAGAAGGTCTCCGACAAGACTGGCGCGACGCGCGACGAGCTGGTTGAGGCGGCGCAGTCGGCGTACGCGTCAGCCTCGTCGGCGGGCGGCAGCTCGTACGCCTCGGCCACCTCCTTCCTGGCGCACGCGACCGACTCGGCCAAGGCCAACGTGTTTGAGACGTGGAGCGAGAGCGAGCTCAAGGCGTACCTGGACGGGTACGGCGTGCCCGTGCCGCAGGGGTCGTCGCTCAACGAGCTGCGCGCGCTGGCGCGCCGCCAGCACACGTACTTCAAGTACGGCACCACGACCCCCGCCGAGACGCTCTACGCTAAGGTGCGCGAGGGCGTGCTCGGCGGCTGGGACTGGGTCGCTAGTCAGCTGCGGATTGGGGGCGAGGCTGCCCGTAAGAAGGCCGAGGAGGCGGAGGTGAAGGCGGGCGAAAAGGTCGAGAAGGGGAAGGCGAAGGTGCATAAGGAGCTCTGAGCTCTGATCTCTCACTCACTCTTTGCTCTTTCTTCTGTCTTCTGTGTCGTGTCTCGGCGCACACAGAAGGATGGATGAACTGTATGACTATGGAAAACCGAGGAGGAAGTGACATGACATGACTGGGGAGGATGGATGAGGTCGCGAAAGGATGAAATTGCTTTTGCTTAGTTTTACTCGGCTTTGTACAAAGTGGCGGGATGCTTTCTTCTCTTTGTGGTTTATGGTCATCCGCGCCCTGGGGAGGGGAAACCTGAATCGAGGTTGCTGGAGTTATTTCTTATGTAGTCGTTGGTTTTTTCTTTTTAAATGGAGGATGGGTTGGTTCAATCATTGGTTTTCTGCCTGCCAAAACTACCAGCACATGTACCCGCACACCTGTCAACTCCAGCGTGCTGGCTCGCGGAGTTCCACCTGCGAGTCTCCTCCCGCCGAACTCCGCTCCAAGTCAACATCATAATCCTCTCCCTCCCCCTTTCCCGACCGCTCACCATTTCCAGACCAGACCGTTCCCAGCCCATTGACCCCCCCGGCCGTGCTCCTCTTAGACCCAGACCCATGCTGCAGCCCATCCATCGTCTGGCGCTGCCCGGCCCGCCCACTACCAACATTATTCACCCCCGTCCCGCCCGCCACCGTCGTCTGCCCGCCGCCGCCCGTCCGCCACAGCCGGAACAGCACCTTCAGCCACGGCACGCAGCCGCAGATCAGCCCCAGCTGCACCTCGACGGCGGTCCAGATCCACAGCTCGAAGCCGTACCACGTCACGTCGTACGTCTGCAGCAGCACGTAGTGCACCCAGTAGATGCGGATGCAGCTGGCCACGACGACGACCAGGCCGAAGCTGAAGAGGGTGACGAGGGCCAGGCGTTGGGAGAGGGGGAGGGAGGTGCGGTAGAGCGTTGGGAGCGGGAGGATCCAGGCTAGGAAGTCGAGGATGGTTGTTATGGTGGAGAAGGAGAGGAGGAGGGCTGCTTCGTTGTGGCAGTTTTGGGAGGAGAGGGTGAGGTCCCAGTAGCTTGTGAGGGGGCTGTGATCAGGTGTGACGGGAGAGTTCAGTTAGTTACGAGAGATGTGGAGTGAGGGTGGATGAGCTTGATTTGATCTGAGCAGGTCTGGGGTGTATTAAAACGTACCGGCATTGAGTAAAGATGGCAATGGTGAAGGCACCCGCTGTTAGCCCCGAGACCCAGATGCCGACAACTTTGTCTCAATGTCAGTCTCTAATTACCGGGTGATTACTTACTTCCAAAAACTATGGAAGCCAACATGAACTTGAAGCAACTTACAAGCCAAGCAACGGAACCAAGACCCTCGCGGTGCCAGCCGCAGGTAGCTGCTGAAGATCGAGGCCCTCACCAGAGCCGTCGCCAGGGAATACAAGTTCTGGCCGGCGAACGAAACCTGGCGGCTGGCTACCATTTTGTCGGTGCTAAGGTCCCAGATGTGGAGGTCCCAGCCGTACTGGGAAGAGGCCAGCACGACGCAGACGGTGACCCCGACACCGAAGATCTAGGGGGGTGAATGAATCAGTTGAATGATTTCCTCGCGGCCGCCGTTGGTGTTAAACTGATAATTATGCGGGACATACCGCTCCCGCAACCATCAGCCAGTCATCCCAGTCAACGCTGTGCATGATCCGTGCTCTGGTGTAGAGACGCAGGCCGAGGAGTATGCTGCTGATGGACAGGGCGAGGACTTCAACGATCATGAGAGCGGGTCCCCGTGTCTCTGGGTCGATGTCGTTTCGTGGCGGCCACGAGGCCAAGACGTCGGGAGGGGGCTGCCTCATGCTGGCAGGGGACTGTCACTGGGGGGTGAAAACATGAAACAAAAAAGTGGACGGAGATGGAAGAGAAAGAAAACCGAGGGCAAAGCATGGGAAGATAAGGCATGGGGATGTATCTATTCAAGGATCCAAACCTGGAGCTGAACCTAGCATTACAGATTCATCACAGTCATGTTGTCGTCCCCCTCCATCACGCTCCGCGGTGGCACACCGGGGCCCCAGGTATTCGCACGCTAGTGATGTGCTGAAGGGAATCTGGAATCGTGAAATCTCCCATTTCGTCCAGATTCTAATTACCGAGCTTGGCTTGACATGTCTGGGCACACCGGCCGGCTGGGGCAGCCATGTGGGATCGGAGCTACGCGCCCATTTGGGTAGCACTGTCCAGGGGCTCGCTTCATTCTTGATGGGATGCATGTGCGGACCCGATGGAACCCAAGGCACAAGCAGTTCCAGATAGGACGGGTATCCTAGCCAACGGAAACCGCCCAAGGAGCGAGTGCCTTGCTATTCTTGCGTCGGTGATTAGAGTTGTCTGGTTCGTGCACTGATGATGATAATATCTGGCGCAGAATTGATCGAGGTGTGTACATACCTTTGATGCGCGCCTTGCCAGGGACATTACTTGGGTGGTCTCTTGACCCTCCACATCCCTACCTAGGTACCTAGGAGCCAGGAGCCGAGGCAGGGATTGAAGGAAGGCCGGAGTGAATGTGTTGGTGGGTTTTCTAGGCGCCATGGCTGGGCATGACACGGGTGCCGCGGTTCATGTTGCAGTTTGGGCCTTGCTTGCGAGTCCCCGCAAGGCTAAGTCCAAGTCTCCGCTTCCCCAGAGGTCCCCAACGAATGTCAACGCTAGAGACGTGGTCCACTTGCCTATCTGGGCTGACTGGATGTCCTGGGTCCCTGGTTACCGGAACCCCCCCTGGCTGCCCCCTGATGAGGGATGAGGGCTTGGGCTGGGCGGAGGATTGGGTCGCCGTCGAGGCCTGTGACGCCTTTGAGGATGTCGGGTTTTGCGAGGGTGCTGTAGAAGAAATCGTAGCACGGCTTGTAAATAAATGCCAGGCAGAGACATCCCGAAACAGCGTGATACGTGGGATTCCAGCTTCTCGCAGGTCTGTTAGAACCTCCAGTCAGTTATTAAGCAGCTACTAAGTTCAGTTTTGCACTTCCAAAAGGAGGGTTTCCCACAATAGCGCTGGAGTGGCCTGCCCAAGGCAAGACCCGAAAACACGCACTTGGCATGATCCCTTATAATCTTATTACTGGCTCGCTCAAATCCCCTCACCTCTTAACCTTCTCCTTGACCACCTTCTCAGCATTAAATAAAGTCTCACGCCAAGAGCAGTCGCCATCAATCTCGCCAGTTAATGAAATCAACACCCCTTTTCACTCCGCACCAGGCGCATCATCCTCCCCGCCGCCCCCGGCTGCGAGGAAACCTCCTGCAGCTGCACAACCATCCCCTCGGCCAGCTTCTCATACGCCCAGCTCGAGTAGTCGTCAGCCGCAAGAAACTCATCGTGTTCGTCATCACCCTCGCCATTCTCGCGATACAGAAACGCCAGCGGCAGGGAGTTATCGCGCCAGGTCGGCAAGCGCATGCGGCGCGTCTGCAACGCGACGACGGCCCAGGCGGTTAGCCCCAGCACCCACACGGCGCACGGCAGGCCGATCCAGTACCACCGGACGCGGACGAAGGTGGCGACCGTCTCGGCGCGGCCGCGGACAATGAACTCGTCGCCGATGTCGGTGCCGTTGGCGAGGACGCCCGCGTTGCGCACCGTCTTGGTCATGGCCGCCGCGATGCCGCGCATGGCGCATGCGAATGTGTCCGCGTTGGGGCTGCCGCAGGTGGAGGGCGTGTAGTTGGCGTTGAAGAGGTACCCGGGCATCGGGCCCTCGGTGCATCCGTTACTGTCGCGGTCGTCGACGCAGAACTCGATGCCCGTGTGGCCGTCTCGTGTCCGGGCCCAGCCTGGGAGGGTGTTGTTGTTGACTAGGAAATTGCTGCTTCCCCAGTCTGATGACAGCGTTGGGCCGAAGCCGAACGACAGTTTGGCTGCCGGGTCGATGCCGCGTTCGGGGCCCCAGGGCGGTTGCAATTTGTGGTCGAGCCAGTGCTTGCCCTCCGTGGGTGGTTCGATGAAGGTGTCGAGCAGCGTCTCGGTGTAGTTGCCACGGTGAACGGATGCCCGGATGCTTAGCACGCAGGGGCTCAAGGAGCACTCGGTGGCGCTGAAGTTGGCCTGGGTGACGGGTTGCCTCGGGGCGGAGCTCATCGAGTATGGGGGTAGCAGGCGGATGGAGTGGTATCGTAGTCCTTCGTACCACGCCCCGACCTGCGTGACATTCATCAGGGTTTCGGAAGCGTGTATGGTGCCGATGTCGTATAACCCAGCCGTCCCACCCGGCAGGATCGCTGTGCACTCCTGGGCCACGAGGGGGGTACCGAAAAAATTGCTGTCGTGGGTTTTGCACACGAGCTCAATCTGTGATGTGATGTCGGTGCATTGCGAGCAGAACCCCAGCGTGGCGATTGGGGCCCATGTGCAGTTCCCGGTGCTGCAAAAGAACTTGGGAAGGTTTGCGTCCTCGTTAGGCGCCGTGATGAGTGCACTCATCATGTTGAGTTGCAAGAATGGATCTTCGTGGTATGCTATCATCATCACCAGGCCACCGCCCTTTTTCGTTAGTCACCGTTTTCAATTTCATCCGCAGACATCCACCTCGGGCGAGTCTTACTTTCATAGTCGATAGAAATGCCATGTGCACTGTACTCGACGCTGCGGCCGAGAAGCGCCGTTTCGCCGGGAGCTGTGACATTTCCCGACTCATAACGGATGAGGTTCTGGGTGAAGGGACCCCAGAACATGCCCATGATGATAGCGAGGGACGCGGTCATGACAACAACGCTACCGAGCCGCCATCCGTCAGCATTCCCTAGGTATGTAGGTAGGTAGGCATACTTTCAAGGCCAAGACAGACAAAGAAACGCGAAAGGACTGGACTCACTGTGGACCGCTGGCGAACAGAAGCTGGATGGCTCCAATAGCCCCTCCTCTAGCCTTCTGAAAGGTTGCGAGCTCAGCCATTGGACGTGGCTGCTTCGAAAACCAGATCCACTTGGACTGGGCCACGGAGGCATGGACACCAAAGAGGGTACTGGCGAAGGCGACGTTGCCCAGGAGGGAAAGGACAAAGTTGAGTGTGACGGGCCACGTAGGCGCCAGCTCGTTGTCGTAGAGCCACAGCAGGGCCCCAGTGGCACCCAGGCAGAGGAGAGCGGCAACGAAGCCGCCGAGTTCCAGCATCCATGTTTGGGTCAGTTTGTCCCATGCCGACTTGGTTTCCTGTTCGCCGCGAGTCCCGCTTGTGTGAGCGCCCTGGTTTCTGTCGTGGCGCCCGGGGTCTTGCTCCGAGACGGCGGTGTAGTCCCCTTGGAGGCGGTGGTGGCGGTCCATTTGATCCTAATATGCTGCGAGTGAGTGAACAACCTCGACTTGATACAAGACGGCGGATCCAGAGATCGGAGGTGCTCAAACGACAAAATATTGTGAGGCTTGTGTCTGTGGATAGAACAAGAGAAAAGTTTAAAAAGAACTACAAGTCTGGTTAGGTATAACGTAGGCCTATAATTCCCAGAGGCCCAGCGCACTTCTGTTGCAAAACCAAGTCAGCTCGGCAGCCTCGTGAGGGGCGCAGCAGGCTGGGATCATGGCAGTCCTTTCGGCTTATCGCATCCCCCGCGCAGCGTCAGCCAGAGTGCGTGGTAATTAATTCGCGAGCATTTGCCTAAAACGGTCAAGCGGCTTTCCCGTGGCGTTCCTTGAACCCAAGTGGCTGAGGCGTAGTTAGTTATGTCTGGCATAAGGGGGGTAGCAAGAATAGCAAGAGGCCTGCAGATTCGACTGTTGGGTGGCCTTCACTGGTTGAACTGGGGCCCACGCATACCTAGCGCCCTTCAGCCGCTGCCGTTCAGCCGCATGCGCGTCCAGCCAGGCACCAGACATCCAAGCTTCAAGTTGGATGTCCGGTGCCTGGGTTCAGTTCAACCGTTGAACTTGACAAGCAACCATGTTGCAACTTCGCGACCTGTCTCTGCTCACAAGCAACCTCCTGACGCGCATCCGGCGCGTCGGCACGCTTTCCCTCGCCGCCCTCGTCGCGAGCGGCACTCTCCTGATTCTTTTCGCCGAGAACTTGAGGAACCCCCTCCGGAGCACCCAGGCCGAAGCCAGCGAGCTCAACCAATATCTCTTCCACTACGGGTCCGAGCTCAGTGTCCAGACATGGCTCGCCGTGCTGGGCGTGATCTTTGGCATGCTCTCGTATGGCCTGGCGGGGACCTACACGCACGCCTTCGACTGGTGGTGCAGCTGGCTGGCGAGGCGTCAGGGCTCGGGATGGGGCGGCCTCGACTATGCCCGCTACCTCAACTCGCAGCCGCAGGCGCCCGTGGTGTCAGGCCTGTACCACGGGTTTCCCCTCGCCGTTCTGTGCCGCTACCTCGTGGCGGCTCTCGCCATCGCCGCCTCGGTGGGCTACAAGTTTTTCGTCATCCAAGTCGAGTTCGTGACCCTAGAGCACATTCCTGTCGACCAGGTGCGCCTCCGGCTCCCACCGCTGCGCGGCATAGATAACGGCACGGCAAGCCCGTGGCTGGCGGATGCGCCGCTGTCGCCGACAAATCGCGCGTATTTTCATCTGCAACAGGTCTGGCACGAGCAAAGCGGCTATGAGACGGGCGACGGCCTGCGGTGCCGTTCAATATCACCATGGTTGGGTGGGCAAACTGCAGCGGTGTCTTTCATGGCCAGGACAAGGGAGACCTCTACACTCGGGAGATCATCATGGTGGCAAACATGACCGAGGAGGATACCGGCGAGGTCTTCATGACATCGGCGTTGGGAGACTGGGCAAGGATCGAAACCAGCTCTACAAACTGGATCCCTGGGTCAAGCGCCCGAGCCGTGGTCGAATACCGCATCGCTAGGCCGGGAAGGGTCCAAGTACAATGGGCGAGGTCGGGAACTTGGAAGGATGACCCCTCGGGGACTGAGCAGCAGCAGGTGGAGCGGCGCGTCACGTACGACATGTTCTACGCGGTGGCACAGATCCTCCGCCAGGTACAGAACGGGTCGGAATCTTGCTCCAACTTGCCAGATCAGTTTGGCAGTTCCCCACTGGAGATCTTCGCCACAAGCTCGTCGGCCATCAAGACGCGCTTCGCGAACGGATCGGTATCACTAAACCAAAAGCTCATCGAGGCCGCCATATCCGACGACGCGGCCGGTCCGCGCGAGGGTGTCAGCGTCTACGTACGTGCCGTCATGGCCGGCTGGGCGGCGCAGCTGGCCGAGATGGGCATAGAGACGGCCGGCTTCCACCTCGGCCACGCCCCACCGCAAGAGGAACCATTTGGTCCAGAGGACATCGACTACCTCTGGAATTCATACTACCCTAAGGCTGCGGGGGGGTATCCTTACTTCTACGGCTACCGGACTGGCCAGCGCACGGGGAGCTATTTCGCGGTTGGCGAACTCTCGCTCGCCTTGGGCATATCGGCCATAGTCCTGGCTGCTGCGCGGGTTGCCATGGGGCCTGCCGCGCTGACCTCGTGGATGGGGCAACACGTGCGTCTGGCCCTGGCCGCCGGCGCCGGGGCACCGGTTGGTGAGGAAGATCTCGCGAGTGGTTACCAAGTGGCCCGGAGGGAACACTTGGATACGTTGAGGCTCGTTTCGAGCGAGAGTGGGACTGGAGTCCATCTCGTCAAAGTCTAAGCACCTGTCCTAATATTCAAGGTACTGTACATGTAGCGAGGTATGTTCCTTCATGATAATAATTTCAGTAACCCGTTGTAACAGACCTTATGGGTACATATCACATCAGGTAAAGCTTCCGACGGTTACACACGGGACCAGCATCGATTGCTCTTCCTCGAGTCTCTCTCGCCCTCACTGCATGTGCGGGGTCATTCGAAGGACTTTATCCAGCTCAGGTACTATAACGCCTGCGCGTGCCTTCGTGATTGTAAGTTTGGAAGGCTTTACCAAATCACCCGCCATGGTGTTCCCAAGAGCGAACACCTAGGAGATGGCACCAGAAACACCAGCCAGGGGCTTCACTGCAATTCGCGCGCTTGCGCAACGGCCGCCCGCTCCACCTTGAACGGGATGGCACCCACGTCGGCATCCTTGAACACCGAACCAAGAACCCCAGGTTGGGATTCACATATGCATTACTAGTAATATATCCAAAAGAGGCAAATTCCGTAGCGCCCTAGGAAACACCGTCTCATCAAACATACCAGAAACCTAGATTGAGAGCAGGGATCTGCGCGCGGAGATCGGTTTTAATATGATCTGCACCGAGCACCCGGGTTGAAATATATTAAAGCGTCCCAGAAACTGGGAGAGGGGCGTTGAGTTTTGCCGCAGGCAAATGCCGGTCTAAGTGCCGACGCTTAAACTGACAGCAACAACCCAACAATTCGAAGGAGAGCCATTGTCTGATCAAGCTCGCTTTCCCCTCCTCCACAATGTCAATTGAAACTCGGAGACCAAGGACGGTGCTTGGGAAACGATCAACATCGTCCCGGTTAAAGTCGCCCAATAAACCTGAATCCCTACTCCCTAGCCAACCCAAAGTCAAGACGTCAGTTCTGTCAAGCATTCACCCACACCGCGGCCACCTAAGGATTCTCTCAGCCCAAACTCTAGTCATATATTGAATAGAATTTTACCCCGTTGAACCCGCAAGAGAGGCAAGAGTTGCGAAGCCGTGCCATCCGGTCGAAATGAAACCAGGAATGCGGGCTATAGTGTCCCATGGTGGCGGATTGATGTTCACATGAAGAAGCCAAGACGCCATGACTGGTGGTGTATTTATATCTTGACCACCCTTTACTGTAACAACGAGTCCCAATATTTACAGCTACACTCTTCGGCTCCATATATTGTGTCGTGGAAAAATTGTCAACAAGTCCAAGCAGCAAACACCCCTCTCCATCCATCATGAAGGTCAACTCGATCGTCGTTTCAGCACTCGCCGGCATTGCTAGTGCCTCTCCAACTCAGTTGCAGGCGCGTCAAGCCGTGAGTTGATACCACGTAACGTATATTACTAAAAAAAAAAAAAGTGGTAGTCTGACAGACACTCCAGGGAGGCGGTGATGGTCCCTACCGCCCGGTCGTACGTCTCGGTTCTTTCGTTTTGTTGACCCTTTCGTCTTTGGGCCAAACTCGCACAGCCGGGGGCACGAGGACAGGAACTAACGTGACGAACACAACGGCAGTCCGTCTCGACTGACTCAGCTCTTTCCAACCACGCCATCTACATCCCCACAACCAACACGGGAACGACCAAACTCCCCGTCCTGGTATGGGGCGAGGGTGGTTGCTCAGCCGACGGGACCTCCAACGCAGCCTTCCTCAATGCTGTAGCCTCTTACGGCTACCTCGTCGTCGCGTCCGGCGCGCCAGGCGGTCAGGGCAGCTCCACAGCGGCCATGATGACGGCGTCGATCGACTTCGCTGTCAAGGTGGCGGGCACGGGCCGATATGCCAACGTCGACGCCACCAAGATCATGGCTGCCGGCTTCTCGTGCGGCGGCGTCGAGGCCATGGCCATGAGCTGGGACCCGCGCGTCAAGACCATCGGCATCTTTTCTTCTGGTCTGCTGACCAACTACACGGCTGCTTCGACTTTTACCAAGCCGTTGGTGTATATCATTGGGGGGTCGGGCGATGTCGCCTACCAGAATGTAAGTACCTACCACGGCTTTATTGTTACTCAGTGCCTTCATCCGAGCAGAGGACATCGATTCTAAGTGATACATACATAGGCCGAGCGCGACTTCAAAGCCCTCCCCGCCGGCACCCCAGCCTGGAAAGGCAACCTCCCACTTGGCCATGGCGGCGACCTCACCAGGGCCAACGGTGGCAAGTTCGGGCGGGCTGGGATTGCCTGGTTGGAGTTTGTATTCAAGGGTAACCAAACGGCCAAGAATTACTTTGTGGGCAACGGTTACAAGGTCGACGGCTGGGATGTTCAGACGCACGCTTTGGACCAGCTGAAGCCCTTTGTCTGAAGGGGGCCATGAATCCCCAAAGCTGTACATACCGGTACCTGAGTCAAGCAATATATGGTGTACCTTTTATGCTGCCGATCGGAGGTCAAAGGCAGACATCGGAGTAGCATGTGTATTACCTACCTAACTGAGGAATGTTGTTCACGGTCGAGTTTATCCTTCTCTCGCGGTATGAGGACTACGACGTCGACGACAAGGTCTTTGACGTGGTTGGTACTTAACGGACCGGGGAGGGGGAAGATGTGTGGGAAGAGACGCGCGAGCTGGGCTACAACACCATGTGTCTGAAGTGAACGGCCAGCTCGGTAGCCGAACGACGCAGCATCCACATCATTTCGAGGCTGAAGGCAATAGCACGGAGTTATGCTCCAGGGCCAGTCTGGAAGGAGATCATCTTGGGTCGATTGTCCTTGCCTTCCTTGCCTTCTTTCTTCTTTCGCATTGTTTCGCGCCAACGTTACCCGGCTCATGCACTTCCGTCCCTCAACGGCCATAATCGTCCCTCATGAGTAGGATCGTGCCCGTTCCCTTGAAATCAATCAAGCGCCGCCGGTCCCAAAACACATGACCCCAGGCCTTCAAAAGTCCAGGAATGACGGGTCCGTACATGTTGGCGTATCTTCCGCGCCACCCCATGACCCAAGCCAGCGGGGGCCATCCTCGGTGTCGCCTGAAAATGCGAGCTTCTCCCGGCGCTCTTCGGCCAGGTCTCCTTCGGAAGGGTGGACCGCTCGTCTCAGGTCCTTCGAAACGAAGCCCAGGATACGCTCGTACTCGCCGGCACGCACATGGTAACGCTGCATCGTCTCGACCAGCTCGTCGAGCTTGTGGGTTGCCAATATCTTGGAGAACAGACGGAGGCCCCTCAAGGCGGTGCCTTGATCTAGTGATAGGCGGCCAGTTTCTAGTGCACCGCGGGTAATTACTGTTAGTTTAGTCTGGTGGCTCACCAGCGGTTGATGTTTGATCCTAGCGGTGTTAAGTAGGTAAGGCAAGTAGTCAGGCACTCACCATATGCATTGTCGTCCCAGTATCCAGGAGGTGTACGCGGGCGGTCACTCTTGTCTACCCTTGGCCTCACAGGATGGCCCTCGACCGTATCAAAAACCGCATCGTACTTGCCCCTTATCAGCCTGTAGATACAGTCGATCTCTTCCACCTCCCAGGGGTGGGGGCCATGCTCCATCTCGTTCTCATCAGCCTCTCATTCTTCCTCTTCGTCTCCTTCCCCTTCGTGGTATTCTCTTCCGCCGGCCGGATCCAACTTGATATTCACTTGATGTCGTCCTGCTAGTTTCCCCTTTTCCCACGATTTAGCTTAACGTCTACTCTCCTTCACGAGTTCGCTCTGCCTCTTCCAAAGCATCGCTGGCCGGTTACGTTGCTGCCTACCTGATCCCTCGTTCTCCCACCACTGTCTTCCAGCCCCCTTAGCATCTCTATCCGGTGCTTTTTTTTTTGCCCTCTCTTTCCGTCTTTTCCTCTCTCCATTGACTTAGTAACTGTCCGCACGTTGCACCAGGCATTCTGGCGACAGCAATGTTCGCCGTTCGGGTTCGACCAGGACCGGGCCGGCCCCGAGCGCGGCAAGCGAGGACACGGTAGCATCGCACCAGGATTTTATCGAGCAACGGCAAGATGCCCAACTCGATGCGGAAACAAACTTCCATCAACATAGGATAAGCCGACTAGAAGTTTCGCCCGTGATTAACGAGGCCAGAGCGATCAAAGCCCAGGCCGACGAAGAGGCCAAAGCCGCGAAGCTTGCGAGGAACGCCGCAAAGAGAGCAGAAAAGGAACTGAAGAAGAAGTCAGCAAAAGACGCAGGTTACAAAAAGCGAGAGTGGTCCGTCTCTATGCTGGTCCTGTACGACTACTACTATGACATGACCTACGAGCTGGTCGCAGCCCGGCAAGCCTACTGGGCCTTCCGGGATCAGTTTGACAAGAAGGGGAGTACTATAAGCTATGAACAACATATTTATGCTGCTAGGCTCGCCACGGCGTGGCTACACGCTGCTAAGAGGTACGTGTCCCTCGCCCTTTTCTTTGTTAACACACCTTTCCTCTTGTATTGTACTTACTACTTGCGGGTCCTTTTTTTCCTTCTTCGTTTCCTTCTTCTTTTCCTTCTTCTTTTCCTTCTTCTTTTCCTTCTTCTTTTCCTTCTTCTTTTCCTTCTTCTTTTCCTTCTTCTTTTCCTTCTTCTTTTCTTCCTTTTTTCCCTTCTTCTTTCCCTTTTTTCTGAGCATTTTTCTTCTCCCAAATCTAGGGCCTGTGCTGTACGAGACCACTTCTACCAAGACTATCCGACGGCCTACACTCTGCCAGAAGATGAGGGGCACTTGCAGCAAATAGATGCTCTTGGGGGGTCTGCGATCAACGCATGGGATGAGGTAATCCACCACGTAGAGGGTAAGTCTCCCCGAGAATCAACGATCTTGGCCGTTTCTAACAAGTCTGCCTGCTCAATTCTCGTCCTCTCCAACGGCCGACAAAATAATGAACCCACCAGCCCAATACGCAACCACAAGACGCCCTAAGACGCCGACCCCCAGCCATTATAGCATGGAAGGCGGCATGTTCGAAGAACCTGATGAATACGAGCCCACGCCTGCCGACTACCACCCCAACATGGTCAACGGCGAGAACATCTATGACAGCAGCGACGAAAAGCCGCGCCGAGTCCGGTACCAAGCAGCAGTAGCAGCCGGCATTCATTACCCCCCGTCGCGTTCCGGCTCCTCGGACCACCCTCACACGCCCGCGTCCCACTCCCACTCCCAGCCCCAGCCCCAGCCCCAGCCCCAGCCCCATCACGACCCCCGCTCCTCTCAGCAGTCCGTCGCCCAGCAGAGCCAAAAGAGCCACAGCAGCCAACGCACGGATGCGTCCGCCCGCTCCAAGGACTCCAAAACGAGTCGCAAAACCACCGACACCAAGGACTCCAAGGGCTCCAAGGGCTCCAAGCCCTACTCGAGCTCCCAGCCCGTGGGACGCCTTGGCAACGGCCGCTTCTCTGTCCCCCCCAAGGGGTGCAAGAAGGGCGAGCTGGTCTACCAGTCGGCGAGCGCCAACGCTCAGTACGTGTGCAAATTTGAGGACGGGGCTTGGGTACACTTCAGCCTGTGATTTGGTATCTCTGCTTTTCTGTCATTTCCGTCAAGGGGGGGAGGGGAAAGAGAAAGGGAAGGGGGAGGGGGCGGTCAGGGCTGGGTAGCGCCGGCGCTATCTGGTAATTATGGTATTTGGTGGTGAGCATCTCGGGGAGCTGGGCTTCTTTGGATGGCTGCGGACTAGAAGCTGGTTTGTGGACGGCTGGTCTCTTCATAGAGGAGTTTGGGAGTTTGGGTGGGTTGTTTTTAGGACTTGGGGAGCCCGGCGCTCTCTTGGGAGATTCAGAGCAAAAAGAGGAGTAGTTGGAACTTGAACGGCTGGCCCGGGAGAAAGATATCAGGTTATGTCTCAGCAGTAACTTGAGGTAGTATCGTGCTCCATGCGACGTGTTTCCTCGCCCTTGTCGTTGCTTGCAGCATTCGGTCTTTAATGCCCTCATCACGTAATTCATCGAATCCCACAGTCCAGTCACCTGGGGCATGACACAGAGGCAATGCCTCAGTCCCAGCGTCAAGATTTGGAGAATTGATGAAACATGGGTGCTGAGGGCAGATTCAGCCTTGTGACCCCTGGAGGGAAAAGGCAGAATGAGATACATATTGCTCAAGTAATAATATGGAACGAACGGTACCTACCGCGTCGTTATTCGTGAAGTTTGAGGGAAAAGACGAGACGAGGTATTTTAGTTGTGTCTTAGCAGATACCTATTTACCTAATATATCTTTGCCTCGTAGCATTGTGGCTGGGGTTGAGGCATTAGAAAAATAGTCGGAGCTCAAGAGAGCATGGTGTGTGGCATTGTCCTGCTCGTTTCCGGCGTTAACGGTGAGGGTTAGGTAATTGCCGCATGGATCTGGTCGACACCGGTCTCGCTTCTTGCGGGGGAGCCGGGGTGACACAAGCGGACTCGAATCACGTCAAGACGTTGACGGTGGAGGGGCCGAGTCCTTGATGTCCAGTACGGAGTACTCCGTCCTACCTCCGTGCCACGGTCTTCCGAGATCCGCGATGCTGGGTCGGGCTGTGGCGTCACACGACAGGCAACATTCTCAACATGTTGGGTTGGTGCATGATTATCTTGTGCCTCGCTGCAGGCACGACGTTGCAGCCACATCCATGACTGGATCCGGCATATGGGTGGCACGGCAACCCCATGCCGCATGTCAGAATCCCACGGAAGGACTCGGGACCGACGGTGTCGAGATGGGTATGCCAGGTCCGGATGGTCAGCAAGAGATTCTCCAGAGGCGCCGTCACCCAGCACAGCATTGCCGGACCCCGGATGCTGCATGGTGCCTGCCTTGCATGCGCCCGTGTCGGGCCGCATCCTGCGTTTGTTGACGAGCCAACCCAAACAAACACCCAGTTCCATGGGCCTGTGTATCCATGACCGTGGTCCTCTGAAACTTGTTTCAATCTCGCTGATGTTGTGTTTCGTCTCGCCAAAGTGTTTATGTCAGCATCTAACGTATTCCGGCGCCAGCAGTTTTCATCACCGGAATAAGGTTCCATGATTAATAAACTCGGCGTGGTGGGTTCGCTGTTTGGGATGCTTCGTAATCGTTGGCTGCCAGTGTTTGGCTTCTTGAGCAAATCCCGTCGGTTTCGGGTCAGTTGCGGAGAAAACCTCGTTCAAGCTCAAGCGGCCCGCTGCAGTTAGGCAATGGTTGGTCACATGCGGACAAGCGAACCAGAGTTGGTTCCGTAGTTGGACTGAGGCCAAGGCGCCAAAAGAAACGGTTGCTTCTGTTGTTGGCAAGACATGGTGCAAATAGGGTCAGATGCGGACGACGGTGGGGGTTTTGGCCTTTGCTGCCTGGCGCTTAAGATGGGGTTTTCAATAATTCCCCGTGACAGGGACGAACGGGGTTCGCTAAACAGGCAGGCATGCGGTTTAGCCGGGCGTATTTCCGTCCTCACGTGGGTCCCTTTCCCTTTACTGGTGAGAGGACCGATGTCCATCTCTCCATCGCCCAAACTCCCAACGCCTCCCCAACATCTCCCTAATCATCAGCGAATACCACTCTCCACTCGCCATTCTGCATCCGTCAGTCGTCTCAGACGTCATGGCGGCAACGACTGACGGCTGCGATCTGCACAGCAGCTGCCCGAGGTTCGAGTCTCAGGCTCTCAGCAAGCGAGACCTTTTCATCTGGTATTCCACTGTCCTTTAAGATCGCCGGATCTCACTCCCGGCACCCCACGGTCCCGACCGCTGCGGCGCCGTCCCGAATGCTCGTTGCAAGTTGCAACAGCGTGCTCACCTCGTGTGTGGAGACGGGATGACTGCCTGGAGATTGAGGACCCGCCAACGGCCAACAACGGGAGCAACTGCTCTTTTTGGCATTGCAGGCGCATCCTCAACGTCAAGCCAAACCGTGTCGTCCTCTCTTTTTCGTTATCCTGCAACTGCAATCCCTCAATCCCTCAATCGTGACGCGTTTCGGTGGCTTCGTTCTGGCTTTGCGCCGGACGTCACCGGGTACTGCGTCCTGGGCCTGAAAGTGGGCGAGTTGCCTGGCAGGGCTGCATGGAACTTGTGCAACACCAATGGCATCCAAGCCTGGCCAAAAGCACGCCTGCCCAGGATTCTGGATCACCGCGGGCGCAAGGGACGAGAAACTGAGAGGGTTGCCTCAGGGTGCGCAGTATGGAGAATGGGCGCAATCGCGTTCCAACCATCTCACCCCACCGCTCCACTCCCCCCGTGTCGGGTGAGGCTCTCCGGCAGGCTAACGTCGAGTCATTCTCGTCTTCCCGATCCGGAACCCAATTTCGAACCTTAGGCGTCATGACATGGCGCTGGTACCTGTCCGTGTCACATCCCTGCGGCCCCCAGCTGCCTAGCCTACCACGCCGTGAAGTCAAGGCAGCAAACCCCCTCGCCCTTTCTGCCACCGCCGTGTGGCCGTGCTCTTGTTCAAGGTTGCCATTCTCGTCTCCTCTATCGTCTCACTCTTCACCAGCCACGATGGGATATAAGTCCATCATGGCCCCCCCCCCCCTTTGTCTCTTTTTTCACCGGTGCCTCAGCATCAAATCTCGATATCTCCACTCAATCATCGCTGTCTTTCCTTCATCATCCAGTGCAGCTCGGCGAACTGGCCAACATAACTTAAATCGTCCCTTTTCTCGTCATCTCAGTCGCCACCATCATCCGGGCCCATCATGGACGGATACTACGTCTACGGCCAGCCAGCCGAACAGTCTGCTTCCGTGGCAAGCTTCAGGCCGTCCAGGTCTGACGACTGGGAGCCGTACCGCGATATCATCGCCCACCTGTACAACACCATGAACATGAAGCTGAAGGATGTCATGACGGAGATGCAGGTGACATACGGCTTCAAGGCAACGTGGGTAACCCTCTGACAAGACCCCTTTCCCTCGTGACGGGCTTGCACTAACAGACTCATCAGGGAGAAGCAATACAAGACACAGCTTAAGAAGTGGAACCTTGACACCAAGTACATCAAGGCTTCCGAGTACATGTTCATGATCAAGACGATGCGGGAGCGGGCAGCCCAGAACCCGCCCAAGGAGACCCGCTTCGTTCTGCGAGGGAGAGTGGTGGACCCCAAAGACATTGCGCGGTTCGAGAAGCGGGCGCAGAAAAAGGGGACCATGCAAGAAGGGGCTCCCATTGAGTGCGAGGGTAAGTCTTGCAGAGCACAATTCTCACAAACCAGCGGAGCCTCAGAGAATTCCATGCTAACAGCATCGGCTCATCCAGAACCTGGTGAAGATCTGGTGTACGGCACACCGCCTCCCGAGGAAGCATCATACAATGCAGCAGCCTATGCTGAAGCCTACAACTCCTACCAATGTATGAGACCCCCACCCAAGCCCTTCTTAAGCTTTCGGGTGGTCAACTCACTGACTTTTGTCTCATCAGACGACCCCTCCACGGACTATTCGTACGTCTATTGACATGTACGGAGTCAAGAGGACCTTCGCTAATCGAACCCGATTGTCCTTCCCCAGCACCGAACCTGACGACCTCCTCCTGGCGGGACAAAGCAATCCTGCCAAAACCTCAAACATGAACTCATAGCGTCATTTTTCTTTCCGTCTATGTTTTTTTTTTATTTCTCGGCATGTACAGGACTCACGACTGGCGACTGGCGACTGGCGACTGGCGACACGGCGAACAATTAATTACTGGTAATATTTTGGCGGCGGGGCATGGATGGGACAGGTGTTTCGGATATTAGAAGTTTCCTGTTTCTTTTTTTTGGTGTTTGATTCTCGCTTGGATTTCCTTTTTCTTTTCCTTGTTTCCTGAGCGAATCAACCCCGGAAGATTTCACTTAGAGCATGGTTTTACTATACCCCTTGATCGGTCTTGTTCTGGTTCTTTCTCTTTTGAACACTTTTGTTCTCATTTTTCGGCCTCGTTCTTAGAGCCATTCCTGAATCCTTTACTTCCCTCCGTACCTTTCCCAACCGTTCGGTCTTGACATTGTGACTCGATCCGGGGAAGCTGACGACGCCCCGGGTTCACTTGGCATTGAGTAGGATCTCCAAGTACCATCCAGCGGCACAGCAACCTTATTATTCCCCAACTTCTTAGTTGAAAGATGACAACAAGGCACAGTGTGTCATGCTGCCTGCCGCAGCCAGGCAACAAAGCCAGGCCCGATTGGGGGCATTTTCCATGTTTCGTCCCGTTGTGGGCGGGATAATATTCTCCAATTCGGTACCGGGGCCCCGTTTCACTGCGGCGCTTCCCGCGCCTATTACGGCGTCTCACTCAGACGCCAGTTTCGGTAATCCTCGACACCCTCGACCAGTATTCTCGCTAGTGACTGTCATCGAGTGGTTGGCCACCATTATGTTCCTCATCGAGTCCAGGTACGTTTCCACACTGTTGTCGAGCACACGAGAACCCTTGATGCAAGGACCTTGTTACTGCTTGGACGCTGACACTGGACGGCACCAACACGACACATGACCATAATTTGGGAAATGCCTTACCCGTGTCGGTCCGTGGTGCGGTACTTAAATAACACCTCGATTCTTGAACTGACCAACGGCGGCTCCCGGGTTACACACGGCGACTCCGCCACGTCTGACGGGCTGCGATCCGACTCAAAAACGGTGTGCCACCTTCCCTTCCCCCTGTGCTGAGAGACATTATTTTGGCTTCCATTATTGTTTGAGGTTGTTAAATGCAAGGTTCTTTTTGGCGGCGAAGCAAAAGCCACATTCAGCTTCATGGAGGTACGGGTTCACCACGAGGTATTACTTTTAATATTCGCAGATCGGTTAAGCCGGTGTCTTTAAACCACGCTCGTGAGCCGTTTTCCGTCACCGACACGCCCCCAAGCCTCATGCTTCACTAAGTACATTATACGCCCCTATTTACCGCACCAACACGCCGGGAAGACCAGGTACCTATCTATACAGACTTCGCTCGTGCCGAGTTTTCATTTCGGCACGACCGGAACCAACCGACAAGGCACAGCCACAATCCCCCTGCCGTCCCAGCCTCCCGGCCCCTTATTACCTCTACCAGCCCATACCATATGCACCCCATACTGTAATATGTACATACCGATGCCGACCCGTGCTTATTATCTGGCACCTGGTACTATAGCAGCAGCAGACTTGGACCCCAACATACCCGCCTGCCGTCGTCGTCACCACGTTGGTCCTCACCAGACAACTTCCAGTCACAGCAGGAGCTCATCCGTGTGTCCGATCGTAGATTGGGCAGGTAGACCATACGAGTTTCTTTTGTGTGCGTTTGCCCAATTATGTTCATATCTCCTTCTGACTCTAACTTTGCCACAGGCTGCGCTGCCGTGTCTTCCCCGTGGATTCTCGGATGTAACGTCACCAGGTTTAATATGTTGTTGGTCCTCGGTTCCTGCGTCAGGGGGGCTCAGGGGGGTACTGCCACACTGCTTAGGGATTGAGGGCGGTAGGGAGTACACACTATCCTACTATTCGATTACCTAGGTATGTAACGTCGCTGTTGGGGATGGACGACTTACCGGATGACTCCGCTCGTGGGGGGCACATCATGGGTTTGTGGAGGGCGTGGATCAGTATGTTACGATTGCAGGGAGAGCGGTCTGGACCGAAGGGATGTTGTTGTTCTTCGGGTTTTTGATTAGTAAACGGCGCCGTACGTTTGCTACGGTGGAGAAAAGGGTTCGCCAAAGGATGGCGGCGTATTTGTGCTGCTAGCTCGCCTCCTGCGTCGGATACTCGTGGAACCCAAGGTTCGGTTCCGCTTCCATGGCAGCCCATTTTAGGTTTTGTTGGGGGAGTCTAGCCGGATAGATGATAGTCTTGGAAAATTCAATATTGAGGCAGGTAGACACTAGACTAGGTACCTGATCTACCTGTACCCAGATACTTTGTGAACCACAACAGTGGAGAACATGAGAAGGGAAACCAAACCCACACGATACCCAGATGATGTACCTCGTCCTTAGTATCGCAATTAAACAAGAGCTAAGGCCGTCGTTGCTTGATCACTCCCAACCAGCCCCCACTGGAAGTGTAACAAGCACTCGCAACTCTATCACATTTTCACTCTGGTCCCTGGGCGAGGCCAACCTACTCGCCCTAGTATAGAACTTTAAGACTTGATTGAGGAAATACAATGACAGAGATATCACTGTGGTGCTGCTCAGGGGCAATGATTACGAACCTAGTCAAGCTATCCATGGTATCATTAAATGCACGGAACTGAACGAGTCCAAAGACTCAGAGTCAAGCATGTCAGTAAGGCACTTGAAACCCTTCCAGTTTTAAAACCCATGAAGTTCCCACGCTGACAGCCTGCAACCCTTCAGGTGCTGAGACCACCGTGCTTATTCAAGAACGGTGAGCGACCTATGATATACACCCTTATTAACAGCCCCTGACAAAGGTAGTTGTCAGCCCTACTGGGACTAACTACCCTAATACTATTTCTATTTGCGCGCGTGTGTGTTTGCCATGCTTACATCAAGTAAGTACAGTAATTATCTGCCTACAGCGTCAATGGGCCCGATTTCCCATCTCCAAGCACATGAGAGCTCCTACCTGATGATAATGGCTAATAAGTCACTTCAAGTGCCGCTACTACCAGGCCTTTGGCAATGACTAGATTTGGTGCTTCTCATTTGTGAAAACCCGATTACCGCACGTGTCCCAGATATCCTCAGGGGACACATACCGCCCGCAGAGCATCCCGAGGCGGCGGTCAGGGGCTTGTCGGACGTCGCGACGGGTTCTTGAACGGCCCAACTGTGGGTTGTGAAACCTGTGATAATATCCCGCTGCTCTGTCCTGTGCTACGTTAGACAGCTAATAGTATCTGGTTAACCCCCCCTTGGTTGTACGGATCGTGAACCACAAAGACTGCTATAGTTGAGAGGTGACTTAATCGCTAGGACAACCTCGAAAATTCTATTGTTTTATTTCACTAGTTCCTTATCTCTCACACACGCACACACACACACACACACACACCAATGACGATTCACCTGCAAGTTGCAAGTCTGTCGGTAGACTAGCCAGGGGTTCAGGAGCCATGCGTTGCCGTCCGTCTTGATAGAAAACAGAGTATCACGGAGTATCGCTGCCAACCCAAGCAATTAAGAACAACATGGACTGGCGATGGGCATGGGTGGGTGTTATTCTGATGAGAGCAACCCAAGACATGAGACAAAAACGAACGCGCAGCAAAGTCAAAGACCCCGAAGCCAATGGCAAACCGCTGATGCCCCCCGTGATATTACACAAACGGCCCGCTCTATCAAGCTAGCATACCAGATTCTATGGACCACCCTGATCTGCCCCATGTCATACCCGCTGCCGGTTTGATGGACGTCATGATGCTTAGGCATAGAAGTTGACCGTCTGATCGGGTGGTTAGCGTCTGAAAACAAGGTACGCATCCAGAGGGAGCTACTCACATCCTTCTTCTTCGCCTGTACTTCGGCAATAGCATCGACGTAGTGCTCGTGGCCGATCTTGTTCTTGCCCATACGCAGGGCAATCATGCCGGCCTCGACGCACACAGCCTTGAGCATGGCACCGCCAAACTCGTCCGTGCTGCGCGCCAGTTCGCCCCAGTTGACCGCAGGGTCAACCTTCATCTTGCGGGAGTGGATCTTGAGAATCTTGGCGCGGGCCTCCTCGTTGGGAAGCGGGAACTCGATCTTGCGGTCGAGACGGCCGGATCTGAGCAGGGCGGGATCCAGCACATCCACGCGGTTCGTGGCAGCGATGACCTTGATCCGGTCGTCCGAGGCAAAACCGTCCAGCTGGTTGAGGAGTTCCAGCATGGTCCGTTGTACTTCACGGTCGCCGCTCTTCTCGCTGTCGAAACGCTTCGTGCCGACGGCATCCAACTCGTCGATGAAGATGATCGCTGGCGCCTTCTCCTTGGCGAGGGCGAAGCAGTCGCGGACAAGCTTCGCACCGTCTCCGATAAACATCTGCACTAGCTGTGGCCCAGCAAGCTTGAGGAACGTCGCATCGGTTTGCGCAGCACACGCCCTGGCGAGCAACGTCTTGCCTGTGCCGGGTGGGCCGTACATCAGGGCACCTGGACCACACGTTAGCTTCCTGCCGTTTCCAGGGGTGTAAACTTGGGCTGCATACCCTTTGGCGCCTTGATGCCAATCTTCTTGAACCGCTCCGCTTCCTTCATGGGCCACACGATGGCCTCGATGAGCTCATCAATCTGCTTGTCGAGACCACCAACGTCGCTGTACTTCTCCGTCGGCTTCTCGTCAACCTCCATGGCCTTCACTCTACTGTCGTACTCGGCCGGGAGGGTGTCGAGAACGAGGTACGAGTCCTTATTCACACCGATGAGGTCGCCGGGGGTGAGTTTGTTGGGGTCGACAAGGCCGATGAGGGGCAGGAAGATGGTTTGCCTAGTCGACGTCTTGATGACGGCTGACTTGCCCACGCGGGTGGCGTCCAGATCGATGTTGGCGCCTTCTTCCGATGATTCGGCGGTGGGGTCTAGATCTAGGAGCTCGACGACGTTGCCGACCAGGTATGGAAGTTGGCTGTTGTTGTGGTCCTGGAGCGTCAGCGGTTGCGGCACAGCGTGCGCTTGCAAGTGGACGGGGCAGCGTACCGGTTGTTAGCGATCTTCTCCATGTTCTCCTTAATCCTTTCGGCCATGGTGGCTTTCTCATGTGATAACCGTTGATACTCGCTTCGCATGATTCTGGCATCGTTCTCGAGCAGGCGCCGGCGGGTCTTGATGTCCTCTGTGCTGAGCTCCAAGATCTCGGGATCCAGGACATCATCCTCTTCCGGCTCCGCATCCTTCATCTCGGCGTCGCCATCTCCGTTGCCTTTCTTCCCCTTGTCGTCTCCTTGTTGGTCCTTCTTGTCCTTCTTGTCATCGCGCTCCTGGCGGTCGAGATCATCGAGCTCCTCGAGTGTTGACATGGCGAACAGCGGCGCTTGCGATCGGCTTACGTGATGCGGGCAGGGAATGAAACGAGGGGATAAAATAAATATTGGGCGACTGTCTGTTGGTGGTGTTGCCTGTTTCGCTGGGCTGCGAGTGTTTTGGGTTCACGACGTTGTGCGGCGATGGGTGATGCAGTTGGCAGTTTGGGCGAAGGCTGTGGAGGGATGGAGCTCAATCGAATCCGCTGAGAGCTGGGCGTTGCTGCAGGCAAAAGCGCGACGTAACCAGGCCAGGCGGGACCCACTGCGCACGGCAGCCAACCAGAGCGGACTTGGCGGTGTTGGCTGACGGATCGGACAGTGCGAATTCGCATACAAACACCGTGATTGACGATGCTTCCAGGGTCTTGATGTTGATGGGTCTCAAATGCTGTGTTGCCTGGATGCCGTGGAAACCCAGGGCAAGGCACCGGCAGCTTTTGACTCGGACAAGAATGACCGTGTTCTATCTGGGAGTTCACGTACCCAACACAACAACAAACATGATGCCAACCCCTCCAAAACCTTGCAGCCAGCCGCGACAAAAAAATGTATACATTACGGTCGGCCAGATAAAGAGGGCCCCTCATGTTCAGTGCTCAGAGAATGCCACCGCCAGTACGCCATGCCTCGGAAGCCAAAATGGTCGCCCACATCCATGCATTAATTACCCTTACTCGTCGTCCAGAATCCTGCTGGCTATCCGCCCGAAAATGGGCACCTCGTACCTGGAAGCACTGGTTAACATGACTGAAGCACAGTCCCCACGGCGAGAAAGGCAAACCAACCTGTCTAACGTATCCGCGTCACGATACGCATTCAACACCAACCACGCTATCAACACCAGGTCGCCGAGGAAGAAGATCCAGCTGAGGAACTTGGACCACGAAAACACCAAGTGCAGCACGAACAGCGCCGTAAAGAGCAAGCTCGACTGCCACGCATGGAACCTGAACACAGACACACCACACGTCAGTTATCACCATCCCTAGGGCCGACGGGGAGCCAAAAAGAAAATAAAAAAGGGAAAAAAAGAGCACAACATACCTGACATAATCACTCTTCCTCTCCAAAATCAACAACAAAATCGCACCCAGGGGCGGCGCCACCAAATACGCCAAACACGCCTCATAATCCAACCTCAACCCCAAACTCGTCTCAAACTCAGACACCAACCCCTCCCTCGCGCCCAGCGCGCTGAAATAATCCCCCATCCCACTGCCCGTCCCCCCTCCAACAACTCCGTTCCCACTCCCCCTCCCATTCCCACTCCCATTCCCCGCATGCGAGTCCAACCCAGCGGTGGTGACGTGCGTCGCGAGCGGGCTCTGGTACCGCCCGACGCCTTCCCCCGACCACGCGCGCTGCGGCTGGGGGTGCTGCAGCGGCGGGGGCGAGAAGCGGCTCTGCCGGTGCTGGTAGTGGTGGCCCGTGGCGGGGGAGTAGGAGCCGCGGCGCGCGCCGTTGTTGGGGTTGCTCGAGTTGTCGAGCGAGGTGCGTGGCGAGGCGGCGGCGCTGCTTAGTGGGGAGCGGGCGTGCTCTGGTGGGGAGGATTGGTAGGGTGCGAAGTCCATCTTTTTTTTTCTTGGGATTGGGTTTGTGTCTGGGGGCGTGGTTGGTTGGGGTTGGGATTGTGGGGGTCCCTGTTTCCCTGTTGAAGGGTGTTGGTAGGTAGCTCGGGCGTGCGCGTGTGTCGGTGTGTATATGCGTGTGTGGTTTTGCCTCTTGTTGCTCGGCTCCGCTCGTTGCGCGGTCGGTTGCGGTGGTGACGGTGGGTCGGCCGAAGCTATCGAGGTGCTCTGTCTCCGTTCATACACCGAGCTTATCGGACCTAGTAATCGGCGGCGATAAGAGGGCGTCGGCGCGGTTGTGGTCGGTGACGTCGTTGTCGTGGCCGGTGGTCAATGATTGCACAGCGTAGCGCAGCCAACAGATTGCCGGCTGCTCAACATTAGGCGCTCTTCTGCGATTTGTTTCGCCGATGCGGTAGTGGTAGGGAGAGGCTTGAAATGGCTGCGCCGCAGCTGCACGGAGGAAGTCGAACATGACGCGAGGCATCTCGTTTAGCCGAGCGGCAGCTGCAAGGGGACCTCCCAAACATGGGTGAGTGGGGCAGGTCCTCCCAGTCACCAAGCGCTGCTCTCCTCCTGACATCAAACCCGCAAAGACAGCCTCGCACCATGTGTCTTATCCGCACGACGATAGAACGAACTTTACATGGATATTTGCTACAGTATAGTTTACAGATCTAGATATCGCACCTACTGCAATGCGAAATCGCCCAAACACCACGCTGTATGCGGCGTGTCGAGATACAACTCCAACCAACACTCCCCTTCAAGATCTCCCCTGCCCATGCTCATGAGCTCTCCTCCTTCTTCTCGCCGCCCTCCTCGGCCGTCTTGCCACCGTTCTGTTCCTCCTCCAAGACGCTCCGCCGGCTCTCCAAGGTAAGCCAGAGGCTCTTGCTCGCGCCCTCCAAAGCGCTCGTGAGGCCAAGGCCGGCCGTCTGGAGCATGTGCACGAGCTGGGCGCGCAGGGCATCCAGACCGCCCTCGATACCACCAACCCACTTGACGCCGTCCAGGTCAAACACCTTGTCCTCGATACGGCCGCCGACCAGCATCAGCTTCTGGAGACCGGACTGGGCGATGGGGTCGTAGTACCCCGGGTTCTTCTTCCTGCTCGGTGCCGGGAACGCCGGCGGGCTCGGGGAGAGGATGCTCAAGGCAGCGGCCAGATGTGCGGGGGAGACGGCCGGCAAGGTGAGAATCGCCATCGGCCCGACGAGCAAGGGCGAGAGCTGGGCATATGCCGACGACTCGGGTAATTGCACATCGCCTTTTGTGGCAGCCTGGACGGCCTTGTAGGCCGCCTTGGACAGGTCGTGGTTGTGCACAACCTCAATCTTCTCGCCAGACAGCGCCGATACTTTCGTGGGCGCGACGTTGGAGGGATCGTGGAACTCGACAATCTTGAGCGCGACGTCAAAGATGCGCGTCCGGAGGACCTGCAGCTGAGCCCTGGACGTAACCTCGGCCGCCTCTGTCCCTTCGGTCGAGACCTTGTCGAGGGCAGCCCGCAGCTCCCGTCTGACAGCAGCCCATTCTACCGCCGTGAGGTTGTTGTGCTGGAAGACCAGGATCAGGGGGGTCGAGCGGAGGAGTGAGGTGTAGGTTCGGAGAAGCTGCGACTTTCGCGTGTCGGACGGACGGGCTGTGGGAGGCTTGGTGGGGGGGATGTAGTCGGCGGGCAGTCTGAAGGCTGCCGCTTTGGACGTAACGGCTGCTGTGGCGTATTGTCTCGTGGCGGGCACCGACGCGGACGTGGATGCCGAGGGAAGGAGGAGGATGGCGGATTGGGTCGATATCCTCGACGGGTTAACGGAACCCAGGCCACGAGGGACCGCGCATCGTAGTCTCGGAGGCATTCTGCGTGGCACTGACGTGTCAGGTTCGTGTTGAATTGGACTCCGATGAGCGTACCAACCTGGGCCGTCGAAAGCTTGCCCGTCCAATTCACGGTTTCACCTGATGTTCGCGATCCCCAGGAACCGAAATTTTGGCGTCGCCAATTGACAGCCGCCAATTGCTGGACGCATGGGCCACCACCAAGCGAGAACCAAATTCCGCGCTAATCCTCACCGCCCATATTCTGCCCTCCTTGCTCGGGAGCTGCTTACTGCGCTCGCTGCGATATCCCTGCAACCCCGCCGCTCGCGTCTCCGGTCATCGCGGGGCCGTCTCTGGAGCTTTGCGCCATGGCTTAAAGAGCTGCAGCAAACTGAGGTCTGAGTTCTTCCGCGCCTACTTTGTACAATGAGTCAACCACCCTACCACCCACCTTCACTCTATTTTTGGAGCTCGCTGTCATTCAATTGGCATGCCACGGGAACATAAGGAGCTGCCATTTCCTCAAAGCTGAATTCCCCTTCGTGTGGCATCCACCGAAAGTCACAACATCACGACACACCTTCTGCGTCTGCTGCTGCTGGATAAGTCCGCGACTGCAGGCTCCCCGAACCATGACGACGGCTACCGAAGACCTCACCCTCGCCGAGGAGCTCCCTCGCATCGACATCAAGCATTTGCTTGCCAGGCTCTGGCCATTGGGACATGAGGACCCCGTGTCTCCCGAACAGATCGCCGAGGCCATCTCCTACTTCTTCACGAACCAAGTCTCCGATGTCCAAGCGGGGTCCCTGTTGATGTGCCTGCACTTCACCGGCCTCGATCGCCAGGCTGAGGTGCTGGCCAAGACCGCAGAGCGCATGCTGAAGGCCGCCGCAAAGATTGACCATGCTACGCTGCGGGCCGCTGTCGACGCAAAACGGCGAAAGGAGGGCGGTTACCAAGGCGGCCTGGTATGTTCTCTCCATCCCGTCCTCTCCTGTCATGTATAGCTGCTAACATACCGCGCAAGGTCGACATCGTCGGCACCGGCGGCGACTCGCACAACACCTTCAACATCAGCACGACGGCCTCGATCCTCGCCTCCAGCCTCCTCCGGATCGCCAAGCACGGCAACCGCGCCTCGACCTCCAAATCCGGCTCCGCCGACCTGCTCGCCTGCATGCAACCGCAACCCCCACAGATCGCGCGCATCCGCCCGGACACCATTGCCGAGCTGTACAGCAACACCAACTACGGCTTCCTGTTCGCCCCCGTCTTCCACCCGGGCATGCGCTACGTGGCCCCGATCCGCCGCCAGCTCCCGTGGCGGACAATCTTCAACCTCCTCGGCCCGCTCGCCAACCCGACCGACCTCCGCGACGACGACAACGAAACCCACCCCCTTCTGGAAGCGCGCATGATCGGCGTAGCCCGCAAGGACATCGGCCCCGTCTTCTCGCGCGCCCTGCGCCTCGCCGGCGCGCGCAAGGCAATGGTCGTCTGCGGCGACGAGGAACTCGACGAGATCAGCTGCGCGGGCGACACGCTCTGCTGGCGGCTGAGCCCGCGCGACCCCCTCGACCCGACTAGCGAGGCAGTCGAGGAGCAGCACTTCCGGCTGCACCCGCGCGACTTCGGCCTGCCGGCGCACCCGCTGTCCGAGGTCTCCCCCGGTAAGGAGCCCGAGGAGAACGCGAAGATCCTGCGCCGCATCCTGAACGGCGAGACGCCCGACGACGACCCGATCCTGCACTTTGTGCTGATCAACACGGCCGCGCTGTTTGTCGTCTCGGGTGTGTGCGATGCTGACACAAGCGATTTGGGGTATGGCGACGACGGCGTCGTTATCACGGAGCGGGGCCCCGGCGGTGGGCGCTGGAAGGAGGGCGTGCGGAGGGCGCGCTGGGCCATCAAGAGTGGCGAGGCCGCAAGGCAGTGGGCCAGTTTTGTCGAGGTGACGAATCGCTTCACTGATTACTAGGTAGTTTAACCCGATGACTGGTCACAAGTCGAGGGGAGCATGCATGAGATGGCTCTTCCAGAGCTGGAGAGAGGATCAAAAAGTTTCGAGTAAACATTTATTCGCTACAGGTTTTGAGCTGGGCTCTAACTTTTCTTGCAAACGTATGAGTAGGGGGTAGGTAAACTCCAACCGTAACCGCACGCCTCCAGATATCCGTAACAACCTGCCATCAACAACCATTCTCAGGGGCAACATCTCCACGAGTCTTCCCTGCTGCTGCCCCCCCTTTCCTCCCCCGTCCACGGCGTTTTCCTTTAGAACCGTGTTTCACACCATCCTGAACCGGCGGTGTTTGAGACCGGCCCCGGCCTCCCCCTCGTCCCGGGTGCTGTCCCCTCCTCTATCGCGACAGCACACCGCGAACAACGCCCTTGATAAGCGGCTTGCCCTCGATCAACAACTCCCCAATCCCCGTCTCCTCACCGCTGCCCTTCTCCAGCCACCTCGTGAGCAAATCGTTGCTCTCCTTGGGCTTGACCCCATAATCCCGCGTACCCACCGTGATGTGTGCCACGCGGTTGACACACTCCCACTTGGGCTTGGCCGGCAGCGTCGGGTTGCCGGCGTTGATGTTCTCGTCATCGGGCGAGGCGGGCACGAGGCGCACGACGATGGCCATGACGCGGTCGTCGTAGACGACCCGCTCCAGCTGCACCTCCACCTCGCCCAGCTTGCCGTCCGCGTGGATCGCGCCGTCCGTGTCCTGCAGGAACGTGTACCGCGCCCAGAGGTCCGGGTACTCCTTGGCCGCCGCCCGGTGCATCAGCGTGACGTGGAACTTGGGTTGCACGCGGCGGGTGCCCTGGAGCTGCTTGAAGAAGCGGGACTGCGCAGCAGAGACGGTAGAAAAGGTGTTTTCGAGGTGCGTGAGGATGGTTTGGGCTGGGACGTCGACCGACATGTATTCGAGAGGCTTTTTCTTCTTCGACTTTTCAGCGTTGGTCGTTTGGTCCTGCTGCTGCGACTTGTTAAGCTTCTTGGCGTCGTTGCGGGAGCGGTCCGGGATGGTGTGCCGCAGGTCAGGCTGGTAGCCATCTAGGGCGGCGTTGATGGCCGTGTCCATGTCCTCGGCAGAGGGGACTTCCTTGATGAAGTTGGGATAGATGCGGTGTAGCTCCTTGATAACGACCTCGAGATTTTCCCTGCTGCTTGCGGTGGGATTGAGGTCGATCACGGCATCGAAGCCGGCGTCAGGCTCCTGTTCGGTATTGCACGCCTCAAAACGCTGGATGAAACCTTCCATGATGCCGACAACCTTGCCCATGTCCGTGGCGGCCTGGATGGTCTGATGGTTGTCGCCACGTGCCAGCACGCGGTCTTGGGTGACCTTGCGGATGGTGTCCATGTCATTGTGCACAAAGTTCAGCGCGACCAGTCTAGCGGTTGTGTGCTGTAGCTTGACATCTGTGAGCAGCTGCTTCCGCTCATGCTTCATGGCGTTGTTTCGGTCAGCAAAAACCGCGTCGAAGTCCTCAAGCTGATCCAGAAGGGCCTTTGTGAACCGTGGAGGACGCCGGGGCCCGGTGATATTGTCGTTCTGAATGTGGCCCCAGCCAAATAAGCTGGTGAGTGCCAGCCCAATGGTCGTCTTGCCGCATCCGATCGTTGCGATGGGGACAAGAATGATATCACGAGTCACCGTCGAGTTGCCTCCAACGTCTTCGAGGTTGGCAGCATCGCTCCCCTTCATGTTCTTAAACTCCAGGAAATCGTTGCGGAGCTTGATGATTCCGTGGTTCTGAACGTAGGCCTTGCCCAAGTTCCGGTCGACAGCAAGGCGTTTCCGGACGTAGAGCAAGTACTCCTCCGTGATCTTGACGTGCTTCCTGAGCTTGAACTGCCGGCCTGAGATGAGCGCCTTGGTAGCCTCCCGCCACTGCCGGAACATCAAGTACGGCTCCTCGAACTTGTACTTGAAGAACCAGTCTTGGAAGGGGGCGACACCCGGATCGGTTGTCATCTTGCAGCGGATGACGAACCCCTCGACGTCCCGGCCGTCATGGGCGCCCGTCTCGGCGACCTCCTCGAGAAAGGCCTTCACCTCGTTGATGTCGTCGATCATGATCAGCCCCGTCTTGACGAAGCCCCAGTCTTCGGCAAACTTCTGGACAAGCGGAGAAGGGTAGGTCATGAACTCGGGGATGTTGATGTTGATGCCGTGCAGATACAGGCCGGCCTTGTCTGGGCCGTACTCCAAGATGTGCTCCTCGAAGCTGTCGTCGCAAAGCTCGGCGACGGCAGTGGCATTCCGCTTCCTCAGCTCCCGGGCCAAATCCTCCTTGGTCTTGCCGAGACGTTCCAGCTGGCGCTCGATGTGTCGCTCTCCCACTTTGGCATGGCTGAGGGCGACATCAGACCGGTCGCCGGTCGAGTGCTTGCTGCAGACGAGCAGAGTGCCGTCCTCGAGGCCGCTGATGAAGATGATGCAGCCGTTCTCCTTTAAGCTGAGCTCGTAGGGGCCCTGGGTCCGCTCCTGGATGTGCTCCCACGAGGTCTCGCGAACCTCGTTGATGTTGAAGAACTTGTCGTAGCCACGGGTCGCGATCTCAGGGACACCGTTCTGGGTCCTCGTGGTGAACAGGCCTCGCGCATAAGTGGGCAAATCCCGGCGCTTGAAGTCAAACTCTTGGAACCGCCACGATTCGACCGCGATCCCAGTTGGCGAGTCGGCGACGGCGTACCTTGTCTTCCTCGCGCTGAACCCACCACGGGTCTTGCCCTTCTTGCTGCTCTCCTCCAGGCTGCGGATCACAGCAGCGGTGTGCTGGGGGTCCTGGCTGACATAGGGAACCTTCATTCCAACGGCATCCTTGGCATAATCGGTGGAAGCCTTGTACTTTGACGAGAGGGGATGGTCCGTGATTTCAGCCGCGCCGTCCATGTTGGGCGTGTGCAGCGATTTTCCGGTGGAGAGGGGGCGGTTGTGTGCAGCGTTGTGGACAAAGTTGGTTGTGTTTCGTACAGCGTTGTAGGGTGGGTGATGAGGGGCGACGCCTGCTTTGTTCTGGTGGAGACGGCGGAGAGACGATTCGGATTGTGTTGCAAGGCAGAGTGTAGCAAATGATGCCCAATGGCGGCCGGATGGTTGAAGAAGGGAAGAAATTTCCGAGAGTCGTGCTGGTTGGTGTTGCGCACAAAATCTGAAGGCGACCCCGAAGGCGGGAGCTCCAGGTCTTTTAAGCATTCCCGCACTGGATACCTCGAGCAGGAGCACTTGCTTGAATCGACTGCCAACAACAGGCAGGCGCGCGCTTCCCAAACCAACGCCTCAAGCTTCAGGCTTCAGGGGTCCAGGGGTGAGTCAGGAGCTGTCCTCACAAGGCACAAACTTAAAAATAGGTCCTGCACTCCGTACGAAGTACTGTTTGCAGATTACGCCCAAACAATTTACTAAAATCGACGCTGGAAGAGCCAACGCGCATTTCATTTCCTGCCCTCGCCGAGGAGTCACGCCTTGTTGTTGGTGGTTGTGCATGGGGCACAGCTGCGCCCCACACAACCTTATCCATGCTCAGCCATGGCTGCGACAATGTTACGATACTGTGTGTTCTGTACCTCTGTATGATACCCTGCCATGACCAACCGAGTCACAATATTGCTTGACCACCCCATCTTCTGCCGTTGATTCGTGTGAGCGGCGCAACGTTGAATACACGAAATTTACAGTCAGGGTTCCCCTCTGCCATTTGACCTAAAGAAGGGGGAGTTTCGTCGTGCTGTTGCCGAACGTCTATTACACTTCCTTGCAAAGTACGACATTGGATGGTATGGAAATTTACCGTCCTCAAAGTGCGGCCCAAGCTCTCTGCGTCACGCCGCTCAATTCCACCCCGCCATGCAACTGGGACCCCACCAAAATTTTGTCATGCATTGAGAGCTCCCATCCAGCAAAGCTTCACTTGCGAACACACTGCCAAACCACCACCCCAGAAAAACAAACACACAAGACCGCCAACCGATAAGAGCCGAGAACTCGCCAAGGTTAAACCAACCAACACGAAACACCCCCACCACCACCCCTAACCAGCCAACATGTCACCCAACCAATACCTCCTCGCAGCCGACAACCCGCAAGCCCTCCTCTCCCTCCTCGTCGAATCTCCCTCCCTCGCCACAGAACAAGACGAGCACGGCTACTCGCTGATCCACGCGGCCGCCAGCTACAACCATCTCGACCTCCTCCGCACGCTGGTGCGCGACTTCCAAGTACCTGTCGACCTCAAGGACGAAGACGGCGAGACGGCCCTCTTCGTGGTCGAGACCGCCGACGCCGCCCGCGTGCTGGTTGAGGAGCTCGGCCTGGACCCCAAGGTGCAAAACGCCGAGGGCCACACGGCGCGGGAGAATATCGAGGCTGAGGGGGATTGGCCGGCGGTGGTGGAGTATCTGCTGAGTCTGGAGGAGGGGGCGGCGGGGTCGTCTTCGACAGCGGCGGCTGCGACTAATGGTGCCGCCGCGCCTAGGGAGGGGGATGTGGAACTGCCTCCTGTGCCGGAGGGGTTGCAGGTTAGGATGGGGACGATGAATGAGATCGAGGCTGGGGAGCAGCAGCCGGATCCCGAGTTCCGCAGGCGGATAGAGGAGCTTGCGGCTAGGGAGGACTTCCAGACGCCCGAGGGCCAGGCGGAGTTGAGGCGGTTGGTGGAGGAGGCCATTGGTGGAGAAGGTTTTGGCGGCGAGAGGAGTGTGCGGCCCAGGCAGGAGTGAAAGGGTTGGAATTATTTCTGCGCCGCTATCATTCGTGTCCCTTGACCTCCCACATCAGATACTCCCCTGATGAGTTGGGTGTGCGGAGCACGGTGCACTCTGTGTTGTCTCCGGCCAGGCCCTTTGAGAAGGTGGTTGTGCTGAAGGCGAACCATGATTTCGCTGGGAGAATGGTGACAAGGTCGATCAAGGTTTGACGGGACCATGATGGCGCAAAGAAGCCCTGCCAGCTGATCTTGCAAATTCTGCCTTCACTTTCAACGTTGGGGACTTCGTACCGCGAAAGGTACGAGTCAATCTGATCCCCGACGTTGACGCGGGGGCTTTGAAGGCGGACAAGCGACAGCCACTCATACAATCCGGTGGAGAAGTCCTCAAAGTCTTCTCTGCCGCTTGGAATGAGGAAGTCGGCATCAGGGGAGAGCTTTGGAATCACAACGTCGATACCTGGGAGTATGCTGGGGGTCGAGGTGTGGTTGGTCAGGGAGTGCTGCGCCAGGGGGTCTGGACTGGGAGCTAGAGCCACGTTAGCGGAAGATGCAGAAGTGCTGTCTTGGGGCGACTCACCTGGGGAGGAATTGTTGTATGCTAGCCAGGTCATGGGCTCAGCGAGGGCGTTTTTGCTCGCATAGATCAGTCTGTCAAACCCCTTTTTCCCTGGAACCATCGATGGTGCCGTGAGATCGACCTCGACAACTGAGCTGTCAGCAAGTACTTGAAGCCCGGCCTCAGATGCCACAACTTACTCCAACGAGGCTTCAGGCCCCGTTTCCCCTTGACCCCATGTGGCTTCCCAACCAGGCCTGCGCGCTCGTATGTTTCCTTGTCCAGGAGCATGGTGAGTGTGCCGTTTCTCAGAGTCAAGACATTGTCGATACCACGCCTGCCCTTAGAAAGCATAAGGATGTTTCCTGATGCCAGTTAGGGTTTGGTTTATCCCGTATTTTTTGACAGGGCTCTTTGCTTCCCACCATTTTTGATGTATTCCGCGAAGAATGGACCGGAGAGCATGTCATGAAGGGATATGACAACTTTTTTGAACTCGGGGGCAGGCTTGGCCTTTAGGAGCTTGTCCTGGACCACCTCGAGGAGTTCTTCTGGAATGACCAGGTCGGCCTATGACTGTAGTCAGCACCACCATGATCGAAAAAAAAAAAACACCAGCACCGAAGAAGACCAAACTGCGCACTCTGTGGATAAAGTCCTGGCTTGTAAGTGTCGACCACGGCTTCGACTTTGAGGGCAGTTGTTTGGGGTCCAAATGGCCCATTACGCCGTGCGTCACATAGCATTTTGCGGCCTGATACACGGCTGGTTGGTTGAATGACAACATGTTGTGTGGTTTCGATGTTTGGCTGAGCGCCTTCTGCGATGTTTGTTTGGGTCTTGTCGCGGTCCTGTGCAGTCCTGTCCCAGGCAATGCTGGTCGAGTTGAGTGGGCCTGAACTGAAAAGGCAAATTCTTGAAGTTTTGAGTAGACAGGTGGGGTGTATATAAGATCAATGTTAACAATGTTGTGGCTCTAATTGGCCATAAAATCAGATTCTGGCTGTTGGACTTAAAGCCACCCCACCGTCTTGTTAGATCAGGCACAATATCTACCCCCGTTTCACAAACTTGCGCTTCGCACCCTTGGGACCTCGAGTCAACTAGGAGTTGAGCGTTCACAAAATCCGGACCCTGATCTTGTTGACCTTTCCGCAGGCCATGGTTTGAAAGACCAAATTTTTGACCATTTGACCACTTCCTCGTCCCACGGCGAACAACAGAATCACATAACCAAAGAAAGTGAACCGTCGAGTGGGACACAGAAAAAGAAAAAAATGGACTATCTCGTCCGTTTTTCGCAGTCTCACGAGACCTTCCGTCTCCCCGAGCTCGAGTCTTTGGCTTTGATAGAAGGGGTCGACTTGAAAGTCGTCTCATACAGCCTCGAAGTAAGTTCAATACCAGACAGAAATATTCACTCTTCTTTTTCTTTTCTTTTTGTGCCTCAACCACCTTTTCTTCTCCTACCCCTCCATGGTTACCCCGCCCCCTGAACACCATCAACAAAGAAACACCCCTTACTAACCAACCCACCTCAGTCCCCCTTCTGCATCGTCCAGCTCCCTTCAGACGACGCCGCCAAACGCCTGATCCAGCGCTCCATCCTCGTCCAATCCATCCACTCCCTCTGGGGCTCCGGGCCGGACCTCGCAACAGTGCACACAACAACCCAAGCGCACACCCCGCACCTCTGGCAACATTACATGACCTGCTCCTTCAAGTTCACCATCGACTCCTACCAAGGCTCACGCACAGCCGAAGACAAGGTCCGCATCATCAACTCGTTCGCGTACCTCGGCTTCGCGGGCCCCATTCGGATGCGCAACCCGGACGAGGAGTTCACGCTCTTCGAGGACTGGGAGTTCAACTCGACGCCGCTCGGCATCCCGGACCCCAAGTACTACTTCTTTGGCCGCTACCTGGGCTCTGGCGCCCGCGACCTGCCCCAGGTGCTGGACCTCAAGAAGCGCCGGTATATTAGTACTACGTCCATGGACGCCGAGCTGGCCCTGGTTACGGCGAATATTGCCATGGCTGCGCCGGGGAAGATCATGTATGATCCGTTTGTGGGGACGGGGAGTTTTCCGATTGCGTGCGCGCAGTTTGGGGCGGTGACGTTTGGGAGTGACATTGATGGGCGGAGTATTCGCGGGGATGAGAAGAAGAAGACGTTGAGGGGCAACTTTGAGCAGTATGGGCTGGTCGGGGGGTTGGGGGGTATGTTTACGGCGGACTTGACGAATTCGCCGATCCGGAGGGGGGGTTTGAGATATGATGGGGATGGTGTTTCCGGGAGGTTATTTGATGGGATTGTGTGCGATCCGCCGTATGGCGTGAGGGAGGGCCTGAGGGTGCTTGGGGTGCGTGATCCGGAGAAGTCGCCGTGGGTGATACCCAAGGGGAAGGAGATGTACAAGTGAGTGGCGGAAGGGAAGCGGTGCGTGGTGGGCACAACTTGCGCAGGGCTAACTGAGTGATCCAGGGACCCCGACTTCATTCCGCCCAGGAAACCGTACAGCTTTCTTGCCATGCTGGACGACATCCTGCAGTTTTCCGCCCAGACGCTGGTCGACAACGGACGCTTATCCTTCTGGATGCCCACCGCGAACGACGAGAACCAGGAGATCCCCGTACCAACACACCCCTATCTCGAGGTTGTTTCGGTCTGCACACAAGTGTTTAACAAATGTTCGTTGCTTGCCGCCATCCTTCTCCTCCGTTTCCATGATCTGACCGAAAGCCATGATCTGACCGAAAACAGGGTCCCGCCGACTCATAACCTACCGGCGCATCCCCGACAAGGAGGTCGACCCCGAAGCCATGAAGGCGAGGGAGGAGATGACATTCGACGGCAAAACAGCCGACGAGCTGAACCCGTTCCGCAAGGCCTACTTCAGCAAGTTCGAGGCCGTTGATGGAGGATCTGACAGCGCGTCTTAGATACCCATTTCCGTTACGCATATACAAAAAAAGAAAAAATAACAAGAGAAGAGAAACAAAAAGCCTGCCCTCGCATCCCGCCCAGCATTAGGGCCCCTGGCGCCCGTCTACCCATTCCCTATCCAACAGTGTCCTTCCAGATCCCCCGGGCATGCCTGTCCGACAGGAGCACCCTTTCCGTCTCGATGTAACGAAGTCATGTGTCCTGTTCCGCCCATGTGTGTGCTTATGATACGTACCCTGAAAATGAAACAAAGAGAAAAACAAGATAGGTAACAAAGGGAAAAAAACAATGCATCGCTGATACCCTCTCGAACCCAAGACAGGATGGGGAGCCTCTTCCCCAACCCCCAAATGCGGACTTGACGTGACGAGTATGTTCTCCAACCACCCAAAACTGACCCGCGATTTATCTGAACTCCATGGCCCCAAAACACCCCCTATTGTCGACATATTTCAGCTCTAGCTGTTGAAACCTGCGATGGCTGTTAGAACCCCTCTGCTCTGCTCTGCTTTGACCGCCGCAGCGCGGAAAAGGAGCCCAGCAACTTACTTCTCGCTCCTGCTGTGGAAGTAGATACCACTGATCTCCCCGCGGACCTGGTTGAAGCAGATGTAGTAGAACCCCTCGAAGCTCGCGCCCGTGATGGTCCGGACCCGGTGGTCGGGCACGAGGAAGTGCTCCTTCCACCGCATAAAAATGTTCTCCCGCTGGTCCACGTCCTCGATCATGGTGCGCCCGCCCTTGCGCGCCTGTTTGACGTAGGGCCGGAAGGCGGTGAACTTGGACCAGTGGGAGATGTCGATCTTCTCGCTGGCGCCCCACCCTTGGTGCTGGGTGATGAAGCCGTATTTGGAGCCGATGATCTCGCCTTCAAAGTATGTTGTGAGTGTTGGGTGGTCCTCGGTTAGGCCTAAACCGTGGAGGGTGCGGTGGTCAGCGACAGGGTCTCGATCATTATGCAGGGGGGGTTATCCACCTTGGATCTTGAGATAGCCGCACAGGAACGACTCGCGCATATCCACATGCTTGATCTCCACCTCAACCTCATACTGCTGCCGTTCTGATTGCTGCGTACCGACGAACTTACTCCCAGGCTGCATGTATAATGACGGCGCTGTCGGTATGACCCGCATGTGCGAGTACTCTAGGCCGAGCCCGACGAGGCCGCTGTCCTCCACCCACCGCCGCCCCTTTCCTGTTGGGCCCCAAGCGTCAAGCTCGTGTACTTCTCCCACGACCGGTGAGTGCTGCTCCGTTCTCGATTTCCTCCGACCGGGCGTTTCGCCCAGCGTCGTTCTCGGCGCCCCTCTACCGCCCTCAACCCCACTGCCAGCACCACCGCCGCGCACGAACCCGTCACCGACGGGACTCATATCATCGTCCATATCCGTCGGCTTATGTCTCTCTGAAGGCTCATCTCGCATGGTGACCATCCCCTCCGGCGCGCGCCCCGATCTTAGGTTGCGATTGTTACCCTCGGCTTGCGGGACGGGCGACATGGTGATGGATCGCGAATCGCCGCCCTCGGCCAGATTATTCGCGCGCAGCCCACGGTCCGCGGAATAGGCGGGCGGAGAGAGCGGGCGCCAGCCTGACGGTGACGGCGACCCTGGTGACGTCGCGCTTTCGGAGGCTGGCTGTGACTGTTCCGGCGTTTCCTCAGGGTCGGGACATGACGAGAACATGTGGAAGCGCGGCGGGGATGGCGGACCGGACGAGCTGGACGACGGTGTGGGCATGGCAGGCGGTCTTTGGCGGGCGGGCGGTCTCTTGCGATACCGCTGTCGTGTAGTCTGGCGAGTCTCGGCGATTTGTGCGACGAGGTGCGAAAGGGGGATTAGCGCTATCTGTGCCGCAGGCTGAGCGAAAATGTTCCAGGGGCTGACACCCCGTTCGCACCGGGCGCGATGCGATGGATATGAACAGCCGCCAGCAACGAACGACCGAGCCTCAGGGTGTTCCTTTCGCCGGCCGGGGAACAGTCGCGATAGGTGGTCTCGTGGGCGATTCCCTCTCTGTGGAGCTCAGCCAAGCGCCATGGGGCAGTTGGCGGGGGAAGGGTCGCGGGCGGTGTATCTCCGAGGGCCGATCGCGCAGTCAATCCCAAGTCAGGGTTTGGGGTTGAATGATTAAAACAAATGCATGGGAAAGGGAAAACGGATACTAGCGCACAGAGCCAATGACTCTTGACATGCGATAGAAGATGGGTAGAAGTGGAATGTTAAATAGGAAGAATGACGACGTCGCCATTGGATCGCCTCAATTGTCCAGGGCCTGGGGTCGTTTCTGGGGGCAGAAACTGGGCCGGCCTTGGCATTCGCGCACGCTTCACTGCCCTGCAGAGCGCAGACGAGGCGCCCCACTCTTTGGTTCGTCCCGCCCCGCAACTTGGGGCAGCGCCAGCGCCAGGGTTCCATCACATGAATGCGCATTTGTCGTGTTCCTCGAAGACAGACAAACAAAATGCTGCAGGGGAGGTAGGGCCACAACACGCATGTTGGTGATTGTAGTTGCGGACTGGCCTGTCATGGTACATACACCTCCTGATTGTATGTCTGTGAGATGAGTTTGCTTCAGATGCTATCAGCAATGTCCAGCACCCCCGCGCCGATGGATGTTCAGGCGGGCAGTCGTGCAGTCGGTGACACAGATGTCAAGAAGTGATTGGCTTTCTCAAATGGTCGGCGTCAAACGCTAACCGTTGAGCTGACCCCGGGTCCGGGAGCATGCGGCGGGCCGTCATTCGCCTGCTCTTCAAGTCGTACATACAGATTGATTCCCTGCAGTGGATGGCGTTCATGACACGCGTTGTAAGAAGTAGGATCCTCACCAAGTCTGCTCCCCCCAACCTGCCCCCTTGGTTCCCTGTGGTGTTGTAGATGTTGGCCCGGGGTGACCCGGTGCACAACAGGTCACGGACAACAGGACCAAAATTACGCCCTCGCTGAGCGTCTGATTGCACCCATAAACCAGATAGCCTTTTGCGTAGGTCAACCCAATCTGAATATCTCCTCTCGCCAAGGCCCGGGGTTTGTTCCGCCAGGCGGTCGCGGCATCCGTCGTTGTCACCCAAGCATCAGATGGGCTTGATCTTGAAGTGCAGCGCGATCAGGCTAAACACCAACGCCTTGAGGTCTTGGACGAGGTAGTAGAAGACTCGGAGCCCTTCCGGATCTGCAGACTCGGTCACGTCGTTGATCGAACCGATCTTGGCAGTCTGCAAGGTGTTAGCGATCGGGCAACGAGACACCAGCGGCAGATAAACGCCTGCCCTACCTCAAACGAGATGTGGTCATTTCCAACCCGGATTTCCAGCTCTTGCCTCCCGTCCTTATTCTTGGTCGGCCATTTTGCATCGTCTTCCCTGTTCGTGTATCAGCCACCGCAAGCTCCGAACCTGCTTGAGCCGCCAGTCTTACTTCAGAATCTCGCTTTCCTTCACAATCCGCTTGATCTCATCGACGACCAGAGAGCTCACAAACACTGCCACCGCCCACATATGTTAGTCGCGGGTGTCTTCGCGGTCGGGGGAGGAGATCGCAGAACGGTGGGCCGTACTTTCTTTCCGGATCAAGCTGTCGTTTCTGTAGTTGGAGTTGTTGGCATAGCGGGCCGTAGCGCTGCGGCCATCGCCGACAACGCGGAAGTCGAACTCTTCATCACGCAACGCGATCAGTCTGGTGCAACCACCCGTCGAGATGCCCGGCGCAACATACCGAGAAACTCGTGCCCGAAGCGACCTTGGTGGCCCGAACTGAGGAAGAATAGCAATATTAGTATTCGTCTACTATAATAACGAGGGTCTCATTGCATACTAATATCGAATGTAGAACGGCTCGTTGATGTTCGACATGGCGGGCAACGGATGCGGATCGCGACGAGGCCGAGTTTGGGAACCCTCGCGGCTGGGAGCCGATTTGGAGAACAAGCATTTGTCTGCCAGCGGAGAGCAGCAGCGGGGCAGAACCCCACCAGACCCCTGCTCAGCTTGCAACTTGCGGCCACTAACCGTCACCACGTGATCATGGCACTCCTGACAGCTGCCAGACAGAGCTGCCACCAGACAGTAAGCAGTCAGTAATGCCACATCTCCCATGCACGCACGCCGCCCGCTGGCTCCTTCGATATTGACCATTGAATCGCACTGGACTCCTGGAGGTGGACTCGTTTGGCTCTCTTGCAACAACCACGCCAGGTGATGCTCCGCTCTCTCACGCTCCCAGCGGCCACCGAACGATACATTTCCTACGCGCCTGCCTCTTAATCCCACCGACCGAGACCCAGGAACCGCCCAGGTGCACCCTAACTGTTGGCTTGTTGCGACTGGACGACAGCTCAGGAGTCGGGAGCCCATCCGCATCCGCATCCGCCCCTCAGCCAATTCCATCCCGACACCTCGAATCTCTCCCCTTTCGAACACACAAATTTCCCGACACACCCCAACATTGACCACCACAACCGGCTGTCCGCCGCCCGTTGCCCACCATGTCCTTCCTCGACAATGCATACAGCTTGGTCAAGGACAGTGCCACCGAGGGCACACCGACCTTGGCCGAGCTGCGGACCCAGCTCGAGAAGGGCACCGACGAGAGCAAGGTTGAGACCATGAAGCGCCTCCTCACCATCATGCTCAACGGCGATCCCATGCCCCAATTGCTCATGCACATCATTCGCTTCGTCATGCCGTCCAAATCCAAGCCGCTCAAGAAGCTTCTTTATTTCTACTATGAGATCTGCCCCAAGCTCGACGCCCAGGGGAAGCTCAAACAAGAGTTTATCCTAGTATGGTAGGGAGGCCGTCTCGCTCACTTTACACCGACCCCCTGGCCGGGCACTGACAATGCTCCCAGTAACGGCATTCGGAACGACTTGCAACACCCGAACGAGTATATCCGAGGCAACACGTTGCGCTTCCTCTGCAAGCTTCGCGAACCCGAGCTCCTCGAACCTCTCCTCTCCTCGGCACGGTCGTGTCTCGAGCACCGCCACGCCTACGTACGGAAGAATGCCGTCTTCGCCGTAGCCTCCATCTACTCGCACTCGCCATCCCTGATTCCCGACGCCCCCGAGCTCATCGCGACATTCCTCGAGGGCGAGAGCGACCCCACATGCAAGCGGAACGGCTTTGCTGCCCTGTCCAGCATTAGCCACGACAAGGCGCTAGCGTACCTCAGCACCGTTTTCGATGGCATCCCGAACGCAGAGGAGCTCCTGCAGCTGGTTGAGCTCGAGTTCATCAGGAAGGACGCCGTGCAGAACTCCCAAAACAAGGCCCGCTACCTGCGCCTCATCTTCGATCTCCTCGAGGCAAACACATCTACAGTGGTCTACGAGGCGGCGTCCTCGCTAACCGCGCTTACCAACAACCCTGTGGCCGTGAAGGCCGCGGCGAGCAAGTTCATCGAGCTTGCGATCAAGGAGGCCGACAATAATGTCAAGCTCATCGTTCTCGACCGGGTGGACCAGCTCCGCCAGAACAACGAGGGCATTCTCGATGACCTGATCATGGAGATCCTGCGCGTCTTGTCGAGCCCCGATATCGATGTGCGCAAGAAGGCGTTGGAGATCGCCCTGGAGATGGTGTCCAGCAAGAACGTCGAGGAGGTGGTGCTCCTTCTCAAGAAGGAACTGTCCAAGACAGTCGACCAGGAGTACGAGAAGAACAGCGAATACCGCCAGCTTCTCATCCACTCCATCCATCAGTGCGCCGTCAAGTTCTCCGAGGTTGCCGCCAGCGTGGTCGACCTGCTCATGGACTTTATCGCCGACTTCAACAACACCTCGGCTGTCGATGTCATCAACTTCGTCAAGGAGGTGGTCGAGAAGTTCCCCGCCCTCCGTCCAGCAATCGCCAAGAGGCTTGTCGATACCCTTCGGGAGGTCCGCGCCGGCAAGGTCTACAGGGGAATTCTGTGGATCATCGGCGAATACTCGCTCGACGAGAAGGACATTCGGGATGCCTGGAAGGGTATCCGCGCCAGCCTTGGCGAGATCCCCATTCTAGCCTCGGAGCAGAGGTTGCTGGACAACATGGATAACGAGGAGGAGAACAAGGAGCAGGAGCAGGTCAATGGGCATTCCAGGGCCACCCCCGCTGGTTCTCGCAAGGTTCTTGCTGATGGGACGTACGCCACCGAGACTGCTCTCACGAGCCAGTCTGCCGCCGCCGCTAAGCTCGAGGCCGTTAAGGCGTCTTCCAAGCCTCCCCTCCGGCAGCTCATCCTGGACGGCGACTACTACCTTGCGACTGTCCTCTCAGGAACGCTCACAAAGCTGGTCATGCGCCACTCCGAGATCTCTGCAGAGGACGCTCGCACCAATGCCCTGCGCGCCGAGGCGATGCTTATCCTGATTTCCATCATCCGCGTCGGCCAGTCACAGTTCGTCAAGGCCCCCATTGACGAGGATTCAGTGGACCGCATCATGAGCTGCGTGCGCTCACTTGCCGAGTTCAAGGCGCACAAGGAGCTCGAGACGGTGTACCTCGAGGACACACGGAAGGCGTTCCGGGCCATGGTGCAGGTTGAGGAGAAGAAGCGCGAGGCCAAGGCTGCGTTTGAGAAGGCAAAGACGGCCGTCCAGGTGGACGACGTGGTCGCCATCCGCCAGCTCGCCAAGAAGAATGCCACTGACGGCGCTGATGCGGTAGAGCTCGACCTGGAGCGGGCAACTGGCGGCGATACCAGCGCAGCGGAGGACCTGTCCGGCAAGCTCAGCCGTGTGGTGCAGCTCACCGGCTTCTCAGATCCCGTGTACGCTGAGGCGTATGTCAAGGTGCACCAGTTCGACATCATCCTCGACGTACTACTGGTCAACCAGACCACCGACACGCTGCAGAACCTCACCGTCGAGTTTGCCACGCTCGGCGACCTCAAGGTGGTGGAGCGGCCGACGAGCCAGAACCTCGGCCCCCACGACTTCCACAACGTGCAGTGCACCATTAAGGTGTCGTCGACGGACACGGGCGTCATCTTTGGCAACGTCGTGTACGAGGGCGCGCACTCGACCGACACCAACGTGGTCATCCTCAACGACCTGCACGTCGACATCATGGATTACATCCAGCCCGCGACGTGCACCGAGACGCAGTTCCGCACCATGTGGACCGAGTTCGAGTGGGAGAACAAGGTCAACATCAACAGCAAGGCCAAGACGCTGCGCGACTTTTTGGACCAGCTCATGGCCTGCACCAACATGAATTGCCTCACCCCCGAGGCCAGCCTCAAGGGCGACTGCCAGTTCTTGAGCGCGAACCTGTATGCCAGGAGCGTATTCGGTAAGCCCACCCATCCATCCACCCCTTCATTTCCCCCGGCCCGACTCACCCGCCTCTCATCTCAAACCAATGAATTACTGACATGTGAAAAACAACAACAGGCGAGGACGCCCTGGCCAACCTGAGCATCGAGAAGGAGGGCGACGACGGCCCCATCACGGGCTTCCTCAGGATACGCAGCAGGTCGCAGGGCCTGGCGCTCAGCCTGGGGTCGCTCAAGGGCCTGAACAAGATCGGCTCGGTGGCGGCCTGAGGGGGGCCTGGCATGGCGCGGGGCGTGGATCTTGGGGCAGGGCCAGGCCTGGGCCCAGACCCTGTAGTGTGGTGTGTGGTGGGTAGGGTAGGCGAGCGTCTCATCGTCAAAACATGATCTTTTTTACCTCTCTCTCTCTGTGTGTGTGGATATCTGTTGGTGTTGGTATGGTGCTGACGCTCTGCCTTGGTTGGTGGGTGAGATGGGTATGGGGAAGAGGCGGGGTGGTTCTCTGAGACGGGGGGTTTCTTAGGTTGCAAGTGGACGGATGGGGGTCAGGTTAAGTCACGTCAAGTCAAGTCAGATCCGGGCCTGGAAAGGAGCAGGATGCGCAGAAAAGGAGCGGCTAGTTGGGGGGGGGAGGTGGAGGGTTTAGACTATACAGCCCCGTGAATTCATCGTTTTGTTTGGAAGCAGTTCATGTTTGGGGAACGACCTGTGGTGCTGAAGATGCAAAAAAGTTAAGTCAACTGGCGGATGCGTCATGAAACTCTGGGGCTAGTCACCCCAATTCATTTCTTCTGTATACATCATCTCATCCGCCACCCCCTCCCGGCGGCCCCCAAAGACCAAAAGTGGCAGCGGGGGTGTCGGTGAATCAAAGTTTGAGCGTTGTGCCTTGAATCCCCCCGTCATCCAGTCCTCCACGGCAAAACCAATTCTCGTTGTGTCAGATATGCCAACCATGCAAACCCAGGGGTGGGTGGTAAAGTCGATACCTTGGAGCTCAGGAAGCGTAGCATTGAGGGAGGGAAGAAGGAGAGACAGAAACAGAGAAGGGGGTGGAGAGGAAAGCATCGCGAACCGTCCAACCTTCAGGAACTCCGATTAATGAGAAGAAAAGAAACAAAACAGGATATGGAGCGAGAAACGTCATATGTCAGCCGTAGAGGGAAGAGAGAAAAAAGAGAATCAATTAAGAAACAGAGACCTAGAAGATCGCGCCGATGAAAAGAAATAAAAAAGGGGGTATGTTAGGTATGAAGAAGAAAAACAGCAAGGCGATGAGTAAAATCTGGGTGTGAAAAAACGGGGTATTGTCCGAAGGGATTGGCGAAGGGTGAAGTGTGAAGTTGGCAAAGGGGCGAGTGGACATGTACGTGTCCGAGCCTTCTCCCTTTGACCGTGTCGGTGTAAAGGGGTGAGTGATTACATGTAAATGCTGGAGAAATACCAGTTGTGGCGGGCACTGTCCGCAACCCAGAGGTCGCCGGTCTGCTCGCGCCAGCTGCGTGTCAGGTTCGCCTCATGGCGGGCTCTGATGGTGGCGATGCAGCGTGATAGGTGGTTGCGGCTCGACCGAGTGGCAGTTTGGGTTGTGAGTCGAAGGTGCTTTCGTCGGGAATTTGTGTGTAGGATGACGGGGAGGGCTCGCGCGCGGTGAGAGACTGGGTCAGGTGTTCTAGAGCAGAGCTGAGCCGGCTCCAGCTGCGCTTGCGAGGTCGGGGGGCAGGAAAGATGGTTGCTGCTGAAGCGGCCACGACCGAGGCGTTGATGGGAATGTCGTCGGGAAACATGCGGGCACCGCGGGCGACCATGAGGCAAAATGGAAATGGCGCGTCCATTGCCAGTGGTGAATAGCGGTCCTACCGGTTGAACACCAAGGCGTTGACAACATGACCTTCACTCCACCCCTGTGCCATCAATGAGGGGCTTTCTTGGAGTATCTTGCCCATATAGGCGATGCGGATCCTCTTGGGAGAGGCGAGCTTGCGAGAATCTGTTAGTGGGACGGTCGTTCACATGAGCCGGGTTGAAATTACTTACCTTTGCCTGCTCTGCAATGAGCCTCGCAATGGTCCGGACAGAATCCCCTTTACTCGCCGACACCATGACATCGCGGGACCCGTCACTCAGTCTCGCTCTGATCTTGATCAGATCCTGGACATCCACCACCGCTTTGCCTTTCTCTTTGCGCCGCCGCTCAGCTTCGTCCTCCCGGTTCTCCACCTCTTCCCCAGCAGTCAGGTCAGCCTTGACATCATCAAGACCGTCGTCTCGCGGCGACCCAGGCGCCCAGAGTATGTTCTGGGGGTCTGCCGCAATCTGGTGCTGCAGCTGGTAATAATTGCCAAACGCATCGTATGCACCGTTATACAGATCCCCGGTGGGCAAGGTGATATCCGCGGCATCCAGTATGCTTTGGGCAGTCGCCAGAGCGACAGCCGGGTCCTCCTCGCTCGGCCCATCATCCTCGCTCACGCGATGGAACTGGCCGTTGCGCGCAGCCTCGTCGGCATTCCAAAGGACCTCGAGGGCCGCATGCAGGGTCTGCCATATCTCCTGTCTCCCAGTGACTCGCGTGTCGAAGAACTCGATCCGCTCCCGTCGCAGAGCGGCAGGGGTCCATTGCCGGTCGTGGCTGGTCCACTCGTGCCGTCGCAGGGGCTTGTTGATGTGCTGGGCGAGGGGCTGGTGCGAGTGCCTGCGGCGCCGTCGCGAGTTTGAGGGGAGGGAAGATTCGTCGATGCCGGTCTGCGAACTCGATGCGCCAGGTGTCTGGGCGGCGTCGTTGATCGCTCGTGCGGAGCCGGTGGCAGCGCCGCCGGGGTAGGGGGAGTTTGGGCCCCCGTCACGGGAGAGACAGCAACCCTGGAAGCAATATCATCAGCAAAAAGAGACTCAGTCAGGGGTGGAAAAGCGGCGCGGGCCGAGATCCGCTGGAAAACAATCGGCGTGTTTCTGGATGTGCCACAGCGGCGGAGGGGCTTGGAAATGGCAAAGTTGCGGGCGACTGCAGCAGATGCGCATAAAGATAAGTGGGTGCATACCATGGTGGTCGGGTGGTCGCTCTGCCGACTTGTTGATGCTCGTTTTCGCACCCGTTTGGCCGCTCGATCCAGCCGCTTGAATAACTAGTTCATGACGGCAGCGATCCAAAAACCTATTGGGGAGAAGCCGGATTTCCACAGCCTCTCCGGATGCCCAAGATTGTTGTCGAGGTTGTGGTTGTGGTCTTGGGCGAACCTGGACGTTTGCCGGTTTCCCAGAAAAAGGAGCCCCGCGCTGAGGATTGGTAGCACCTCACCCTGGACTGTACTTTTTTTTGAAAGGGGAATGGCGCCGAGAGATGCAGTGTCACCTGGTTGGATTCGCGATAAGGCACCCAGCCGGAACACGGCAGGCCAGAAAAAGAACAAGAAAAAAAAGGCTGAAACCCAGAGGCAATGGATGGATGGTGTGCAAGAGTGTTGGTGTTGCAGGTCCTTCCACAGGGCAGGTTCCAGGTTGTTGTGGGCTCGCTCGTCAGTGGTTCGAATTGACGTTGGTTCACGTTAGTGGTGCTCGTGGTGGTCGGCAGGGTCAGGGTCAGTGGTCGGTTCGTGGCACCTTAGCGGCTCGACCACTCCGCTTCCATTCCCTCCTGGTTGGTTGGTGGGTGGTGGTCTCGCTTGGCTGGACCGCTGTGGGCCGGGCCTTGATGTGGGGTCAAATGGGGCCAAAATGGGGTCGGACCTGCACCTAATGACAGACGCCGTTTGGACAAAGTTTCCGGCAACCTGGAACTGCCAGAAGATAAAGTTGAGTGCATGCGAGCCCGCTATCCCAGTCCCAGTCGGTCGGCTGTCCCAGAATGCCAGAACAGCCCCCCGGTTTCATCACAGGAAGAATCGCCGCTCGTCACAACTACCTACGCTGAAGCAGCTGATACGAGGGGATGACGTTGAATGCCGCGGATGCAGGAGCACGAATCCGGGCACCGCCAAGCACTGGTCAGGCAGGGATCTGTATTGGTTGCAGACGTCAAATTAAGCCCCCTCGTCAAGCCCATCCCCCACCGTCAAACCACGACGATGACAAAAGGCCTTGAACGCGATCCAACCTCCAGCAGCTTCCCAAGCCTCCTGACCCAAACTGCGCGATGCCGAACTTTGAAATCCCAAGTTCGGAATGCCCAACCCCAGGCACTTGGTATCTTGCTCCATCCCCAGTCTCGTCCAATGCTCACCACAAGAAACCCCGACAATTCAGAGACCCACACTTGCACTCTGTCATCTCCCTAAGCTTAAATTCCAGGTCGTTCCAAGCGCCGCCCATCCCCTCGTCGGTATTTTCTTGCCCGGCCACATAGTCAAACGTCAACTCCTCGCCCGCGGGAATGTCGCGGATCGCAAACAGGGCCACGTCGTGGATGTGCTTGTCCGCGTGGTCGCCCACCCGGGCAAAGATGCGCAGGTTCGGGTCGCAGCTGTGGTTGATGAAGCGCGTCGGCCCGCTCATCCATTCCCCGTCGACCTCGAGCGGTGGGCCCGCGAGAAGCGGATCGAGGGAATTGGGGTCCGAGAACTTGTCGAGCGCGAAGAGGTAGACGTCCTTGCGTTTTGAGATGGTCGATTCGGCTCGCCGCCTGTCCGCCTCCTTGCTCGTGATGATCTCGCCCAGATACCTGTCGACAAACTGGCCTGCTCTCATGTCGACGGGACATCTGACGCCCCAGCCCCGGTCGGTGGTCCGGAAGATCTGGAGAGGCACCGTCCTCCCCCGCTCGACCACTCTGTTGGGGCAGTCGAGCGAGCAGTTGCACCCTTCGTGGCACTCGTAGATGACGGCGTCGCTATGCAGCACGGGCTCCCTTAGTCGGCCGGCTCTCCAGGACCTAAACTCGTACGCAAAGCGCTTCGGCCGTGTGTCATGATTCCGGGGATCGCCGTAGTTCTCTTTCTCATCATAATCGGCGTCCATTTCGTCGAGGCACTGGCATGTGCTATACTTGCAGTCTTCGTCGCTGGCACAGTTGCAGCCCGCCCGAAACGAATCCTCGGCAACGGGAACATCGTCGGCGATAATCGAGTGGTCGATGAAGCGGAAATTGGGGTTCAGGACCTCGTCATCTTCGTCGTTGACAATCGTTATGGGGTAGGTTTTGTGTGTTGCAAAGGAACGGATCTGGCACCAGTGGCAGTTCTTTTCCTCTTCGGGGTCCGACTTTGGACAGAGTCAGCCTACGCCGGTCGTTTTGTCGGGAAACCATGGAAAACAGGTGTATTAGTACCGTGTCCATACCTCGGGCAACCCGTGATTGAAGAAATGGGGTCTGGTGGCAGCTTCCATCCTGGAAGCTGGCAGGTGTAGTGCCAAATTGGAATTGTCTGTTCCAGTCTGGCCAAGCTGTCAAGGGTCTCAAAATATTGTGGTTTTTCGTTGTATGTCCCGCTGCAAAAGGCCGGGTGGCCTAAGGACATGAGATGTGTAAAAGCAGTAGCAAGCCCAAGACACTTTGTTAAAGTTCACACAGCTTCCAGGTTCGGCAGTGAAACTCGGTGGACGCGACAAGCGATGGGGTGCGCGTTAAAGCGACACCCCGCCTCGATTTCGGGGTCCAGAACCAGGTGGGCCAATGCGGGTGGCTGCAACACAGGCTTGACAGGCAAGACTTCCATCACGCCCCACAGCACCCTGACCCAGCGCAACTTTCAATGATCAACCGCTCCTTCGACCGCCTCGATGGCTCGTCTGCATCCATTGCCATCACAAAAGATGCTAATATCTCGGTGCTCAAACAAGTCACCATCAGCATTGATTTTCTTACGGTCTGGGTCTTGGTCTCGCGGCTCTCTCCTTTGGCCTTGTGCCTTAAACGTGCGATGAATTCGAGATGCGACTTCTTCCCATTAACCGAAAGCCACATCGAATACCTTCCTCAGCTAGCGTGGCCTGAGGGGGTCATGGGCGTCAGCAGTACGGAGTGGCTTCACAAATGATAAAGACTCTCCGCACATACATGCACAATGAGGAGGCACAAGACGGACTGGACTGTTTGTCAGCGTCCCTTGAAAGACGGGATGGGAACAGGTCCCACCCAGCTGAAGTCGATAGCGGCATGCACGCCAGCTTCTTCTGTCCTAGCCAAATAGCTACGGAAAAGGGGATGAGGCTCTGCGAGGCCACTGTCACCCCTCCGCTTTCAGTCTTGCCTAAAACAGCGCCGGCGTCCTCAACCTCCCCCGCAGTTCTCCCTCTTTCTCACCCTCCCTTGTATATCATTCGGCCATGCGAAAGTTTTTAAAGTCTGTTACCCAAGAACTCCAAGGAGCCGGGTTTGGCGCAGGTGGCGCAGGCGGCTATGGAGGGGGATTCGGGGCGGGGGGTGGCTACGGCTTCCAACAACCGCCCCAGGTACCCCAAGCACAAGTACCTTGTCCGCGGCAGGAGCCACAAGCCGGCCATCAGGACTGGATCGGCCTCAACGACCCCCGGTTTGCTCACTTCAACATCTGTCCGACATGCTACAACGGCCACGTCCGTCCCACGCCCTATGCAAACGCCTTCGTGACCAAAGGCGGCCCCCTGGCCGCCCCTCCTGGCGTGGCCGTCCGCTGTGACATGTCCCGGTTCTGGGTGCGCATTGCAGGCATGGTGCTCCTCACCATGAACCAGGACGGCCGGCACAACATCAACCTGCTCCCTCACGTCGCTGGGATCCGCGCCCAGGAGGGAGACTGCCCCAATGCCCAGCTCGTCGCCGAACACCAGCCGCTGGCCGTCGCGCAAAGAACGTGGTACACGATCCGAGATGCCCAGACAGGCATGCAGCCCCTCCCTGGTTGGACGATATGCCCGTCGTGTGTGTTGAACATCCAGGCGTGCTGCCCCGCTGTTGCGGCCGGCTTTGCTCCAACACACCCTCCTGGGCCAAGAGAAGCATCATGCGCACTCGTACCGTCAGACCGGTACGACGACCAGCGCAGCGCCGAGATGTTGCAGCAGATCGGCGGCTGCGCTGTGACGGCGGTCATGTCAGGCCGCCCGGACCTGTCGCAACTCGTCAACTGGCTGCGGGCAAATCCACCGGGACCACGTGGGGGTTCGGTCACGGGCTCTTCGTCCGCCCCGGCACAACCTCAGGGCAACGGGCTTTGCCCCATGAATTACCCATCCACAACGCTCCGGTGCCACATGATGCAGGGGCTTTCTGATTTCACTGTTTGTGAGCAGTGTTATGCTGGTGTCATCAAACCCGATGCCGACCGTGGCGTGGAACTGGCGCGCCGGGTCGATGTCAACCCATCCACCATCCCCTCGGGTTTTACATGCCAGCTTTATTCAGATCGCATGCGCCGCGTGTGGGCCGAGACGGTGTCAACGGGGAATCTGGAACATCTGCGGCTAAAGGCAAGTCTCCCTTTTCAAGTGTGAGGCAAGGCGGCAAACTAACAATGATGGGCCCTAAACGACAGGTAAACGAGCGACGGACGAAGGAGAGAGAGTTGCAAATCAAGACAGCCCAGCTGCAGCAGCAAGCCAGTCAGCTTCGGCTGCAGGCTCAAACGCAAGAGCACCTGGCTGTCAACGCTATGAGAGTTGCCGCCAACAGCGCGTCAAACAACATCATGCTCGCAGGAATGGGCGTCGGATATCGGGTTGACGCTTATCACGTTGCGGTTCCCAGCGGAGTGGTGAGTACATCATCCCCTGGACAAGGAAACCAGCCCTACATAAGGCACCTTGATAACGGAACTAAAATGGTGCTAACGAAATGTTCAGCCCGACTTCAGCCAGACAACCCAGCTGAATAACCAAGCTGCTATGCTCAAGGTTCAGGCGGCACAGGCTGAAGGCCAGATTCGTCTCGCTGAGGAGGAATGGCGGCGGTATTGGGAGTGATTCATACGAGACAGGTGCATGTGACCGTCAATGTCACGTCTATGACATAGACGTTCTTGGTTCACTCTTCAACTCTTCCAACTCCCATTGATATTACCTTGTAAATGTCGTGAAGCAGATTACCTTCACTTTCACACGTGAGCAAGGGTACCAAACGTGATAGTTCATAGGCTACCCCTTTGATTCAGTACGTATCGTTGATACCACCATCGGTCATCAACCTTTGATACGCTTCCATCGCCTTCTTGCTGAACCCTCTAAGGTCATCGCCATACTTCTCTTCGAACTCTCCGTCAAACACCTCCATGCTCGTCCAGCCCCTGAACCCAGTCTTTAAGACCGCCCGGACAAACTCGGCAATGGGTAGATATCCGCCGTCATACCTAAAGAGCTCGCTCGTCAGTCAAGGTTTGGGAACAAAAGCAGGCGTCTGTGCGACGAGGACGTGGCTGTCCGAAGACATACGGTAGAGGTCGATGGTCGTGACTCCATTGTCCCCGGGGTCTGAGCCCAGAACTCGAGACTTGGTCGGCCAGCGGTGGGTCGAGACGGTACGCATCGCTGATCTGCAGAAAGTAGATCTTGTCGCCCGGCACCGTTCTGGCCAGCTCATCAAGACTGGTGGCGTAAGCTTCATCCAGCTCCTCTGCCGTAACTCCGCCGGCCTCAATCCTCCCAGACACCGTAGTTGGATCCCCCCATTCACCACCTGCAGTCTGGAAAGTATCAAGACAAAGCCCAATGTTGGGCCGATCAGCCTTCTCAACAATACCCCACACATCCTTCCACGTCGGCGCGCACGTCGCCCAGCACCAGTTCTCATACGCCAGCCGAAACCCCCGTTCCGCAAGCATATCAGCCAAGCATCCCAGATCAGTCACGATCCGGTCAACATCCCGGTCCATATCCGGCGAGTCCGACGACCCGACCTGGAGCATATCCGTCCCCACAGCCTCCATAATATCAATCCACCCCCTAGCCCTCTCAAACGCAGCCTCGCGCTGCGGACTCCCCTCAGGCCAGCCCTCAAAGTTGGCAAACGGCTGCAAGACGAGGATGCGCAGGCCGTGCCCGGCGCACAGGGCGCGGACGGCCGTGCCGGCCTCGCACAGGGAGGGGTAGTCGTCTTCGGCGATGTCCCGGCCGAAGTGGCGGCTCGCGTAGGCTTGGAGGTCGGGGAATGAGAGCTCGATGCCGTCGAAGCCTGCTTCGCGGAGGGCTTCGATCTTTTGGTGGAGGGTGTGGTGGGGGAGGCCGATTGAGCAGGAGGCGAAGGCTACGGGGTGGTGGGGGGGTTGTTGGGGTGGGTTTGGGGATGGGGATGACATGGTGGGTGGGTGTGATGAAGGACCTGATAACCAGGAGAGGTGGGTTTTGGGTTGGTGCTGGTGGCTTGCTGGTTGTGTGAGACTGATTGTTGTGTTTTATGTTTATGACTGGATCAACATTGGACTGTCGATGCCAAAAAAAAAACAGGAGTTCTCATTTGATGTCGATGATGTCAACCATTCACATCCTCCCCACAAGCCAGCATTTGAACCCATGGTCTCCATTCACACTCGAACTTCAAGTCGGACAACACAACGACTTTTCATACTGATTGAAAAGGAGTGTATGTATATACCGTTGAGTCCTCGAGTCCTTCGGTTGTTATTTTTTACCATTCCAGTTTGGCGGCTACCCCCCGCCTTGAAAAACCTCGTTTGGCTGCGGAATGTTTCTCACGGCTGTTTGAGGAACGGAAGTGGCCTGGAGATGGAGTTGGCCCGAGAGGTGATGTTTATTGTCATAATTCAATCAGTTCAACCCTCCCCCTTTCCCCCTTGTTCCATTTCCCCCTTTCCCCTGAGGTGATGTGATCGGACGGGGGGGCGAGCTTCCAGAAACGCCATAATCGAAAATTTAGTAGGTGTTGCGTCACATTGCCTCTTTGTTTACTTTATACACGCACCTGTGCTCGGAATTGTATTCATATATGGTGCCTGTGTTCCCCCCTGGTTCCGTTTCATTCCTACTCCAACTCCTCCACCTTACAGACTCGGTCTTTGTTGCCCAACATGACTTCAATGGATGTTTTAGACTCCGACAAGGAGCGTCTGGACTCCAACAATGAGAATCAGGATATCCGGAAACTCGAGAGGCTTATTTGTCGGTGTTATTGCGACACGGGCTATGGATATTACCTCAAATACCCGACTTTCCGTCAGTTCCTGTGCGCGAACGTCGTCGGAGCTGTAAAGCCTGGCCGTCCCCACGACACTCTTGACCGAGCAACAATCCAAATGGAAGCCGCAATTCGGCGTGCAGGGAAACCGGGGAGAACTCGCTGGGCGCTCTTGTCGCATCTAGGCGTCCCAGTCCCAGCTTGAGCTCGAACGATAACGACGGACCTATCGAGAAGGATAGAGTCTTTCAAGCTATTGGCGCCATCGTCTACCAGATGGAATGGACAAGCGGCGACAGCGAGCTGGAGTTCAAGAACGCCAAAGCGTTGGCAAAGAGCGCCGAAGTTTTGGCGGACGTTACCAACACCATCAGTCCAACATTTCACTTGGGGAGTAGCTCGGCAATCGTTGAGCTTATGCTTCTCATTGACTACGGTTTTCCGGCCTATCCACTCTTTGATCAGCCCGCTGAGGACTACGACGTAGATTCCCTATGGTCTTTTGAGAGGTTCTCAGGTTTCCTTAGAGCAACAGCATGGCGTTGGAAACAAGGATACGCTATCCCTGACCAGGAAGCATGGGACTTGATCGTCGATGTGCTAGACACAAGCGGAACCTGGGAATGCGACTATTATACATGGGACGCCGCTACCATGTTCTACTACTACTCTCGTCGCAAGCCTGTTGGTGCCAACGGCCATTGGCAAGGGTGGACAGGCTACACCGGGGTCCTTCAGGAGATGGTCGCCGAGGTTCCGACCAGGGGAACAGACCGGCTAGAGCGCAAGCTGAACCTCGATGTGCATTACCTGATTCCAAACCTCGTCATGGACGAAAGCCGGCGGGTACAGATGATCTCGATTGCCAGGGATCTGGCGAGCCGTCATGGCTGTGAACTCAAGCTCCCAGACATGGCGCCTCCTGCTGCACCACCTCCTGCTCCATCACCTCCTACTCCATCACCTCCTGCTGCATCACCTCCCCACACGTCCGGGTCCAGCTGGGGTGAATGGCTGGGTTCCTTATTTAGCTTATCTGGAGGGAAGGTCGGGGATGACAGGGAAGAGAAAGAGAAGCTGCTTGGAGGGTTGGAAAAGCAGGAAAGTGGAAGGAAAGGGGCAGATACATGTACGGATAAACGCTCGGAGAAAACATCGGCGTAGAGGCTCAGTGACTGAAAGTCAACCAGAAGAGTGGCTGGTCGAACAGTTGGAGACCAGGTACTATTCAGGGGCCGTCAGTTTGAACTAACACAGCCAGGAGGCTCATGTCCTGTCGCTATACCAGGTCCCTTACCTTTGCCAGGCGCAAGTTGTTGAAACTGTTGCTTCTTCTTAGCTCATCGGTGACCAATCTCATGAGGTACACCCATCTACGACGGCGATGTAAGAAGCTTCAGGCGGGATGAAAAACACTGTGTCTCGAAGGATCAACAAAAATAATAAAAAAGAAGAAGAAAAGAGAAAAAAAGAAAGAGAAAAAAAGAAAGAGAAAAAAAGAAAGAGAAAAAAAGAAAGAGAAAAAAAGAAAGAGAAAAAAAGAAGAAAGCGAGAGAAAAGAAGAAAGAGTCAAGAAAAAAAACGAAAAAAAAAGCCAAGACACGGCGATACAAATATCTCTCCCGCCGTCGCCTCTACTGTCGTGGCGGCTGTCCCGTCACTGCCAATCCCTCCTCTCCGCTGCCGCCGCCAACGTCACCTCCCACCGCCGGAGGACGCTGTCCACCCAACCGCACACTATCGTTGACAGCTGGGCAGACGCCCGGGCCGCTGTAATTTGACTTGTTTTGATAGATTGGTGGGCGAGTCGGGCGACAGGACAGCAACAGGGCCTGAGGGGTGATGAGTATTTATTGGTGTCTCTCTGTTTGCGGTGTTCCAGCTGAGTGTGGGAGGAAGATGCAGCCCCTGAACCAGGAGTGTATCTGCTGGGGAGGGTGGGGTGAGCAGAATTCTGGGCGCCGCTGGCCGGTACGTGGTACAGTCCAAGAGGAGGCAAAATAGGAGGGGGCCGTGCCGTATGCAAGGGGGGCCTCACTCCAGATGGGGAGACTAGGCAGTAGGCCGCTGCGAAGGGGTAGTGAACGGCCACAATGAGGGAATCTGAGTGTTGTTGAACAGGGTGAAGCGAATGGGACAGGCACGTACGGAAATCCATTTTGATCGCTAAAAAGAGAAAGGGGCAAGGGACAAGACGCGGAGACCTAACGAAGTGTAATCTCCAACCTGGAGACTCATTCTTTTCATGAGAGGGATCGATAACTACCGACCTCTCTCTACGTCTTGACCCAACTACGACGTCGACAATCCATTATGCTTGCAAGGGGCACCGGGGAGGAGTAAGATCCAACTGGATTCGGTAATTATTTGGATGTGATGTCGTCCCTGGATGGACTTCTCACTCGCGACACACCAAGGCCATGAGGCTGAAGTTTGCGTTTCCACACTCGCGCTCCATGTAGTCCCGGATGACGCCCACTCCACCGGGGGCAAGCACGTCCTCGCCGGGTCCCAGCACCAGGCCTCTGTCGATGGCGCCTTTCCGATCGCCGTCTAGCTCGTACAATCGGCCGTTGGTCCGCGACTTGACGAAGCACACGTAGTGGAAGTCGACTTCGTCTTCGGCATTTTCTGGGACTTGGGACGTGCCCTGCGTGGCGACCTTGGCGTATGCGTCCTCGAGTTCTGTTGAGTTTTCGAGGACTGAGAATCGCTCGTCGGGCGGCAGGGATGAACAAGACTGGATGAGGGTTGCTAGGGGGGCGTTTGGGTCTGGTTTCGGTCGGCCTTACTCAGCAGATGTCCATCGCAACGGTGAAAAAAGACGTAACTTTATTATCCGTACCCAGTTTGTCTTTGGCAACACCATTGCTGACTGCGTGCAGGATGGCGTACAGACCGCAAGCATTGTTGATCGTTTGCTTGTACCACACGATGTCCCCATCGTCCGCGCCACTGTTTTCCTCAAAGGTATCCGTATGCTTTGCGTCTTCGGCGGATTTCCTGCTCTCGTATTGATCTGTGGTGGGAAGAACAAGGATCAGAGCTGACACTGGACGCAGAAACGAGTGTGGCCCGTCAAGCGAGAGGACGTCCTCAAAGCGGAGACATGGTGGCGCGCCGAGCAGCTGGATCAGTTCGTTGAAGATATCTGGGTCCGACTCGAGCGGGATGAAATGTTTTTGGTAGACTGAGGCCATTCCTTTCCGACGAGAACCCTGAAACCTGGAAGTGCCCTGGTCGGTGTTCCTGCCACTTCCTGGGCAGGCCGGCAAGGTCGGAAGCTAACTTCATTCTCCCCGCATTTACGTTTGCGCCTTCCATTCTCGTGTTGTCTTATCGCACGCAGCCATCATTTCTGTCACCAGAAAGCCACGAACAAAATAATTCAACCCTCAACAACAGTCGTTTGCCATGACCAAGCCAAAGAGTCATTTTCTTGCCATCTTTTCATTTAACAACACTGGAAATTCCATGTTACGATAATTCACAATGGAACTGCCAAACTGGCCCAGGATGTGGGTGCTCATTGCCATGCCCATTTTCATGTCATTCCCGGCCTTCCCGTCCCCCTTTGCGCCTGAGTTTGTTTGACTTACATGGGACCCTACGAATAGCTTCCTCCTTCTGTTGACCCTCGTCTCGTTTCTGCCCCAGCTCCGACTGCTGCACCTACGAAAAAACACATCTGGTCTCTCGCTCCTCTATGTCCTCTTCAACCTCGTCGTCGCAACCGAACTCTTCACGCAGTCCTTTCTCCTCGTCATCAACTTCGCCGTAGAGGAGCACAAGCCCAACATTTTTGTCCACGAGCCCCCGGATGTCGGCGACAAGATCAACCTGGCCCAGTTTGCCCTCGTCTGGGTGCTCTGGCTCCTGATGTACGTTGCCACCCAAACAAACCCCCCTCCCAAGTCCTCATGTCAACCCTCCGTAATATTGACCATCATCACCAGCTTCATCCTTCACCTCACCCACCCCTCTCCCCTCAGCCCCGCCCGCCGCACAGCCGCAGCAACCATCTACATCCTCTTCCTGCTCATTTCGGTCATCCCCCTCTTCATCGACGCCGCCACCGACACCTCGCGCGACACTTACCACGGCCTGGCCCTCGCCCTCTTCGGCGGCTTCCACAGCCTCTTCGTCAACCCCGTCGTCGACGTGCTCGGTTTTGCAGCGTTGTACGCCCAGGTCCGTGTTCTCAAGGCGCAGACGCCGGGCGCCGGGCTCGGCGCGCTGAGCCCCGTCGGGTTGGCCGTGCAGGGTGTGGTATTTGCGCTACTTACAGTTGCGTGGTTGGGAAGGCTTGTTTTTCCCTGGGGGGAGCTTGATGGGGAAGGAGAAGCGTCGCAGAGTTGGTGGGGGTTGGGGAAGGTTTGGTTTGACGTTATTGGTTTTGTGCCTTGGGATTATGCTGTGTTTGCTGTGGGGCAGTTTGTGTTGCTGGTGATCGCGTTGCGGCGCGGGCTTTGGTGTGGGCGTATTAGAGGGGTAACTGCCGGCGAGATAGAGCCGTTGCTGGGGTATCGGACGGGTTCTGAAAAGGGTACTGGTGTGTGTGAAACCAAGATTGGGGAGCCATAACATCCATGATGTGTAGAACTGAGATAGATTTTGATTGTTGTAGGACGTTGAATTCTAAGAGTTGCAACTCGAATGTGGAATAATCACGGCTCTGGTTAGAACCTAGTTTGGTTTGCATTGCTAATTATTTGAGAACTTCATCGCATTATTACTGCCGGATCAGGGTAGTTGTCTGAACCCATAGGAGCGGGAACATACCCTGATCAAAACCTCCTGACCCCTTATTGTGAGGACGGGTTCGCCCACACATTCACCACCGCAGCAACGCCAACAGCAGGCATCCGGGACTGTGATGCCTTGCGAAGGATGTCCAACGCCTGCTTGCCCAGATTAAGCGACACCTTTATCCGTTCAGCCTCCTCCAAGACGCCTTGCAGTCTCTGCACAACGTCATTGACACTGGGCGAGCCCTCGGCAACCTCGGTATCCTTGGACGCTGCGCCGGCACGAAGTGCAGTAATGAACGACGGGCCATGCTGCTTCAGCATGGTGCTTGCCCCAGCCGCGTTGACGCACAAATCAAGCACCTGGTCGAGGTCCAGACCGACGGCATGCGCAAAGGCGAGGGACTCTCCCGCTGCGCACAGGTTGATCGCCTTGAGCAGGTCCACCACCAGCGCCAGTTTCTCCCCGTCCGTCTTCACCGAGCTCTCCCCAGCCTCATCCCCCGCAGACTCAGTGTACAGCCTCAACAAACTGCTATCATCATCCGGCCCGTACCCCTTCGCCACCGCTTCGCGATAGCCCAACTCCGCCGTCTCCGTCATGGGCACAGGGAACGAGCTCCTCTTCGCCTCGGCCGTGATGATGCCCGTATCCTTAACAATAATATTCACCGCGCTCGCCACCGGCAAGAACTTCGTCAGCATGCGCGGGGTGCGGTGCTCAAACATCCAATTCCACGCATCCGACCCCAGCACAGCCTGCTGCGCAACAGCCAGATCCAACCCCAACCGCGCCGCAAACCCCATCGCCTCGCTCGCCGCCAGGATCTGACACGCCGCCAGCACCTGATGCACCATCTTCATGTTACTCCCAGCCCCAACACCGCCCCGCACAACGTACAGCTTAGCCGGGTCCGCCATCTCAGCGAGCAGCGGCCGGGCCGCGGCCAGCGCAGCCTCCGACGCCATCCCCGCCATGATAGACAGCGTGCCGTCCGCCGCGCGCGCCGCCCCGCCTGACACGGGGCTGTCGACCAGCAGGATATCATCGCGGCCGACGCTGCGGAGCTGCCGCTCCAGCGACTGGACGTAGTCGCAGGGCACGGTGGAGCAGAGGAGGAGGGTGGCGCCCTTGGGGAGGGAGTGGACTGCCGCGTCGGGCCCGTCGAGGAGCACGGCTTGGGCCTGTTGTGCTGTGGCGACCATGCACACGCAGAAAGGCTTGTCGACGACGGCGGAGGAGGGGGTGGTTGCCGTTTGGCCGCCGGCGGCGCGGAAGCGTTCGAGGGTTGGCGCCCAGACGTCGAAGCCTGTTACGGGGTAGCCTTGCTTCAGGAGGTGGGTGGCCATGCCGAAGCCCATGGCGCCGAGGCCGATGAAGGAGACGGGGGGTTTGGTGTCGGCCATGGTTGTGTGACTGGGTTGGGTGTGTGAAGTTGAGTGTGTGAGGTGTTGGGTTGCTCCGGTTGCTGTGACGCCTCGTTGGTCCTCGATGTTTTTGGAGGGTGGTCCGAGATCGTTTGGTAGGCAATGGAGGTTTCTCCAAGTCGTCGGACAAAAACAACCTGTAAGTTGGAGGTGCCGAGGATCAAGAACGGGTTCCCCCACGAAAGGATGCCGACCGGCCTCGCTGCAATTACTGCCGAAGCGACATCCCGTCCAAGCCGCCCCCTGACCGGATGAAGTCGAAGGAGGGGTGACCCACAGGCTTGACGCTCATGGCTCCTCCCCAAATGCCAATCTGGGTCTCCCGCTTCAACGTCCACCTCCCCTCTCAAGTCGGTGATTCCCCTTCTGCGGTTAGCAGCCAATGATGACGTTGTATAGCCGTCTCCACAAGGCGCTGGCGCTTTCCGGCTAATGTCTGGTGCATTCGGCATCTAACCTAGCCCCTTGGCACCGCCTGCGCCATCCCCAAGTCGGGAATCCGAGGGGCATCCATCGACGTCCCTCTTGATGAACTGCCGAGACGTTTTTACATGGGAGGCGACTCCTGGCAAGTGACGATTAACTCGGGCAGATTGGGGGAAATCACTCACCAACGCAATCTTCATTTCCATTGCCACTGGTGACTTTGACTGGTCCCAACACCCGTTACACCAGCGACTCCTTTATCACCGCCATCAGTCACACTCAGTGTCATCCCAATTCCCCTCAGGGCCCCCCTCCAAACAAATCGAAACAATCCTACACAACGTCAAACCCAACCACCACCACAATGCCGCGCCCACCCCTCGCCCAGAACCGCTCAATGGCGATCCTCAACGCCGCCAAAGCCGGCGGCTACGCAGTCCCCGCCATGTGCTGCTACAACATCGAGTCCATCATCGCGACGGTGCGCGCGGCCGAGGCGGCCCGCTCGCCGGCCATGGTGCTGCTCTTCCCCTGGGCGATCCAGTACGCGGGCGATGCGCTGGTCAAGGCGGCGGCCGAGGCGGCGCACTCGGCGTCGGTGCCCGTGGCGCTGCACCTCGACCACTGCCAGACGCCCGAGCTGGTGCGCCGCGCGGCGGACATTGAGGACGGGTTTGATAGCATCATGTGCGACATGAGCCATTACGAGAAGGAGGAGAATCTGCGGTTGACGGCTGAGTTGGTGCGGTATTGTCATGAGCGGGGAATTGCGGCTGAGGCGGAGCCCGGGCGGATCGAGGGCGGCGAGGACGGCGTGGCCGAGACGGCGGATTTGGAGGGGCTGTTGACCACGCCGGAGGAGGCCGAGGAGTTTGTCAACACGGGGATTGATATGCTGGCGCCGGCGTTTGGGAATGTCCACGGCGAGTACGGGCCGCGTGGGATTCAGCTCGAGTATGAGCGGCTGCAGGCGATCAACGAGAAGGTCGGCGAGAGGGTCAGGTTGGTGTTGCACGGCGCTGACCCGTTCGATGAGGACATCTTCAGGAAGTGCATGGCCGGCGGCGTGACCAAGATCAACATCAACAAGGGCATGAACAAGCACTACGCGCGGGTGCAGGACGAGATGAAGGGCAAGCCGTTGACGAGCGTCATCGAGGCCGGCACCAACGCGATGCAGGAGGCCATTGAGCAGTACATGCAGTGGCTGGGGAGCGCGGGGAAGGCTTAGTTTCTCAGTTAGAGTCTTTAATCGAAAAGTTGGTTGATTTCGGACTCCAAATCAAGACTTAGAAAGGTTTTCGTGAAAAGAATGTGCATGGTGAAAGGAAAAAACCTACAAGGCCTGGAAGGTTTGGCAGCATTTCGGATTTTGAGGCAGGAGCCCAGCTCCAAAAAAGAAACTTCCACTCCTCCAGGCAGCAATGTTCTCGATTCATATAAACACAAACACCACAATTCGGCACAGAACTTTGTGTCGGCTAATTAATTATTGTCTTGTCAAATCAAAATACATCGCAGCTCCAGTGCCTTCTCGAAACAAAGTTACATGGCCGTCTGCAAACCCTGAATGGCAACCCTGGCACCCCAAGCACCCGGGTCCGGAGGCAGTTCCTTCCCCTCAAAACCAGCACCGACATACGTCGCCCTCCCCAGTCTCGGCTTCAGCGTCTTAGTTGCCTCAGACCCCTGAACAGCTGCGGCAACGCCATCGTCAAAGTTCTGCTTTGCGTGCATGGCCTCGGCGAACGGAATCAGCGTGTCCATCACGGTGCGGTCGCCGACCTTGGCTGGAGTGTACTGCTCCAGATGGCTCAAAGCGCTCGACAGAGACTTTGACCACACCGAGACTGGCCCTTCCGTCTGTGCCAAGTCGCTGTTCTCCATGACAGCTGTCCGAAGGGAGACAAAGAAAATGCCCAGGATCCCGCCGAGGGTGCCGCCCATCCTGCCCTCGACGATGTCCTCGAGCTCGGTGAGCACTTCGACCACGGACCCGTTGGAGGTGATCTTCTTAGAGTCGATAGCCTCCAGCAACGCCTTGGCTCCTGTCTCGAGAGTGAGGCCGCAGTCTCCGTCGCCCATGACGGTATCCCATTTTGTGAGGTCGGGCTCGGCCGCGATGAGCGCTTCGCATGCCCCGCGCAGCATCTTCTCCAACAGGATTGGGTCGATCTTCAGGTCTCTTGAGTCGTCCACAATCTTCTTTGTCTCGGAGGCCGGTCGGACGAGCTGCTCTGCGCGCCTGCGCCGTTGTGTGCTCTTCTGCGCGCCTGCCACGGCCTCCCATGCTGTGTCGGTCTTGACGTCAAAGAACGCCTTGATCTGCTCCGCCGAGTAAGGGGTGTTGGCAGCGATGCCCGAGATGTTGATCACGGAAACCGAAAATGCAGGCGCGTTGAGCGATGTCTCGAGGCAGCCCGCATACACCCGGACAGGCTCAATCTTCCAGTCAGCGAGCAGTTGCTGGAGCAGCTCGTCAACGAGCCCGCCAAGCTCAAGGTTCGACATGCCGCCAAAGTTGCTGACCAGGAGGGCTGTCTCGTCACCAGGCTTGAAGTTGACGTAGCCCCTCTCAGAGTCTGTCTCGTCGAGGCAGTATGTCAGGATCTCCTTCACCAACCCTTCTGCGCTTGGTGCGGGCGACAGCTTTCTGTAACCCGGCTCGTTGTGTGGGCCGGTGCCAATCTCGACCTCATTCTCGCCAAGGGCGCCATGTTCTGTGCGACCGGGCACATGGCAGTGGTCCAGAGTCGCCGCAATGCTGACAATCTGGCCGTTGACTGCGGTGCCGAGATCGTACAGCTCGTCCAGCGACGCGCCCTGAGCCGCCGCAGCACCCAGGATTTTGAGCACGCCGATCTGGCCTGCCAGGCCACGCCGCCCAACCAGAGATCCCCCTTTCTTGCCGATGGAGACGTCATCGCCGCATATCAGCATCCGGCATGCCTTCCCCTTGGCCTTGGTCTTCTCCGCTGCGAGGCCGAAGTGAAGGCAATCGCCTGTGTAATTGGTGATGACGAGCAGCGTGCCCTTGTCTGAGGGGACGGCGTCGACGGCGGCCAAGATCTGCTTGGTGCTTGGAGAGGCAAAGACGTCGCCGGCCACCGACGCCGCGAGCATGTTGGTTCCGACGTAGCCTGACCATGCTGGCTCGTGGCCAGAGCCGCCTCCGCTGATGATGCTGACAGTTGAGGGTGGCGATTCTGGGTCGAAGACGACGCGGTTGGCTTCGTCAAGGTTGAGCCGTGGATTGCTGGCAATGATGCCACGGAGAGCTTTGGGGACGAGCCCTTCCAAGGAGGAGAAAAGGTGTCGATTGGACATGTTGACTGTCTTGGGGGTGGTGAGAAGTCAAGGTTGATTAGAAAGATGGTCTGATGGACAAGGGAGCTTCAAAGTTGGCCTAATGAACGCCCGCGAGCACCTTGACTGGATCGGGGGATGAGGACAGGTGCAGATCGTGTCCAAGCTGTGACGCAGCAGCCTATAAGCAACACCAATGACAGAGTTGCCGGGGAGAGGGGGGCCAGTCAATGGGAGGGTTGCACGGGGAGGGGCACTGCAAGAGGATCCCGATTCGGGTGTCATTTACACCCGGCCCTCCCAAGCCTGATGACTTCCTTGGGCCTATCGGAATACCAGAAACGGAAGGGCGTTTGGATAAATTCCAACTGCCGCAATGCCATTTAAGCTAGCTCCAACGCGGCTCTTAACATTATCAGTTTCCAGCTTTTGGTGCAGAACGGCTCCTTTGTCACACACACAACATCACATCAACCGCAACCGCACCCGCAACTGCAACCGCAACCACAACCACCATCACAAACACCTACCAACATGAGCTCACCAAAGTGGAGGATCGCCATCGGCTGCGATGTCAGTTTCCTACCTTTAACAATAACCACCTCTCTAACTAACCTTCAATTTCCAGGACGCGGGCATCAACTACAAGAACAAAATCAAAGGCGACTTCGCGGCCGACGACCGGGTCGTCTCCGTAATCGACGTCGGCGCCGACGACAACACGGCCTACCCGCACATCGCAGCAGCAGCAGCTAAGCTCGTCGCGTCGGGCGAGTGCGACCGGGCGCTGCTGATCTGCGGCACGGGGCTGGGCGTGGCCATCTCGGCGAACAAGATCAAGGGCATCCGGGCGGTCACAGCACACGACAGCTTCTCGGTCGAGAGGGCGGTGCTCAGCAACAACGCGCAGGTGCTGTGCATGGGGGAGAGGGTCGTGGGGCTCGAGCTGGCGCGCAGGCTGGCGAAGGAATGGCTGGGGTATGTGTTTGATGAGAGCAGCCCTAGCGCGGCCAAGGTGGCGGCTATTCATCATTACGAGGATGCGGAGGGGGGATTGTCGGCCGAGGTGGAGGCCGTTAAGGCGTGTTGATGGGACAGAGCAGGGAGTGGTAGGGATAGATTTTCAATAGTATTTTTGTTGTCGTCACATTGCAGAAGTTGGAGGTCCGGGTCTGGCCATGGTTCGCTGGTGGGTGAGGGTTTGTGAGAGACCTCGGGTTCAGATCCCGAGGGGGATTCCTAAACGGGAAACCCGAAGGCTCGGTGGCAACCACGTTCTCGGTGCCTCGGGTCCACTACCCCGAGCTGATTGAGGAGTTATCTGAGGATCCCTGGGTCTAGGTCTCACACTGCGATCCACAGCTCCCCGCTCTCGAATCCTCCAGATTTCGTCGGCCGCGGCTCCAGGTTGGACTTCCGCACGTCCCCCGCAAACAAGGTCCACAGGGAGAGAGAATGGGGAAAAGAGAAATTGTATTGGTGGGTTGGTCAAGTTGCCTGAAATGGACAAGCCGGCAAAGGGGAATGACCAAGAAGGCGTGCGACGACCATGGCCAAAGATCGACCACAACGTCATGTGCAACGTCCCTTCGAGTCTCACTGACACGTGGGCCAGCGTCACACAACATATTGTATGTAGTAGACAGCCACCACCCACGCCTCCAATTCCCGTTTCCAAGCCGAGACACTCTCTCTGAGACCCGGAAACAGGATTCCTTTCGTTTTGCCCCCCTTTCCGCAGAACCCCAGACCACCAGGAAATAAACACATCCCCCTTTTTCTGTGTCCCCAAACCCGAGCCAACACCTCCAACCGTGCATGAACTACAAGGGCTCACAACAAAGCAAACAAACAAAACAAAAAATGCCCACCAAAATAACCCCAGCCTCGGGTCACCAACCCCTCCTGGGCGTCTCAACAAAAATGTACTTTTCCCACGCCCGCACCACATCCTTCATCTCCTCCGTCCTCGCCCGCCTCACCAAAAACAACAACCCCCCCCTAACAACCGCCCTCGACACCTTCATAATCCCCGACTTCCTCTCCCTCACCACCACCCTCTCTACCATCTCCTCTTCCCCCCAAGGCTCCTCCACAAACCCCTCCTTGGACTCCTCCCCCCCGTTCTCTTCGGGGGGAATCACAATCGGCGCACAAGACTGCGCGACCGAAGACTCAGGCCCCTTCACAGGCGAGGTCTCGCCCGCCGTGCTGAGGGAGATTGGGTGCGGGCTCGTCGAGGTCGGACATGCCGAGCGGCGACGGTTGTTTGGGGAGACGGATGGGGTTGTGGCTGCTAAGGTGAGGGCGGTTGTTAGGAATGGGATGGTTCCGCTTGTTTGTGTTGGGGAGGAGACTGTTCCTTTAGGGGAGGGTGGTAAGGGGGATGGGTTTGGGGAGGCGGCGGCAAGGGAGGTGGTTCGGCAGGTGAAGGCTGCGTTGGAGGGGGTTGATGGGGGGGTTGATGTTGTTTTGGCGTATGAGCCGGTTTGGGCGATTGGGGCGGCTGAGCCGGCTTCGGTGGAGCATGTTAAGGGGGTTGTGAGGAGGGTGAGGGACAGTGGGATTGTGAAGGGGAGGAGTGGGAGAACGAGGATTGTGTATGGCGGCGCTGCGGGGCCGGGGCTTTGGGAACGGTTGGGGGGCGAGGTGGATGGGTTGTTTTTGGGACGGTTTGCGCATGAGCCGGAGCAGTTTGTCAGGATGATGTGTGAGGTTGCTGGGGTTGAGTTTCAGGGTTGATTTAATGCCAGTGTCTAGGCGCCTTCAACACTGCACCGGATGTCATTTTTGCATGGCAGCCACAATCTCGTAGTGATCTCTTGTGGTTTATGTCAGTTTAGGAGATCTAGACTTTGCGTGGTGCATGAAAAAAGCTGTCAATTGTCGTTTCGTGGTTTCTGTCTGGGCCTCTAATGGCAGGTTGCCTTGGCAACAGCCAGCCCCTGAATTGCGAGCTCCAGTTCCCAGAAACCCCAAGCCCAAGGCAAGGAGAAAAAAGAAAACCAACGCAGGAAGAAAACCAACGCAGGAAGAAAACTAACGTAGGAAAAAAACCAACGCAGGAAAAAAACCAACCCCAGAAAAAAAAACCGAATGAAAACTAACGAGCAAAGCACAGCAATGTCCTAGTTCAGTTGGCAACCCATGAAAGATCCCGTCCCTCCGCAATCTGACCAAAGTCTGCCCCTCGAGCCGAGAGCACGTCGCCAAACATCACTGCAAATTGCCACCCCTCAACATTCGGTGACCAACTCAGTATGGGAGAAGAGCGAAGATATTGGTTGATTGGAAAAGCCAGCCTGCGAAAGTGGGGTTGTGAGACGCAGCTGTCAGGGTTCTTCTTCAAAATCTCAGCGCCACATCCCCGAGTTATCGTCATGCAGGGCGTGGATTCAATGCCCTCTCACCCAGTCGAAAAGTTGCCCCACACTGATTGGATGTGGGAACCAGCCGGGCGCATGAGACCGCTCCCGGAGCAAACTTTACACCATGGCTGTTTGCCTCATGAACAGCCGGTTGGCGCTGGGAAGAATAATGCTGTGTATGCCTGTTCTTGTAATTGAGAATTCAGGACCTGATTTTGGCGAACTGATCCAGTACAGCATGTTTCAGCCCACTTTTTACCTCCCTCAGCTGCATACAGCTACACACAGCTGCATTTTGGTTCACTGTTAAGAGGCCTGCCGCGGACCTCTCGCTTCTAGACCTTTGCGATGTATCTTTGTGGTGTCTTCTCATTTGTTGCCCAAATATGGTAATAAATAGGAGGCCTATTCAGCCGTTTTTCTGGCTACAACCGGTGAAGTCTATGCTGGTAGAAAAACCGTAGTATGGGCAAACCAGTCCAGCTCAGGCGCAATACATCTTGGCCCGCACGCCGTCTCCTGCAACCTCAAAGTCACGACACTGGCCAAGTATTCCGTACATACTGGCCAGTTCGCCAAAATCAACCCTAAGACGGACCTCCTTGCCCTCTGCCCCTGAACCTCCGGGCCTCCGGAAATGCTGGAAGGCATAAGCTAATGCTGAACAGGTGGGCCAATGACAGCTTTGACAGTTAATCCGCTTTTCTGTTCACGTACGGATACCTTGCTTGCCTTCATCCAGGCCTTGATGCTGGGCATTGCGGCACAGTCTTCGCGTTCCTTGTCGACAGCAATATTGCTACGTAGGTTGGTGGGTACTACGGAGTATGTCTCACAAAATCATACATCGTGAGGCAGAAGCGACCAAACTTCTCTCGGCATCCCCGCCCGTTCTGTAATGACTGGCTCAGAAAGGCCCGCGTCCGCAGTGCCCAAGACTCTTGGTTCTAGGATTCCGTGAAGATGGCGTTCATCCCGAATCCTTCGCAGGGACTGGCGGCATGCCAGTGGATCACTGTCAGGGTCTGAGGCCAATCCACAAGAAGGCCGAGAGTCAAAATGAGGAATCAACAGTTTCTGTGCCCAGACGAAGTAACATCGCCTGGCCGCATCGTTCGGGGCCCAAGACAGACAGAGAGAGGGTGTTACTGGGAAACGCGCAGAGAGTACTAAATATAAAAACTGCGAGGGCTGCCTCCATTGTTATACCAGGATTTCATCTTGTTCTCCAGTCTCTGCAGTCCTCGGGTGTGAATTCACAACAGTTCAACATGGTCCAACTCGCCCTTCCTCTGATCGCCCTGGCCACAGCTGCCTCGGCCGTCGCCGTCCCTGCCGCAACCTCTGGGACCACCTTCTCGTTTGCCCAGTGGGTGGAGGACATTATCGCCCACCCCGACACGGCTCTGACGCCTGACGAGGCTGTCGCGGCAGCCCAGGCAGCTGACGTGGTTGGCTCTGCCGGTGGGCTCAAGAAGCGGGTCAACTGCGATCAGCCATGGGCGAGTGCCAATGTTTGTCTCTCACACCCGCTGCTGCAACCCTCTGAATCCAAGTCTTGCTGACGGCTTGGTCTCTAATTGCAGGGAGTGGACGCCGCCGCTTGTGTCGACTACCTCGCCCGCCTCGGAGCTCTCGGATACGACTGCTACATGGACGCTAAGCAGTACTCGAAGACGATGTGTATTATCAACCAGGCAACCATCGTCGGCAGCAAGGCCATCTCAACTTACCAAGCGGCGAACTGGCAAGTCATGAGCTCCCGTTCTTCCTCAGCCCGACTGGCAGTCTAACACAGTCTATCTTCAGCAACGATTACGCCCGCACCGCAGGAATCATCTTCGACAACTGCTATCGGACCGGCGGTACTGTCTTGGGCAGCGAGTATTGTATCACCAACACGAATATGCAGGTCAACGTTCATGGACTCTAGTCAGGTAGACAATTGGGGTTTATCGTTTTGTTCTCTGCTGCTGCCTACGGTGCCTGGGACATGAGTCTGTAATTACCATGTGAGACTGGGAAAAACCAGCTGCCATGGTGAAGCTGATTTCTGAACCTTCAATCCGAAGTTTCGGACTTGGGCCGAAGCAGCTCAACCTCATCCTCCCCCTCTGTGTTTTCCTGCTTGATGATGGTAGAATCCTCCTCAGTTTCTGTCTCCTCCTGCAAACTGCTGGTCTGAATCGGGACATCAAAGAAGGCCAGGGCTGCCTGGAGATTGCATAGAGCTTGCAGCTTGACCAGGACGCGCTCAGAATCGTAGTTCTCGCCATCCGCGTTTCCCGCCTTGAAGATTCCGGGAGAAACGGCCAAGTCGACAACGGGGTCGACGCTGGCCGGACCACAGTCGGGGATGCCGCTGATGCGGTCCATTGTTTCCGTGTCAAACTTGAAACCGAAGCTTGGCGGTCTGACGAGCGGCAGTTTGACCCGCGTGATGAAGACGTGGAAGTCGGCCCTCGACAACCTGAAAATGTTGTCGAGCTCGGCTGCTTTGCGCACAATGGCCAATGCATCCAGTCTCATATCGTTGACTTGGGCATGAGACATCGTCGATGGCATGAAAACTTCCAAAGCATCGATCATAGTTGCTGCGGTGATCTCAGTCGCGGCGTACTGGTCGTGGGTGCTGCAAATGGACTGGGAGATGATGTGTGCCGAGCGGACGCGCCAGTCGTGGAACTGTTCCCTTCTGATGCTCTGTTTGTTTTGAGGCTCTTCGCCTCTGAAAAGGAGGTCTATATCTCGGGGTTAGACAGACCGCTGGAATGCCTTATTCAAGCATCTCGGAATACTGAAGTGCTCACCTCGGATCTTGTCGCAAGTGGCGAAAAAGTCGGTGCCAGCATTTCCAGCCCAGATCTTGGATTGCGAGTCAAAAACCCTGAAGCACAGAAAATGCCAAACCCAAGACTCCAGAACAACGTGGCGGAAAAGAACGAGGCGTGATGTTTTCGGCAATTCAGGCAGCCAACCAAAGTTTTCATCCTGCTCGAGTTTGTGGACGGTTGGAGGGTCCAGGGGTTTTCCAAGGTACTTCAGAACAAACTGCCGAATCAGGCACCCGATGGCCTTCCAATCTCCCTGAATCTCGCTGTCTGAAATTTTCGGAGCGGTGATGGTCGTCTTTCTTTTGAGCCCATCCAATTCCTGAACGAACTCGGCCGTCTGCGCATGCATCTGCTCGCGTAGCTGTCCTGCCTGCTGCTGATAGTCGAGGTTCTCGGCTTGGAGTGAAGAGAACGCCTCCTTGTACTGGGCGAGCTTGGTCTGCAGCCTTGCGATCTCGTCGTTCTCAAGCCTTTGCGCGTCCCTCGATCTTGGGAGCAAGTTGCTTAAAGACCAGCCGGGCTGCTGACTGGCAGAACCGAGCTGCGTCTCCAAGGTTGCCATTCTCTCCTTCAGATCGCGGCATTCCAGAACCTTGTCCTCAATTGCTTGTCGATAGCTGTTCTGCAAGTCCTCATGTCGCTGAATTTCCCCTTTCAGCTTCTCAATCTCTCGCAGAGCCCCGGCAGTCTTGTCGCGAAGAGATTGCAAAGGCTGGGAATCCGTGCCTTGTGCTCCTTGTATATGATTCTCCAACCGCTGTGATCTTCTGTTCTCCTGTTGGTCAAAGTGCCGCATGTTCTGGACTGATCTTCCTCGGCCCGGGCGGCCGTTGGGGGTTCGCGATCGACTTCGGCGCTCTGCCGGACTCTGTGGCGGCATTTTCGTTGTGCTGGACACTTCTGTCGCTGGAAATGGTTCATGAGTAATTATCAAGTTTAAGGATGGTTTTTGTGAGCTGGAAGAAAAGCCACGCAACCAAACATGTGAGAATGCGAGAGAGGGAAGAGGGAGGGGGGAGCGGTTGGCGGTGGTGAGAAATCGAGCTGCGAGAAGGAGAAAGAGAGACGGAAAGAAAGAGGGACAGAGAGAAAGAGGGCCGGAAAGAAGGAGAGACAGAAAGAAAGAGAGACAGAAAAAAAGAGAGGTAGATATAAACAGCCACTAGGTTATTACTTGCCTCAATCAAGATAGGTACGCCGGCAGCAATTTCTTTCGATGTGGTTGGCGACTCGGGGTGATCTCAGGTTAACTGTTTGGTGGAGTAGTTTTAAGGAGGCCGACAGAGATTTGGAGAGAAGGATGGGAAATCGGTGGCAAAGGATATTGAGGAAGTTGCAAAACTTTCAGACAGGTGGCCGGGTTGGAGCAAAAACCTGGGTCTGGGTTTTAGTTCAAGGTTGCGGGGCGTTTGTTTTGGGAGAGTTTAGTTACGTGTGGTTGTTTTGGTAATAAACAATGAGACTAAACGCTGGCGCCAAACAATTCTTGGCCCTTTGTACATGACTCACTTTGAGTGTTTCACTTGGGTTCTCGCGCATGGTTTTTAGCGGTAGAGGCGAAGGGCTTTGGAAGTGCAGGCATCATCTCATTTCCATTGTCCCTATTGACCTTAGGGAGGAGTTATACACGCCTGAAGTGAAATTTCTCCAAGCAGAATCTTCCATGCCTGTTTTTACCGTCGAGCTAAAGACATTCAAAGAGCCAAGCGTATGCCACTCTCTCTTCCTGCTAATGTCGTTGTCCATGCTGAAGGATACGTGTGCGCGTCCCTCCAGACCCTTGATGCCAAAAGCCAACGCAAAATCTCCCACCAGATCCGTCTCGCCTTTCCTATCATTCCTTCCTACTACTTGGTCTCATAGTCGACCACCACATGTTTGGATCCCTGTCGCTTCCCCTTGTGATAGACAGCAAAGTCCAGGGATCCTGCCACACAGGTCATCTGCACCTCGTAGGTGAGCTTGTAGAAGACCTTCCCGAGAGGATTTATGTACGTGGGCAGCGACGTGATATCGATGTCCGAGTCCCACTTGATCCTGCATAGTGTCTCGATGGCATTGTTCATCGTTTTCTCCGGCGGAGATGCCACGGACGAGTAAACCACGGTGGTCCTGGTTTCATTGGTTGCAGCCTCTTCGGTGCTGTATAGGCTCACGAACCTGCCCTTAACAGGCTTGCTTGTCGAAATAGGATCGCCCTGGGTCTGGTCAACGGCTGTCTGTTTTATATAGAGGTCAAGGGTGCTGGACATACGGCCTTGAGAAACCACCTCATTTGATTGGTTGCCAGCCAGGCATGCCAGCTTGTGCTCCAATACTTGTCCTCCACATCATGCTTCTCTGCCGACCAGTCTTCGCTCTGCACAACTCCGCAATTGACTCGGGAAATCCTCTCCTCAACTTGCACGCTGAGAGCGGAAAGGCCTCTCGTGGTGGCACCATGGATGACTGCTCCACGGCAGATTGCCGACCAGCTGTTTTGTGCACGGCGGCGTCAGTAAGGTAAAGTTCTAACGACTGAAGGGGATATCTGCCATACGGATCAGAGCCACGAGATTGCAGAATTTCAATATTGCCGTCGAGACCCTCCTTGAGCGCAGTGAGAAGGTAGCAAGACCTGCCGAAGCCTCCAGCCATGATAATGTACTGTTCGGCAGATATCTGGTCAGTATCATAAGAACATGTCATTGAGTTGACATTCCTACCTTGGGGCCATGTGTCTTCTTGGCCTTGACACTTGACACCTGCTCCTTGACCATGGCGCGGATTTTGTTGACGACCGGGTCGAAAACAGCACGGACATCCACCGCGTTGATCGAGATTCCCGGCAACTCGCCGTTAGCTTTGACGATGGCCTTTTTCTCCTTTGCGTCGAGGCACTCGAAGGGCAGTTTAATCTCCCAGCTTTTCTCGCGGCCGTCAAATGTCGGTTTGATCATATGCTCCCACTCATTGTGTAGGATGCGCTCGAGGGACTCAGTTTTCATGTTGGCCCATTTCGCGGCACCGAGCTTTTGCTTGAGCAAGTCGACGAAGGCCTCGTCCACAAATACAGCACCACAGAGGCCGCCTGGACAATAGTAGTTGGTCAGTTGTTAGAAAGCTAATGTCAACGAATCGGTCTTGCATACCCTGGCCTTTGACGCACTCTCTCACAGCCATCGGCTTGAGGCTTACGACCTCGTAGCTGATGAGGTCGGCGGTGCCACCACCACAGTCGACGACGACAAAAACGTCACCAGCCTGGGACGGAACAAACAAAGTCAGTGTACATAAATCCCGAATAAGACTCGGAGAGCAACGGCTAGACCGGTCAGATTGGCATTTACTTGATACTCACCTCGATATCGCCCCGCCCATCCATATTTGAGAGCGTGGCCAGCGCCGCCGCCTCTGGCTCCGAGACGAAGCTGAGTTCCGTCTCGCCCCCAATTCTTGTCCCGAGCATCCCGGCAAGGCTGACTGCTTCACGCATCCGGGAGCGTGCATACTCGGGCCAGATTGCAGGCAGGGTGATCACAATGTGAAACTTGGAGTAGTTGACCAAGTTGCGACTAACCGTCTCGGTAATCCGCTGGACCGAGTGGTTCCAGAGATGGCGCAGGAAGAGCGCAATCACTTCAATGGCCGTCTTCTTGTGTTTCTTAAGGTACTTTCGGCATTCTTTGAGCTTGCTCGACTTTTGTACGTCGTCCGGCAAGTCCTTGTCGTCGACAAGCAGCAGCTTGAACCATTTGACCTGGTCGGCACCTTGGGGGATTCCGTAGCCCCAATTGACCACGGACTTGGGGGCAAATGAGATGGCCGTCGGAGCTTTCGGCTCGTCGCTGTTGCTGTGTTGTTCCGACTCCCAGCTGCCGATGACTTCCATGCGGTCGATCTTGTTGGACCAGGTGAAAGCAACGCCCGAGTAGGTGGTTCCGAAGTCGATGCCGATTATGACGGTGTTGCCCGTCGGCGAATTTTGGGACGCCATTGCTGCGATGCTTGACTCGAGAGAAAGTTATTTTGACGACCACATCAAGCAAATTTTCAGAGGAGTGAGGGTTGCTCGCTGATAGAAGCTGGCGAGGCTCGAATTGTTGAGGTTGGGAGAAGAGAAAGAGTCGATGGGAAAGTGGCTTGCCAAAACTTTGAGTGCGAGCTTCAAATGTTGCAGAAGAGAGGCCAAAACACAAAGTCGCCGTGTGAGAGAAGAAAGTAGGCGGAATCAAAAGTAGCGATTCACAGGGCAGTCAAGTTTGCTGAGCTTGAAAACCCGAACACAGCTTTGGAACAAATTTACAAAGGAGACCCACGAACACTTCCTCTCTACCTTACAATACTGCACGCATCAACTATCAATGGCTGGCCCCGCCTTTGACCTTTGATAATTATTGCTGGCGCTTGATCTGTCACTCATTGAAGCCCTCGTGAGTCGACACGAGAACCGCAGTTAAAATAATTCCGTTGACGCACTGCTTTACAAACATTACGTAAATAAATCTCCAAGTAACCTTTCCTTGGTTGTAATTATTTTCGCCATGTCGCACTCTCAGGGCCTAGCTTGAGCCATGGAAAGGGGCATTGTTTACTTTCATTTCTTGGCATGGGAATTCTGCCTCCTCCAGCTGGAGGAAAGGACGTTAGGAAAAGCCAAACCAAAAACGAACAACAAGCAAGATCCAGTTGCACCTTCCTGAATTGCTTTCTTTTTATTACCCACTTCTTTGCTGCATCGTGGGACCTGAATTTGCAATTTTGATCTCGATTCCACTTCGCTATTCCATCCCGCCGATTCCCACCAGCGAGCAACCTTCCACCGCGCAGCGTGCACCTACCTACTACCTACCATCCTCAACTCGACACATACAGCACATTTAATTATGGGCGACAGAGTTCGGATCAACGATGACGAATTCCTCGAGGTGTACGAGGAGAGCTTCAGGATGTGGTCCGCGCTGTGGGTGACCGCTGCGACGGCAACCCCGGCACTTCCCAGCTCGTACCTCGCCGCCCACGACGCCTTTCGCCACCTGCCCGCCCTCCCGACTCACCTCCGCTTAAAGACCACCAGACACGCAATACATGCCACCGGACTGTCGAGCTGGGGTTCGACAAGCCCAGACTGTCCCCACGGTTTGACAACCTAGCGAGAGAAGGCCGAGTTCAACCTGGGCACACGCCATCCCGTCACGAGACGATTGGTCATTGCCGAGAGTCCCGACGACACCTTCAACTAGGGATCATGGTTTGTTCGACGGGATGAAAACTACCTTGCGGTCCTGTTTCTGGCCTGGTCATACCTCCTCTCCGCTCGCTGGGCGGCGCTCATGCCCCCGGACTGCCTGCTCCGTTACACGGGCGACCAAGCGCCCTCGGAAGACAAAAGAGCCTCAGGAGAACAGAAGATCCGCAAGCCCACCGTGATCGTGGACATTGGTGTGGACGCCACTCCGCAGGAAGCCCGGTGGTGGTCCGCGATTCTGGCGCCGGGCCGGGGCTGGGAAGCCACTCTGATCGTCGGACGAGAGACATTCTGGTCGCCCTGGTCCGTCCGAGTCCAATCGGGTCCTCGATTCATTGTTCCCTGTCGAAATAAATCTCTCCCACCTTCTCCAACCAGCGCGATGGGGATCCCATCCTTTGCGGAAGCCTTCGTTTTTCTCAACAGCTTCTGCACTCGCCACAACATCGGAGACCAGAGCGATGCTGCTCTCGCTGCGGCTCTTCTCTTACCAACCTTGGGAGAGGCACGGCCCGGGCTGCATCTGCCAGCCGTGGTGATCAACAACCACCTCTCACGCTCCATAACCCCGCCCCTGAGACCCCTTGACGCCAACCTCCCATTCAACTGGCTGCACGTCATCCGCACCCACGTCGACAGACTCATCACACTAAGCTGCTACACCAATGGCGTCCGCCCCATGCTCCTCGGCGCCTTCTGCAACCCAAACATCGAATCCAACGCCGTCTCCCCCTGGCTCCAAGCCACCCTGGCAATCCTCGACTCCCTCCGGCTGCGCGGCAAGCACCTCCTTGTCGCCCGCATGCTCATGGACCGAAACCCGGAAGTCGCCTTACTCTGGGCTGGCGCCACCGTCCTCGGCCTCCAGAGCAGCCTCCTGGAGGAGGCTCGGCACGGCCGCATCCCCGTCGACCATCTCTCGGCAGAGTGGTCGGGAAAGGTGCAGTCTTTCATTCAACAGCCTGTGTCGCGGCCGCTAATGGTGGGGGGCGCCATATCCGTCGCCGATCAGTGCCGTCTGCTGCATCTCTCGCGTGCTGAGGAGCGGACGCGGGTGCCGAGCTGTCCGTGGAAGCCGTTTGGTGCTACGCTGGTGGAGGATGCGGATCTGGAGGTGCGGCTCCATCTTGAGTGTGGTGCCGGGCATGGGCTGCGGTACATCGGGCTGATGTGGGACTGTCTTGGGGGGAGGGGGTTTATGGATGGTGCGTGGGGGCGGGACTGGAATGAGCAGGCCGATCCGAGCCAGGCGGTGTTGCGGGTGGTTGAGGCTTGCAGGCATCTTCCTGTTGATTTTGGCGGGATGTGCATTGGGGAAGAGGCACGCTCTGCGGAGGCGACGCGGAACGTTTTTAGATGGTTTCGCGGGTCGGGGGGTTGTGCGCTTGGAGAGGGTGGCATATGGCATCATGAGTGGCTCCAAGCGAGGAGTTTGAGGACGTCTCGGGGAAGTGGTAAAAGGAGTCGATGGAGTACAGAGGGTGAGCAGAGTCGGGTGGAGGGTGAGAGTGGAGAGGGGGAAGAGGCGGCGGAGGAGGACGATGACAAAGCTGAGGAAGACAGCGATCAGGACGACAGCAACGGACGTACTGCCGACAGCAGCGGGAGCTCTGAACCGACTTGCGGCAGTTCTCGACACTCCACCACATCATAATCCTCACGGCATTACGGCCTGATTCGTCGTCGGTCTGCAAGACACGCGCGCCCCTCCTGCCACACACCACAGCATGTTTCAATCTACACACTTCAAACAGTTTAATTACTGAATACATGGCCAGCGGAAAGGAGACAGCGGAGCTTCTACAGCAGTCACAGCAAGTAGTTTTAGAGTTGGGGAGTAGGCCTCGAAGCCGGTGACGGCCAGCGGGCGAGAGTGCATTAGTCGAAGCGAGTCCTTAGATAATTAATAATAATACAGTGGTTCATGGGCGTTGTCCCGCGTGTTGCACTGCTTCGTTTCCATTTGCTTCTCGGCTCACCAATCAGGACACCCAACCCAACGCTCAACTGATGTTCTGCCTGACGAGATACGGGTGGCGTTCCCACTCCCGAGCCGCCTCCATTATTCACGACGACAAATGGAGGCGTCGACAAACGGAGGCTGAGTCCATCCATCTATCATCTTCAACATTTAAACTACAAACGTGTAGTCAGGAAATGCACTTGCGACAGGAGAGGGAGGGCTCCTAGAGGGTCACATGTGCAAGTCGGTACCTAGGCAGGGTGGTCGGCAGGTTAATTAGTTCTGTATTAGAGGAACGACACCTTAATACTTGACCTTGATCGGCGAGAACAATCTAGTTCTACTACAACAAGATACTTGGCAACTTCAAGTCTTAGGGAGCTAGAGCGCGAAAGAAAAAAACAAGAGAAAGAAAGATAGAAGGGAAAGAAGAAGAGAAGGGGAGGACAGAGAGAAAAGAAAAAAAAATAGAGAAGAGAAGAGAAGATAGAAGAAAATTATGGAAGAGAAAGAGAAAGATAGAAGAAAGATGGAGGAGAAAGATTGGAGGTGATGACCAGGGTTATTGCTATTGAAGCGAAGCTTCAATTCTGGACTTTTGGTTTTCAATACTATGTACACACTGAAACGAAGAAGGAACGCTTCACTTCACACTTACAGAGGCATACGCAGTCAATGGCCATGTAATCAGGTGTTTTATCACTGATTTGGGAAATCATGAGATTGGGATTATGAGGCGAAAAAACGATAGGCTCCGGGGGCACTCGCTAAACTCAGGTAATACGTGGCTGAGTCCGCCAGGGCTGATTTTCCGTGCCCGCCATTCAAAACCCGTTAATTGGAATAAGGAATGGGAATTCAGAATTCGCGATGGAATCAGAACCAACAGTGCCCGAGATAAGCCTGTTGTATAGTAAAGTTCGTTGCTAACCTCCGATGACTCAAGATGTCACATTTTGGATGATCGTTGTGGGGTCTTTTGAGTGCAGAGAAGTAGAGTATAAAGGGTTAGATGAGGCCATCAGCAACAAGCGTCCAGCGTCTTGATCCCAAGAACAACAAGCGACAAAACATCGGTCACAACGGCGAACAGACTTGGGTACGATAATAAGATTACATTTGGTCTGACCATTATTATTACGAAGTACGTCGGAACTAAAGTTCGGTCATGGATATTATTCAAGCCGGGCAGCTGACTATAACCCACCAGTCCGCGGCCCACCAACCACGGAGCTGATGCAAGTCGCCAGCAGAATGGAGGGAAATCTCCTGGGTGTCGGGGCTTGGACCGCAGTACCATTGCCGCTTCCACTTGCAGCGATAGAGCGCAGGAGAATGAAAATGGAAAGCCATGGTCCTTCTGCCACAGGACCCTCGGATTCGGAGGCGGTCATGAGCAGGCTTTTCCTGGCATGTTCCCGGTTGGCCCCGACCTGGAACCAACACACCCATTCATCGCACGCCACTTTTCATGGGCACGTGCAGGCAGAGACATCAAGAAGGAAAGTCGATATGTTGGACCAGTTTTTGGATGACATGTCGGAGTGGAACCGGCGATGGTTTTTGGGGGTCAAAGTACATGTCGGGCATTGGCAGGAAGAGGGGTCGCACAGAGTGTGTTTTTGAGTTGTTAATGGGAAATCCGTTCGCGCCGTATGTTTCTTCATTTCGAAACTTTGCACCCGAAATCTCAGGAGCTGCTGGATGGCCCTTCTTAACTCTGGGCTTCAGCGGGGGTGGGTCCGGCCACGGCCCGGAGCCGGTGCCAAGCCCGGGACTTTGACAATTGCCAAAAGAGGAAATCCTGATTTGCCCCACCACACCTTCCAGCCGCACTTCGTACCTGCGTGGCTGCCACTGTTGGCAAAAATGATTCCCTTTGCGGGAAGCTTCCTGCTCAGCCATGTGTTACCAATGGCACACTGCGGGGTAAGTGATGGAAACTCTGTGAAATGAGAACTGGGAAACAGCACTCCAACAAGCGTGATCGGCTCCGCTTTGCACGTTGTGCATTGTGCATCCTCGAAAGACACAATGTCGCCACAATTTAAAACATACTCGCCAAGTGAATCGCGGTACTCGGCGAGGATAAAGGAGGACGAATGGGAGCGGCACCGGGAGAAACTCACCCGACTCCACAACCAGAACGTCCCACGGAAGCAGATGCTCGACATGCTGAAGCGGGAGGACGATTTCTCTCCATCCCTGCCTCAGTTAAACGCCCGCTTCCATCTCTGGGGCCTGCGCCGCTATGAGAAGCCAACATCAGCGCCCATCTCGGTTATCTCGAGCACGTCGGCCCGTGGCTCCATGTCCCGAACCCCGAGTTCCCACCCCGCCCCCCCGGGCCAGCATGAACCCGATATTTTTCTTTCTCCGCCGGCCGACGCCGTGCCAGGACCAATACATCTCGCAGGCGACCCTGTTCTCGACCAGCCCCAGGTCTTCCCACTCGAACTCGAAGGGGTCGGCGGCGGGTTTGAGGACCTAGATGATGCCGTCGCCGAAAACCCGGACGTGTCTTGGGTCCATGTCGATCTCAGAGACCCAGGTCCATCGCATGAAAGGTTCGACCTCGCCGGCGGTCAGTTCCACGATCAAATCGTCGGCACATCCGGCTACCCACAAAATCAACGTGTCATCACTCGGAGGTCTAACCATGAAGACGAGGCTTCAAGCGCCGGTGACCCCGTGATCCTAACACCGGCTACCAGCACGCCCAGTCAAGCCTCGGGTTCAAGCTCCTCCAACACCTCAAGCAACCAACTCGCGAGGGTGCTTGAGTCAACCTTGAGGCTGGCCAGTCCCATGGAGTGGCCCATAAAACCGGTGCGACGGGCATCTCCCAGGCCCTTTCCCGAGGGACAAGGCCGCCGGCACCGCTGCCATACAACATTCCACGGACCCAGCTCCCGACAGACTTGCAGGTCACAGACGGCTTGCTACGGTGCGTGAGCGACTTTGCCTCGTTGATGTTGAGTAGCCGGCAAAAGCGGACACCATCTCCCTCGCTTCTGTCGCGTCAACAGCCTGCAACAAGTCGGCAATTCCGAGACGACATCCAACGACAGCAGATCAGGAGGTGCATCAACGCCACAGCTGAAGCATACGAGGACGCACACTACTTCCTCAAGCTGGGCGAGCCCACAAAGGCCATCCAGAAACTCCACGACGCATCCCCAACCGTCGCCCCAATGCTTGCCGAGCCAGACCTCTTCCTTCTCATCAGGCTAGTCCAGATCGCCACCTGGTCAAGCTGGAAAAAGTTCCCCGGCTACGAGCCCGTCGTCTTCCGCTACGTCTCACGCGAAGCAGGAAAGAAACTCGGCCCGCAGCACCCCCTGACGCTCCTGCTGGGCTGCTTCTCCCAGGCGGCGGCCGTCAGCACGTCGTACCCGGCGCTGTGGACGTGCTTAATCAACCACATCGACCGCATCGCCGACGACGGGGGCGCCGCGCCGCGCGCCGAGGCCCAGCAGCTGCGCATCAAAGCCTACTCCTACCTCGTCCGTGTCCTGCGCAACAACGGGCGGCACAGCGAGGCCGTTCGGCGGTGCGAGGAACTCATCCAGCTGTGCATCACCGTCGATGGCGCCCGCTCCTTCTCGGCAAACCGGGCGCGCTTCAACCTCGCTGTGAACCACTGCGAGGCGGGCGACCTGTCGGCTGCGAAGGCGGCGTACAGAGATGCGAGGGAGTATCTGGGCACCAAGGACCGGCCCTGTGACGGTTGGTTGTTTGCCGTGTTTGCGTCGAGCGAACTTGCGCAGTTGCTTGAAGAGGAAGGGGAGATGGATGAGGCTGGGGAGTTGTATGAGGGCGCTGGTGAACTTTCTCCGGATTGGGGGTGACCACAGCTCGGGGGCCTTGTTGATGCTTAAGGATCTTGTTGAGTTCCATGAGCGGCTGCAGAACCGGGAAGAACTGGACCGGATCAAGAGGCAATACCCGGCTTGCTGCACGTCGTTGGAGATGGGCGGCCTGGATAATGCGCAGCATTGGGTTGGGCATCGTGTCACGACGCAAGCGTCGGGGGGGAAGAGGTGGCGAGCTTGGACATGGGTGGCACCCATTACTTAGTCCTAGTCAAGCTCGCTATGGATGACTGTGGCACACCGAACGCGACATGACTCTCCTCCACCACCTCCGCCACGGTTTTGTGGCCATGACTGCTCGACGTCAACTAGTTAGCCTGAAACATAGAGAACCAGACAATGGCTGTCTCAGTTATTGATGTTGATTACTGGGGACAATACTAGCCAGCAGCATAATCTCTAGAGTCTGGACTAGAGGTGGTATGTACCGGGCATCACGCGAGAACTTGCTAATTCTAACACCAGCCCAGTCTGGCTGTATGATTTGTTGTGTGAGTAACGCACCTAGAGCGGCGGCAATTCGAGATAATATGACGACCGTCACGTGGCGCGCATACTGAACGCCCTCATAGAGGGAAGAGAGCCTTGGAGAGACCAGCCCGTGTCTTATCATTATCCAATAAGACACCGGGACTTCGGTCCCAGAGCCAAGCCCCAATGCTCGACAACCCAATCTTGACTCAGCCACCCCAACTTGCATATTCGCTTGGTAGCTTATGAACCCCTCACTTTCTCCGCCTGTTACCTTCGAGCCTCTTGACTCCAATCACCTTCCACCTGGCTCCAGTCCCCGTTTGGGGTTCACAGTCCTGAAGACTTGACTTTCCAACACGGTTCTCCGTCTCTCCTAGCCAAGATGGAAGCTGCCCTGACATTTGGGAGCGTGGGCGACATCATCGCGGTGTGCCAGCTTGCTATTCAGCTCGGTCGAGCAATTGGGAGCTCGCAGTATGGGAGTGCCAAGGAATACCAGGGGTTGAAAGGAGAGTTGAACATGTTCGTCAAGGTGTTGATGCAGGTTCGTCTGCTCTTCGTTCTCTATTGCTGACGAAGCAAGTTGGAAATATCGAAAGCTCACATGCGGGTCACTTATCCCAGGTGGTTGCCACATATCCGCAGTACGAGTTTACCCCCTACTTGGCCGGGCTGGACACGACGACGAAAGAGATCGTGGATGAGTGCGCCGGGCTCATCCAAAACGCCCTCGATCGGTGGGGCAAAAAGTACAACCAGTCCCTTTCGCCAGGTGGCTCAGGAAATCGCCTCAAGGATGCTGGGCGGAAAATGGAGTGGTTCTTGAGGGAACAAGAACAAGTCATAGAACTGCAAGAGAAGCTCGGCCGGGGGGCTCAGAGGCTGACTCTGCTGACTGCCCTCGCTGTCCAGTGAGTTCAACACCAGCCTCGCGTCTCACTTCGTCTAACACTCGAGGATGTCTGTTAGCAAGTCCGCTCGCGCCGACAATGCTACCATGCTGGCACGAGTGGAAGAGATAAAGCAAGTGGTATCTAAAAACCAGGAGGTCCAGGAAACCATGCTGCATCTCAGTCGGGACCAGAGCACCCAGCTCCACGCTCTGGCTGAGAGGATAAAGAAACAGGAAGAAGATACTGGGACCGTCTTGTCCCAAGTCAAAAGTGCTTTTCGTGTCATTCTTGACGTCAGGGATATGGCCAGCCAACTTTGCAAAGCCGTCATTGACCTCCGAGTGCTACTCTTGAGCCAGACGATTTCTCAGCCGTTGGATCCCACCAGGAACCTTCCTCTGATCGTCGAGGATGCCTTGGGGGACACCATTGAGATACCTTTGGATTTGATTCACTCTTGGGAGGCAAGTATTCTTCCGAAGTGCCTGACCTCTTTTGTTTGGCATGAAGAACCACAAGTCTTTGTATCACTGACCAGCCCTCGATTCCAGATGTTACACCGTCTACTGGCACATCAGTTCGAAAATCGAAAGGGGCATAGGCGGGTTATGAACGGCCACTACAATCTTGAAGAAGCGTGTACGAACGCAGATCTTGATACTTCAGTTCCTCTGAAGATGTCTCTTCGTAAGGGAATGAAGATCAATATGAGCATCGTCTTCGGCGTTATGGATTTCGGCGAGCCGCACTGTCCCCGGTGCAAAACAAGCTGCACCGTTGAGGAGAACACCCTCATCCAATGGTACGTTCATGTTCAACAACGAGACCGACAACGTCCTATCTAAGTTCGCTTCCAAAAAAGCAAGCACTGACGACGTTAACCAGCACAAATGTCGAGTGCCGGATGTGGTTCAGTATACGAGGCCCGAAACTAGCGACAATACAACCAACCCCTGGTCGACCCCGTCGCCTAGCCCCTGGCTCGAGACACGAAGTCATCGTTGAATCAAGGGAAGGTTCAAGGGCGACAAGTTATTCCGAAACTCCCTCTGATTTTCAACGTGTGCGGATCGTTTCTTTTAAGTCATCGCCGGATTACGAGATAGTCTGGATATGGGATTCCTGCAAATGTGACTCGGCCAACAGCGGGAACACCACCCGCAACGTTTCGTGCAATCACTGCTCCTGCAAGGAAGACTGTGACGTTCAACAGATCTTAGTCCTCCCGGAAGGGACTCTCTCCTTGCCGCTTCATCCTCGTCGTCATCATCTTCTAAGAGGATGGACATCATAGCAGCTGCTGCCGGTGCGCGGATCAATCGACGACCTCAGCTACTGCACACTGGGTGGAAGCGGCACGTCACAATCCAGTGAGCCGTTGATCTTGGAGCAATGGCACAAGGCAGCAACAATAACGTCAACAATAGGTTGGCACGAGCTGCCGCTTGATAAGCTGTTTGGCCTGGGTTGGCTGTCCATGAATGTTCGATGTCAGGGGAAAGTCACATGGGGAAGCGGCCATGATGTAGCAGAAAAGGAAACTATGGCCTCCAACTACAGGAAAGGTCAATGAGGGGATTCTTTGAGCAGGTAACATGTCTATCAAGTTTTACAGCGACGTTGACTTGGGTAACTGGACACCATGAAAGGTTTCAGGCACGTGCAGTGGGGCCTTTGAACAAGCAGACGGCTCTCCTGCCACGCAATGGTCTAGTGACAGGAAGGGCATTCATTGTCCGTAAACGCGTGTAGACAAAGGTAGGCCGGGAAGCTGGGACGTTGGCGGTGACTTGTAGATTCCGCTGGCTCCAAGTCAAAGCCATGACACAGAAGCGTGACGGGGTGAGCGTGTTAACGAAATGGATCAGGGTTGAGGTGTAACGTGATACTTTTCTATGAGTACAAGCCACGAGGCAACACCGAGGTGACAAGGCCATAAAGCCGCCTCGCAACTCGGGCCACGTACGTACTCTAGGCGCGACCGAAGGTCCTGGGATGCCCATCAAGACCTCTATATAACCCCTAGCCAGGCAGCCTGTTAGCACCCACACTCACCCTCTTCACAACCGTTTGAGTCTGTCCGTCTCTAGCCCAAGTATCCAAACCCCAACTCGCATACATCCCCAATTTCCGCCAACCACCTTCAAGTTCCCCAACATGTCCTCCGACTCCGATAGCACCAGCTACGGCTCGTCCGACGGGTCAAGTACCGCCGGCTCCGGCCCCTCCTACGCATCAAGCACTGCCGGTTCAGGCTCCTCCTACGCGTCAAGCACGGCCGGGTCCAACTCGCTCAGCACTACATCATCAGTAAGTCATTAACCGAATCTCCAAGTCAAAGTCAAAGAGTACCTACCTAAACATTCTAACCATCCATAACCTCCAGAAATGGTCGGTCTCCTCAGGCGGCTACGACGGCTACGACTACTACCGGCCGTTCACCACGGAGCCGGGCAAGCAGCCGGTGGGCGAGGGATACCTCGTCAGTCGGGACTGGGGCTCGTCTGAGTATAAGAGCAGCGAGACGCCGTATGAACCGGCGAAGAATTGTTATGATTTTGGGGCGACGGAGCCGTCGAAACGGTCGGGGTCGAAGAAGTAGCGGGCTGTGTTGGTTAGGTGTTGATATGGCATGACGGTTTGGGGTTGAGCTCCGCCTAAGGTTCAGTAGTTCGTTCATGTCTACGTCTGCGTTGGTTTGACCATAGCGAGTTCATAGCGCGATGCTGGTGCAATATGACTTTATGCTTGCCTGGTTTCAATGTTTGTCTCTCACGGTGTTCTTGATCCCCTTTCTGCGAGGGCCCCCCGTATCAGGGGCGCCGGCCTGCCCCTGGAGGAGAGGTCTGGATGCATTTTACTCCTGCCACGCTCTACCTCTGCCGATTGCCACAAGAGCTACTAGTGCATCCCATGCCTTCCACCATTCCCGTCGTAATAGCTTACTGTGCTGGAACGCGTGGTGGGGCAGTGGGCCACACCCAAAACATTCCAGTCTCCTATCATCCCTCACGTCAAGACGGTCAAGGTCCGCTCAAGAACTCCTCAGCCTAAACCCCTTTTCCTTATCTTGATTTTCTTTAACTCTACTAGTGCTATAAACATATGGCTATTTCAAGCCAGTTGCTCTTTAGATCCTTCACAAGGCTTTTAGGTTGGCGAGCGCCTTACGAGTTGGCTTTGCCGTGGCCTGTTCTCATCTTTGTGCCGTTTGGTCTAGAATTACGTTCTCACCCTCCCTCACCACAACGCCAGCTTCTCGTCTTTCTTTGTTGTCCAGGTACGGTTTCTTCTCCTCGTGGGTCTGTTCTGTACACTTGTAAGGAGACAGGCTCAGCATTACCTTATTATCTTTAGTACAGTAACAATGGACTCCTCTCGGATGGCCCGGAAAGGGCTGGCATGGATGCCTACCAACCTGCATTCGAAGGATCCGGCAGTGGGGGCCAAATACCTCGCACGTTGCAGGGGCCTGAAGAGCAAGCCCAGCGGTATCACTTGATGTAAGCACGACAGTCAAGGCAATCTCTGGCGGCGGTCAGTATTGATATTGTTTGGAATTTTGGCTTTGCTGCGGGCCATGGAGCAACAGGAGGAAAGCAACGTGCTTGTACAAAATACTCCGGAGTGATGGTTCTGTGGAAACGAAGAAGCAAGGGCACACCAATCCCCAGCCGCCAGCGTCTACGTGGAGTGATGATGATCACGGCACAATTGCCTGTTCAGCACGCACGGAACTACCCGCCCTGACTACTTCATCAAGCCCATTGGTTCGTATAATATGGGGTCCCTGCCCCTGACCTTTCAGGACTGGACTTGATGTCCCTCTACTCTTTTAAAATTTAAGGCATCAGGCCTCAACCTTCACCAATTAATTACCTATTCAACGTGAACCCATTCAGCGGCAGCGACCCCAGGCGACATCAACCCCCTTGGTTTCCACCAATTTACAAATTTCAGAGCAGCTATGGTCTCTCTCGAACAGATGCGGGCGTCCAATGCCCAGATCAAGACGGCCCTGCCCGCCGGCTTGGTCGCCGTCTTTGCCGGCGCCACCAGCGGCATCGGCGAGTCGTCGCTGAGGCAGTTTGTGAAGAACACCATCAGTCCGCGCATCTACTTCCTGGGCCGGTCCAAGGAGTCGGGAGCCCGCATCAGCGCTGAGCTGCAAAAGCTGAATCCTGAGGGTGAATACCACTTTATCAGCGTCGATGTCAGCAGCATCAAGGCGGTGGATAAGGTCTCCCTGGAGATCAAGGAGAAGGAGCAATCGATCAACCTCCTGTTCCTCTCGACGGGAACGCTGGCGAGCGGTCAAGGTGCGTTTAGTACTGGCTCCCTCTGAGAAGGCGAGTGTGCTCTGGCAGGTGAGAGATGATTAATGACATGTGCGTCCTGCCGTGATCATTGTGTTAGATACCGAAGAAGGCCTGCACTACCCCATGGCCGTGTCGTACTACGCTCGCATCCGCCTCATCGTCAACCTCCTTCCACTTTTGCAGAAGGCAACCGATCTTCGGCGCGTCGTGAGCGTCTTTACGGGGACCAAGGAGGGTCAAATCGACACAAACGACTTGCAAGGCCGCCATACTTCCTTGTTCTCGCAGAGGGGCCACTTCAGTTCCATCATGACTCTCGCCTTGGAGGCTATTGCCAAGGATGTCCCTGAGGTCAGTGCAGGCAGCAACATCGAAGCAGATTCGGCGACGTTTAGCTGACATTGTTGTTACACGGCATCAATGACGATCAGGTCTCCTTCATCCACGACTTCCCCGGAGCCGTGAAGACAAACCTGGGCAAGGACGTCAAGTCGGTGCCGATGTTGATCCTGTCAGCCGTGTTCAAGGTGATAGGTCCTTTGGTGACCATCCCGTTTGACGAGGCCGGCGAGCGCCAGCTGTTCTTTGCCACGAGCGCCCGGTTCCCCCCCAGCGCCGCCGCCGGCGCTGGTGGCGTGCCTGTGGCGGCGGGTGTCGAGGTCGCGCGCGGCACCGACGGGAAGCCTGGTGGCGGAGTGTATTCCATCAGCGTGGAGGGCGAGAGCGCAAACCCCAAGGTGGAACAGATACTCGCCGAGTATCACGAGAATGGCACGCTGCAGAAGGTGTGGGAGCACACCGAGGGCGAGTTCACCCGGATTACTGGGAGCTCCAGGATCACCGGGGCTGCTTCCGAGTAAAACCACACCGAGATATGGATACCTTGGAGGCTGAACTAGCTGTCCTGCAAAGTAGACAGCACGGGGCAGTCCTACCAAGCACACAGACAGCTTTTTTGTGTTTGGGTGTACATACATTGGTCCGCTTAATCTCCACTCTGTCAACGTCAGTTATGAGTTCATGCGTCAAATCCATCTCACGATTGCAATGCTCCCCCACTGTTATTCCACTTGAAGAAGGAAGGAAGAAATCTGGGTGGAACTAGGTACCTATATTTTGTGGTCCTGGCACGCAACACCTTTTTGCTTCGCCCCAATCCACCGCATTCAGACTCACAATAATTAGACTACTCGGTTTTCCGTCTCTCTTCTTCACACTCTTCCCCTAACGTAGCTCATCATAGCGCCAGCAGTAGCAGCTGCGCGGCATCTCCTGCAGCGACTCCAGGCAAACGAGACTGCATCCGCAGGTGAGCTGAAACCGGTTTGACACAATGAAAAGCGGTCTCACGGTCTCATCAGAACAGCAGATAACGATGAGCTGTTGCAACAGCTGCATGCCCTCACAAAGTCAGCCGACGGGGGGGAGGTGGCTCGGTCCCTAAATGAAGCTAATATAGCGACTCTTGGATGTCACGGATTCGCTGAATCGGCGAGCACCTCCCGCCGCACTGCGCTGCAGTGTCTGAACAATATCATGGTGCTCGCGCCAGCGACCACCGAGATGTTTGCAAGCAAGGGACTTGTGGCAGAGACCATTGATCTGCTCGAGGTAGGTAGAGCCGTAATCATGATGTCTAGATACCTCAGCACAAGCTGCTAACTCAGAACACCAGAGTGACGATGCGATAGACGAGTATCTGGCTGCCCGCTTGCTGACCTGTTGCGCACTCCGTGGTAGTTCGGACATACTGCTGCCCTGGCTCGAAAATGGGCGCCTTCCCAAGATCATTGAAACGGTGAGAATTATGCTGGCTGTTCCTTTGCCGAGTTAATGCCTAGCCTCACCAGAATATTGCCCGTCACACGATGAACCCTCCTCCAGAACCTCCAACCTCAACACAAGCCTACCATGCTAATCTCACCCTCCTTTCTGTTCTGGCCGCGAAGCATGACACGCAGACCCATCGCTTCCTCGACGTGCTCGCCTCGCTTCTCCGGGGGGTTGACAACGCCCCATTCGACCCTTCGCGCCCTCTAGAGCCACCAGTGTCACTGCTGATAGCCTGTCTCGCCGCACTCGTTGTCTACGACCCATCTTCCACCACAGCAAGCCGCCCGCCGCTTGAGGATTAGTCTCTGCCTTTCAACAACAACAAGCTTGTCAATCTGCTGGATGCCGCCGCCCGTGTCTACGAGGCCGACAGCTCACACGCCCGTCTCGTGCCGCACGTCACACTCCTCGCCTTCGTTACCCAGTCGTGCCGGCCCGAAGTTCGCGAGTGCGTCCGGGAACGACTACTTCCCTCGGACCAGGACCGCGCACAGGTTCTTGGCCGCGGCGACTCGCTCCCGCACAGGCTGGTGCGCCTCGGCACCAATACTCTGATACCGGCCTTCAAGAAGGCGCTGGCCAATCTGTTGCTGGCCCTGTCCGACGGCAGCCCGCAGCAGCTGGTGCATAACGTCGGCCTCGGCTGCGGCCTCGGACTGCTACAGGCACTGGGGATGTGCCTGCCAGATGAAAGTGCCAGCCTCGGCGTGGAAACTGCTGAGCTTTCGGAAGTCAATCCCGTGACGGGTCAGCGTTTGAACGGAGAGACACAGCCTGACTTGCCAGCGATGAGTCGTGAGGAGATGGAGCGGGAGGCGGAGAGACTCTTTGTTCTTTTTGAGCGGTACTGTTGCCCTTCTGCTCTAGACCTTCTACATTACGGGATAATTCACGTCTTGCTGGTCAGATTGAAGGCTACTGGAATCATAGACGTTGAGAACCCAGTCACTGCGGCCGCGGGATCTGGCCAGCTGCAAGAACTCAGCGATGATGATGATAGCGACCCCGGCGGCGACGGGGACTACTAATTAATATACAAGGTAAGCCAACTGCAATGGCCAAGGTTCTACGTCTTCCAAATCACACCCTGAGCAATCTGGTCCCTCCTCCGCTTCCGCCACTCACCAACCCAGACTCTCCAGGCCTCCATCGCCTCAGCCATCTCGGCTGGCACGTCCTCAGGTCCCAGAGGGCGCCGTGGCGGCAGCCCACGGTCGTTATAATACGCCGCTCTTGCCAACTCCTCAGTATCTTTAACCACCACCCACCCCGGCGGCAACACAGCCGCCCAGCGCCTCCACGCCTCGATCCCCTCCTCCATCTCAGGCGTCCCGTTGCTGCCACCACCATCATTACCACCACCACCACCACCACCACTCCTCGCGGGCAACGTCCCCACCAACAATCTCTCCGTCTCATAGACCGGCCTGGCCATCCTCTCCCCATCCACCCAAAACTCCACCCTGCCCAACACACCCTCATACACCCGCCGCCCATACACGCGAGCCAGAGGCCCCGACAGGTCCAGAAGCCCACAGCAAGCCTGAGCCAAATATATCGCGGTGCGCTCACCGCTGTGCGCCTCAGTCGGCGTTCGGGGATTGGCGCGGCCAGACCAGATGTGCTCTGGGTTTGTGGCCGACGCGGCGGGGTGGGCGGGACCGGACCAGACGTACTCTGGGTCGGTGGCGGGCCTGCCAAAGATGCGGGCGCCGGTGTCGTAGGCGCCGAAGGGCAGGTTGGGCCAGGAGGGGAGCGCGGCCGGCCTGAAAACGCGCCTGTCGTCGATGGTGTCGAAGGAGGTCCTGGGTTTGGAGGTTGTTGCAATGCGGAGGTTGGTTAGCGTGTGTTGTGGTGGGGGGCGGCGCCGTTGTTGGGGAGTATGGGGTTGGGGTGGTGGTTCGGTGTTGTTCGATTTGCTGACTGGGCCGAGCGGGCCGTGGGCGAGGAAGCGGGTCAAGAGGTGGTAGAAGCGGCATGCGCCTGGGGGAAGCTCGGGGTCCTCGTGCCTGACCCGCATGACCCGGAAGGGAGCCCTGCGGCCGGGGAAGCGCTCCTTGAACCCGACTGGTGGGTCCCACGGCCGCGGACGGTTGTAGTCTGTCTCCTCGGCGCTGAGGATGCGGATGGATATGCGGAGGGTGGCGATGTGGGTTTGGCTTGGGAGGGGGCATACGGTCCACGTCGGGAAGAGGCCGCACTCGGGGAGGAAGGCGACGTCGAGCTCGTAGAGAGCGGTGCTGGACGAGACGAGATGCCGCACATCACGGTGCAGGGTTCGGCTCGTGAGAAAGAGCGGCAGGGCCGCCGGACGGGGCGGCGAGGGGTCGACCCAAATGTCCCAGTCGTTCTTGAGACGGATGCGGTGGGATGTCACCGTGAACACGGGCGGGGGTGTCGGTTCCCAGATGACGAGAGAGAATATCTCGTGGCGGAGCTCGGTTGGCAGCTGCTCGAGTGACGAAGCCATGATTCTACGCTCATTTGGAGGTTGAACGAGAGAGGGGATGTGTTGCAGGTGGGCATGGAGGGCTACAAGTCAAGGACTCTGACTCAAGTATTCACAAGCGACGGCCGTGTGGAACATGAACAGGAACCAACGAGCCGGACGGGACGGCCAATTTCATTATTCCATGGTTGCAATGGAGGCACAGCATCATTATACCATCCGGTTCCAACCATTCCCCGCGCGGGCGCCGGCCCATGCCAGCAAAGATGCATATTAATTAATCAAGAATAATTAGACAATCGACGGACGTTCCAACAGGCACGAGTGCCACGGGAGGAAATGTCGAACTAGAACCCTACGACTTACGAGAGCACAGTGGGTTTAGGTAGTTGGTATGTACATGTACGTGGCTGGCCCTGGCTCCGGCTCCGGCTCTGGCTCTGGCTTGTCCTTCTCTTTGCTGGTTGGGTTGACTGGTCTGTGTGCAAAGGAACAAACACTGGTGGCTGGCTGGGAAACGCAGCTCCAAGTGGGTCTGGACTGTCCATCCAACAACCAACAAACAACATCAAACGCGAAGAAATAACCAGCTGCCGAGAAGCCCAGCCCTGACACCTAACCCCAGTCTCTGTCTCTAGCTTTGCTCCACGTTGGACCGACCAAAACGAAATATGCAGCCCAGTTCAGAATCCGGCGGTGTAATCACCGTGTTTGACCCCCGCGGCGACCTCAGCACGCTTGACCTGAAACGGTACCTATTCCTCGTTTCGTCACACCTTTCCCGGATCGTTCCTTGTTTTCTAAGTTGGCGCTCTCTCAATGCAATGTGGTTGTGAAGTGAAGTCGGGAGGTTCCCAAATAGTGACAACGGATGGGGAGAACGAGGAGGGTAAGGTACGCAGCCAAGTATGTAGTCATGTCTTGTTTATATATAAGCTATGTACAAAGAAACATGAACAGGAAGCCACACATGGCCCGAACTCAATTCAGTCTCGTCAGCGTCACATCATCGATCCAGATATTGTCTATGCCCCCTGGCGTATTGTAAACGCCACTGACTATGCCGGCCACGACGAGCTGTAGCTGGACCCACGATGTCGTCGCGGTAAAGGTGAGGACCCTCACGGACCATGTGTTTGCTGGTAAAGTTCCCAATGCGGTCTCGGAAGCAGGCGTTGTAAACGCACCGGGGTAGACGCCGAGAGCAAAGCTTGTGCTTGCTCCGGTGGGGTTGTCGTGGCGAATCCAAGCCCTCAATTGGTATTGCCTGCCCGGTTCAAGGCCGAGGATGTTGCGGGTGAGTGCGCGGCTTATGCCGTTGATGTTGAGGTACGTGGCGTGGAATGCCCAGTTGCCAGTGTGAGGGTTCTGAGTCGAGAGCTCGGTGAGCATGTTGCCGCCGCCTACTATTGGGGTCCAGTTGCCGTACGTCCCCGACTCAAAGCCGCCGTCATACAGCATATCGACACCAATGGAAGGGGTTGGTTCTGGCACCTGCCCGACGGGATACGTCTTGGTCTGGCAGTCGGCGTTGTACGAGCAGAGCACATTGGCCGTCAGCAGGCACGAGTATACACTCGCCAGGGTCTCGGTGGCCACGGCCAGATTCGCGGGGTTCGCCGCCGTCGAGGTCGGGAAGCACGCTGAGGCCGTGGGGTTAGGCGCGTTGCCGTACGTGGTCAACGCCATCTGGCAAAAACGGAGCGAATTCGACATGTAGCGAGAATTGAAGCTGGGAGGCATGCTGCTCAGAATGGCACAGCTTGAGGGAAGGCTTGTGTAGCACTGCGCGGGGCCGGCCACGGTCGGGGTGGGAGGGCAGCTGGTGATGGTGGTCATGGGCGGGCCTTCGGGTGTTGTGGAGGTAGGTGGTGTCGTTGACGACGGGATAGCTGAGGAACCCGGAGTCTCAGAAAAGCTGGGCGCCTCGGTCGTGACGGAAGCCTCGACGGACGAAACCACGGAAACTGAGCTCGAAACCAGCAGCGAAGTCGTGGAGAGCTCGGGTTCCGGAATAGCGGAAGAGACATCCGGCAAAGTTGAAGAAGGAGAAGGGATGACCTCCACGGAGGACGAGGTCGAGGAGACACTGGGCTTGCATCTCCCAGGCCGCGCAGAGGCGGAGGCGAGAAAGAGCGGCAAAAGCGACAGGAGTCGCGCCGTTGAGAGAGTGGCCATCACAGCAAAAGAAGACGAGACGCGACGACCAAAGGAAAAAAAGGGTCAGAGCGAGCGGTTTGAAAGAATGAGCGGCTGGTGGTTGCAAAGGGAGACGAAGAACAACAAAAGAACACCGGGAGGCACCTTCGTTTATTGCACCTTCTCAGGGGATTTCAATCATGTTTGGCCCGGCCCAGATGCTGCCCCTGGAGGGCCTCGACTGGCCCACACCTTAGATCGCCTGTTGATAACATGGGTTTGGTGTTCAGCTGAGACTCACTAGCGCATCCCATAATTCCAATAGTTCCAAAAGTATTCGGCTGTGTGGATCTCATGGAGCCCTGCCATTTTCACCCCAGAGGCCCAGACCAATCTACGTCACGGTGGACCATGACCTCTCAAAAGATCGATGGCTGTTGATGGACTAGATGATTTTGACCGATTGATGACAGAAGAATCAGGAATTCTTCCGATTGGATGTGACAAACCCGAACCCAACGATGAGAGTCCATCGAATCCGGAGGGATGGCCCCGAGAGACCAGCTCTTTGTTACTTCTGCTGGTCAACGTGCATGGACTTCGTACGGCCCATTCGATTATCCAAATCTGGAGAGTCACCTGCAAAGCCGGTTCGGAAGATCGGCCTCGGCACGCGTCGACGGGGGAAGCAAGCGGCCCGGGAGCATCTATCGTGTCTGGTCCTCATCCCCTCTGTCATCGAAGCCCCCTAGCCCTTGCTGGTAGGCACCTGGAACCTCATCATGAGATCAAAGCATATCAGACCAAGACCTCGGACCGCATTCTGCATTGGCTCCTTGTCCAGGGCAACCAAATGTTTATAGATAACCTCAACAACTGCGCCCATCATGCCCTGGTCTTGGCCTACCTTGGACTTTGCGAAGAAGGACGAGCGAGGGGAAAAAATGGCTTTGTCGACGAGGTGCCAATTCGCAGTCCGCCGAAGATCCCTTAGGCATCACAACGCGGAGAGGAGGGCAATGAAGGAGAAACGGCTCCATGCAAAACGATACGCCGGGATGGTGGTAGACGAAAGTAAGGTAGGTAGGGAGTGTGCATTGCCCTTGCCTGCTTGGTGTCTCTCGCATAATACCTATTTACAGGCCCGCGTCATCTACCTACATTCAACTTTCTCGTTTCTAGTCTTGTCTAGCATCCGCGGCGAGGCAGCGACTAGCCACCAGCCCAGAACAGGCAGAGTCAATCCACCCCTGTTCCTGTTTCTGCCACATATGTGTGTGGCTTGCATGTTGCATCAAGCAGGTTATGCCTCCCTCCCATTTTCGAGCCCCTTTCGCCTCGTTTTCAACAATCCGATTGCCGAGTCCCCCAAGCCCAAGCGGGGATATGCAAGTCGTGGAGTGGAGGAGGTCAAACCAACACCCTGATTGGGGTCTTGACGGCTTGGAGGCAGTCCGCATGCACAATCATGCACGATGACCATCCAATCGCAGGTTTGGCTGGAGGAGGCAGCACTGCAGGATGACAGCACGCCTGCATACCTGCCCCATTACCCCATGCTGTCGCGGCTCGCAAAGATACGCTGGGAGTGTTTCAAAGGAAGGAAAGGAGTGTGAGTGCCTTGTCTTCTAGGCGTCTCTCGAGTATTTATAGAGTCGTGTCGTCCCTCAACTTCTCGTCCTTGTTCTTGGTTGCTATTCTCAACGAACCAGCCTGGCGATGTCCAGCCACTGACCACCAGGAAGTTGAGTCAATCCGCCCTCGTCTTTTTTCTTTCGGTGATGCTAACCTTGACACAGATCTCAGTTCCCGACTGCCCGCGCGCGGGGTGGCCATCCACCCCCACGAAGTCAGACACATTCATTGCTAATAGTGTGGTAATCAAGCTAAGGATGAACTCCTTGGTGACTGTGTGGTTCCTATTCCGGTATCCATCGGCAGCAGCCTTTATACTTCCGGGAGCCTCTGCTTCGACCGTAGCTGGATATAGTCAACTACGAAGCTTATCCTATTGATTACTATTTGGGGAGTTTTGGTGGGATTAAAGAATTGGGAGGGTTGGGTGAGGGGGGAGGAGGATATAGAGGAGGATATGGAGAATGAGATGGAGAAGGATATAGAGGAAGATCTTTCACCAACGCCTTTTCTGCAAGTTGTCCAACTTCGCCTACAATGCTTGGTCATCTGTGGGGAGTCTCCCTGGCCTAGCCGACGGCTGAGTCTGTCTCGTGGTTGGCGAGTCAACCCAGTGAGACCTTGAAAAACACCCGAATTCGAAACTTCACAGGGGAAGGCTAGCTTTTCCATGCCTACGGTGCGATCAGGCGTTCACGCGAAAGGATCACTTGCAGCGACATTACTCGAGGATTCACAAGGCGGCCTTGTCCGAATCTGTACGGGGAAAGGGCTGTGGTACATGTACAAGGGAAGCGAGATAGTTGTCTCAAGCTCCTGTTTGTGCTGGTTATTCGCCTTTCCCAGCCCGCAAGGGCTATCCGGGTCATGCTCCTAGGGTACCACGTTCCCCCTTTCGCCGAGGCAACTAAACGCGACAATACTGTGCAGTGCTGCCCTTCTCGGCCTGGATGCAATACATCCCGGGCATTCGCGCGCTGAGAACGAGCAGCACTGCGCAGCATTGTGGCGTTTTGGTTGCCTTGGCGAAAGGGGGAACGAGATGCCCTGGGAGCACGACCGTGTGGCCCTTGGGGGCCGGGCCGGGAAAATGCCAGGAGCGAATGTGGGGGGAAACTGTTAGAAATGATACGGAAAAAGAGATGATTGAAAATCCAGTGTTTCCAGGTTGTGTTGTGTCCATGCCGTGTGTTGTCAGCGAACCTGGGCCATATTTCCCGCCTCTCCTTTTTTTGTTTTTCCACTCGTCAACTAATTAACACGACGAAACGCCTCAAATGGTGCAATACTCACGAGCTCCCCTGGATGGCTGCAAGACCCCGGGACGAAATGCAGTCTCCCACGCCAAGAATGACGAAAAAGGCAGGATCTTAAGCGTCGAGCGCATGTTGAGATGGGTCTAGGTTCTGGGCTAATCACTGTCGCAGCTTGCGACATGGATTGCTCGATACCAAGGTTCCATGATTCAAAGATATAAATGCGTTGATCAACACCCTCCTGCTTTCCTGGGCCAGCAAAAAAGGGAGAATTATCAGCCAACCCAGCGTTTAATATTCCGATCAGTCTTTTAATAACACCGCGTTGAAGGACTGAAAGCGCTCGGCCCCAAGATGAGACTCTCCTCCCTCGCCCTGGCCACTGCTGCCGCAGTTGTCAACGCGGCGTACCCAGGGGACATCGTTGGCTACTGGTAACTCGCATCTTCCATCTCTCCTGTGTTATGATTGCTGACCATCTCCCAGGGTGGATCAATCTTCATCCTTCGTTAACGGGACCATAATCGGGGGTTTGCAGTCGCCCCCTTCGGCATGGGCTCAAGCCATCGTGCAAGGGGCGGTCTACCAGGCTGCCGTCAAATCAAAGCAGGAGAGCCTCGAGTTCCAGCAGTTGGCCGTGTCTCACGCCGCTCACAATGCCCTCCTCTGGGTATTCCACGGAAGCCGTCTGTACAATCCGGCCGATGCAGCCCTGCGCGCCGTCATCCCCCTGATCGGACTTGACCCGAACAGCGCCAAGGGCAAGGAGGCTGCTAGATTTGGCCAGATCGCGGCATCCAAAGTCGCTTCCGCCCGCTCTGACGACAAGATCACAAACTTTGTTGATTTCGCGTACGGTCCCCAGGAGCCTGGCGTTTACCAGCAGAGCCCTGGTTCCAACCCCTTCCCAGATACTCCTCAAGCCAGATTCGTCACCCCGTTTGCCGCGCTCGGTGACATCAGCCGCTTCCGGGCTCCCCCACCGCCCAAGACGAATTCCAAGGAATATGAAGCCGCACTGCTTTACGTGAAAGAGCAGGGATCACTCAACTCGACCGTCAGAACCCCTTACGACACCGACACGGCGTATTTCTGGCGCGAGTCCTCCATCATGTAAGCTTCCCCAACCCTCACTGCCGCTGAACCACTTCGACTAACCCCTCAAAGTGCCTGGAACCGCCTCGCCGGCGCCGTAGTCGGCAACAAGCTCGCCACCAAGGTGGTCGACTCAGCCAAGTTCTACGCCCAACTCAACTACGCCCTCGCCAACGCAGGCTTCGCCTCTTGGGATACCAAGTAATTACATCCTTCCCTCCCCCCTCCCCATTCCCACTCCCCCTACTCCCATTTTATACTAACAACGGAACCCAAAAAAAAGATATGCCTACCTCGGTTGGCGCCCCATCACAGCCATCCAGCACCCGCGCATCTGGGTCGCCTCGGGGCGGGACGTGTCGGACCCGTCCTGGACGCCCCTCCTCCGGCCGACGCCAAGCCACCCCGACTACGTGTCCACACACTCCACGTTTGGCGGCGCCGCAGCGGCCGTGTTGCGGGCGTGGAACGGCGGCGACAAGATCAGCGCGACGCTGAGCAGCACCGTGACGTTGGACAACCGCGGGGTCATCACCCGGACGTTTACCAGTTTGAAGTCGGCGGCTGAGGAGAACTCGAGGAGTCGCGTGTTTGGGGGGGTATGTGTTTCTTTTCTTTCTGAGGGCTGATTGATGCTTGCGAACCAAAGAGAGGGTTGAAGCTGACATGACTTGTGTGTGGGCAGATTCATTTTACCTTTGCCGGTGTTGAGGGTATTGCGTTGGGGGAGAGGGTGGCGGATGAGACGCTGAGGAAGTTTGACGAGCACTGGGACAAGTTCTAGTTGGTTGGATTTCGACTGGCCGTGTGAATGCGGAGATAGGAGGAAGCAGGGGACGGGGGGAGAGGGAGTTCAGCATGGGTGAGATGGCAGCAGGGCTGCTGGCAACAAGATTCATGTGTGAGGCATGGATAAGTTAATTATGGTGAAGAAGGGGCTGCAACGTCTCGGTGACGAGGCCGCGGCCAAAAAAGCTGTATCTGTGTAGGTACTCCGTATGCACATACATACAAGTTCCGGGTAAGTATGCGCCACAGCCGTTGATTCCCTTGTCGGTACGGAGCACCTAGCATGGAAATAACTTGCGCATCACCAACACGGTGTATCCAAGCTTCAGGGTTTCGACAAACACACTAGTGGGAATGTGAAAATGAACGAAGCACTCTGCGTGAAGGATCATAAAAAGTCGAGAATCTCGGCAGTCTGGTCCTCTGAGTGGACCTGAGCTCCATTATTGGGAGCATGAACATTGCTGTCCCTGGACGCTGGAGGATGAAACGTGCGGGGACGGGGAGGTGGCGCTATTTGCAAGTTCATGTTCGCGTGTATGAGGGACACTGGCGGAAGCAGGCAGAAAGGTCGGGCCTCGATCCCAATTTTTTCCCACGTTAGGTCAGGTACCTAAGATGGGTATTAAGGTGCCTAATTACCTATTTTTTGGGCCTTTGGATGAGACAGCTGGAGATGAAGGGACTAAATCTTGTTCGGGGACAAAACAAAAAACTCGATGATGACAAGAGGCTGAGGCTGGAATGTTCTGAAGTTGATAGAAGCCTCGTGATCCTTCATTGGGTAGTCTTTATTCTTTGAGGCAGCCAAAATCTGCCCTGTCTTGTCTCGTTTAGTATTATATATTAGGCTTTCTTCGGTGTCCCTGCAGGCAGACTTGGAATTGGTGCATGGTAGGGGGCATGACACCAATGAAGGGGACTTGCTGCAAGAGACCACGTGACGATACTCGAAGTTGGTCCCGTCGTTGCTCACTCCCAAGAAGCGTAGTCTCAGTTCCCCCGACTTCTCTTGAGCACTTCTCTTGAGCGATACAATACGGAGTACATGAAGACTCAACTGTCTCGCGTCCAGTCCTGAAACATGGCCCCTGGGCCGGGACTTCGCAAACTCTTTGACAAGCTAACCATTGGCGGAAAGAAATGCAACGACGCTCCAGAAGACGGCCCAGAAGAGGTTCCAGCGTTGAGAATTTCTCACTCAGCTCAGCTTGCACGGACTCTACCACCTGCCCAACAAACACAGGCGGCTGAGGGATCGTCCAAGGACTCCAACACCCCATGCACTGCGCCACTCCCTCTACTGCATCGTCCCTCAACTGAACATTCAGACAAAGACCTCCTCCCAGTCCCGATTATCGCCCATGGCCAGCAAATAACCCCCCACCCAGGCGTGGTTTGCGACTCCTGCGCCGGATTTTTCACCTGGATCCAGGCCGCGGACCGCGCTGCCGAGACTAACACAACGGCGCAGGTGGACAGTGAGCGCTTCTTTCACTACAGCCGTTGCGAGACCTGGGAGGCAGGGCTGGCTCAGGGGTGTGAACTCTGCTGTTTTTTGTACCGTCTTTGTTCGGACCAGATCGACGCAGTCCTGCGGGAGAATCGCCGGCCTGTCTTGGGCTGGAACGTGGAGAACCCGAGAAACAGATACGGGTGGTCTCCACGGGTCGGGATCTTCACGGTCAATGTTGCGAGCGAGGACGACTTGTCCTGCCAGGGGAGAGACGTTTCTATCCGTCTTCTCCGGGTCAGCGCAGAACAAGGTGAGTAAGGCACTCTTCCCTGGCCATTAAGTCATGTGCATTCTCCTTGTTGACGCCTTGCCAAAATCAAGATGCGCTAGGTGGATATGAAGCTTCAGACACAGCCAGCTCGACAGTCTGGCTTGGGCTGGCCAAACGATGGCTGCACACCTGCATCCACGAACACAAACAGTGCGAGCGCCCCCAAGCCCAGGGCCTGGAGGGTTGGAAGCCGACACGGTTAATCCACGTGGGTGCTACTGATGACTCCCTCCGGCTCGTCGAGGCGGCCGATATCCCTCACAATGCCCCCTACGCGACGCTGTCTCATTGCTGGGGAACCACGATGCAGAACAGAGTGGAGCTCACGACGCAGAGCCTGGCCCAGTTCAAGACAAAGCTGCCGCCGCTTGGCCAGGTCAAGACGTTCCGGGACGCCGTGCATGCTGCACGGCTGCTTGGGATCCCGTACCTCTGGATCGATTCCCTCTGCATTCTCCAGGATTCGCAAGCTGACTGGCGCCACGAGTCCGCTCTCATGGGCGAAGTGTACAAGAACGCGCTGTTTAACATCTCGGCGACGGCTGCCACTGATGATACAGGAGGCTGCTTTTCTCAGGAGGTGCCGCGCCTCCTGGGGCCCAGCCAGGCGAAGCTGCGAGTTGAGTTCACGCCCAAGGAGACATCCACAGGGAGAGATGGACATGCAGCCACAGACCTTGCTGTCCACCGGCCGCCGTTTGGGATCAAGGTGCCTACAAGAGAGAATTCGCCAAATGCAATGCTGGGAAGCTATCACCTCGTCAATGAGGACGTATTCCGCGGTTGGAGATGGGATGTCGAATCGGGGGCTGTTAACAAGAGGGGCTGGGTCCTCCAGGAGGTAAGTTTCTACCTATTATCATGTTCCAAGCCACGCCGGCTACTATCATGGTTGCGCTGACATCCCTTCCCCTCAAGCGGATCCTGGCCCCGAGGATTCTGCACTTTAGTTGGACGCAGCTCTACTGGGAATGCGCAGAGCTGCGAGCGTCGGGCATGTTCCCCTTCGGCTTTCCCAACGACAGCGACGAGTTTGGCAAGTTACCACCACCCATCAAGACACTCAGCCCATTCAACTTCCACGTCCGCGTAATCAAAGACGGTGAGCTTTGGCATTCCGTTCAGAGTCTCGGGTACAAAAAGGCACTCTTTGAACTCTGGGGCAACATCCTCGCCGCGTACACCGGCACAGAACTCACCCGCAGAACCGACAGGCTGGTGGCCCTGTCGGCCGTGGCCAAGGAGGTGAAGCGGCTCATGCAGAGCCGCTACCTCGCCGGGCTCTGGGAAACCGATCTCATCTTGCAGCTGCCGTGGGACTATTCCCCACCCGGCGAAACCCGTTTCGACCACGGGCCGAAGCCCTACGTGGCGCCGTCGTGGTCATGGGCCTCGGCTCAGGACGCCAAACCCAGATTCTACGAGATGTACAACATGCAAGGCTACCAGCCTCTTGTGGAGATCCTCGAGACACGCGTCGAGCTCGCCGGCGAAGACGAGATGGGCCAGGTCACCGGCGGCCATCTCGCGGTGCGAGGTCACTTTATCGAGCTCGTCCACCGCCGCGGCGACATGCTCATCAACGGGGAAAACTGCAACCGCGACCTACACGTGAACATGAGCGGGGGGGGCTGGGCCAGCCCGTTGCTCCACAACGGGCCGCAGCAGACCTTTGTCTGCTTGCCTATCTATGCGACGTGGGAGGGCCGGCTCGCACTGCACTCGCTCATGCTGGAGCGCGTCGCCGGGGAGGCCAACGTGTTCCGGCGGGTTGGTCACCTGGAATGCTACTGGAACAGGAACGACGCGATGCCGCCAGGGCTTATTGTCTCCATTGTTGGGCGGCTGGTCCGGAATAGCCGCGGGGTTCCTGTGGCGTTCCAGCAGGACCCGGCCAAGTTTCTCGAGGGGAGGATTATTTGATGTCTGAGCCAGGTCGTCATAGACCCAACTGCCCCTGATCTGACTCTTGTCATGGCACCATATTTTTTACCACCAAGCCGAGCAACACCAAGCGGAAATCATATTCCTTAAAATTAACTGCTGAATTGACCCTCATCACCTCGACACGGATACACAAACCTCCAAGCTCCAGGTAAAGTTCAGTATTCTACTCCGCACCATCAACTCAATCATCCTCATCCTCATCCTCATCCTCTTGAGCCTTACCATCCTTCCCACCCCCACTGCCCTTCGAACCCAAACTCCGCGTCGGAGGAAACTTCAACCCCCCCTCCGCCTCCGCCCCAGGGCCCCACCCACCATACCCCTGAGCCGTCTCCAGCCCCCCAAGTCCCGAAGCCGGTCCCATAGCCAGCTTGCCAGCGGGTTGGTTTCCGCCGACGCCAGGCCGGTCCTTGGCCCATTCCTGCAGCTCGGCCTTGGTCTTGCCCGTGTATTTCAGCATGTCTGCGTCTGAGATCTGGACGTTGCGGCCACTCTTGAAGTCGGAGTAGCGCTGGTAGAGGGATTTTTTCTCCTTGGGTTGGAGGGTGGGCGTTGCCTCGCTGCTGGGGTTGTTGGTGCCAGTGGTGGTCGCGGTCTCGGGAAGCTGGTCTGCCATTGTTTTGATTGTTGCGTGGGTTTGGAGGGTGTAGAGGTCTAGTAGGTAAGATATGTGTCAGAGGGAGCTCGAGGTTAGATGGGTTGGATAGTGGTGTGAGATGCAACAAGACGGAGTGAAGAAGAGGCGGGGTTCTTTTTGAGAAGAAGCTGGGTTGAGCCGGGATATCCGATGTGCAAGATCACCACCCCCTTTGCCCAGCCCCACACCTCGCACAGCCTCAACTGCGTTCCTTCTGACCCAACAACACAGTTGGCAGATGACCAAATGTTACCTGCCGGATAGGGGTGATGACGGTACATTTCCAGTGTTGTTCCAGAGCGGGAAATGTAATATTAAATGGGCTGGTTTGTTACACTGCAGGAGAACTCGGAGACGGTTCTGGACTCTCTCCTCCCGAGCTCGAGCTGAGGCCATCGTCAAGTCCCAACACATCCTGGATTGTGTCCGCATCGCCCGGGTTAATATCCAATACTTCCCGAAGAAACAAAACCCTCTTGTCCAACCGGATCTGCCCCGCCACGTCCCTCACATCCTTGCTATACCTAGGATGTTTGCAGACAAAGAGCAAATCGGAATAGTCGCCAGGCTTGCCCCGGCCGTAGGACTGGAACTTGGCTTTGACGAGAGGACCAATCTTTAAGACGCGGATACCGCTTCTGCCACCCTCGACAAGATGCAATAGCTCTGTTGTCGCGTTGAGATCCTCGGGCATCCCGTGCCCCTCGGCTCTTTGCCACTTCAGATCGATCTGGACTTGCTGCCGGTCTTCGACCTGGACAAAGGTACGGGCGACGCCACCTAGCCAGGACATTTTATTTCGCGGCCTGGTCACGCTAGAGTGGGTGTTAAAAAAGAAACCGACGACGACTGAGGTATCCAGCACTGATAATATCCGTCTCACCGTTCCTCTCCATTCAACAAGTCAAGCGTGGCCTCGAGGCTCTGGGTCCCCGTGACAGCCAAATCAGCGTCGTTTGTCGTCCGGGCCGAGCCGCGGAGATAAAAGTTCATGCCCCCCATCAGGCCGTACGGGAGCTGGTGGTTGTTGAAGATGTCGGCAACGATCTGCAGGGCTTTTTTCTGTTGGTGCGGGGTTGCCTGTGTGGCTGCCTCCTCGAGGTCGTCGAGGTCCGCCGGCGGGTAGTACTGGCAAGGCATTTTGGGGGAGTTGGTAGTGCCTGGATGTGTCCAGTCGGTGGGGGCCAGAGACTGAGAGATATGATGGATACGTTTCTGTGAAGATGAGGGGAAAGGAGGCCGAGAAATTAAAGCAAAGGGGGGTTGGAGGTGGCTGTGTAGATTATCAGGTTAATTATTTACCTTGATGAGGCACCTACTGACCTACTGGACATATACCCCGCAGTTCATGCATAAGACAATCCTTACACGGGCCGGCCCTCTCTTGTTCTCGGGTCCTCGGGCGACTTGATTCTTCGCCAACGAGTGAAATACCGGCCCTTCTTCATCGGCTCGATGCGCCGCTCCTTGGCCTCCACGCTCGCCCATTTGTTCCACAGCTGTTGTAGAGGCACGGTCGACGAAATGCAGCCGTAACTAACACCCCCAGAGCTGTGATTGCCAGCCCGATGGTTCCGCAGAACCGCAAACCTGTTGCTCTCTCCCTGCCACGTCTCGAATCCGAGATGCTCTGCTCCCCACTCGATACTCAAATCCATCCCGTCGATGAAATCGGTAATATCCTGCACAAGACGCTGGACAAGCAGCGAGCGGGCAAACTGAACCAGCGACGCATACGGGACACCGTTCCTGCTCCGCTCGACGTGCCTCGGCTCCGAAGGGTCCACAAAGCAGTCAGAGGACGGCACCAGGAGGACCCAGAAGTTGTAGCCCACGAGGCGGAAGCAGGGAAAGGTATGGCGAAGGCTCCAGGGGACGGGAGGAGGGGGCTTGGCGACTTCATACTTGACACCGTCACCGCCACCGTCGTCAAGAAGGAGCCAGCACACAGCCTCGAGCTTGTCATCAGGGACGCAGAGGTCCCATTCCTGTCTGCGGTAGCAGGGCTGACTAACAAACAGTAATAAGTAGGGGATACCCTTCAGTAACATACGTCTGTCACCCTCGCCGCCCCATGGTAGAGCAGCGCCCTGACGCCTACGATGCACGAGGCTACGCCAGCGGCCGAGAGCCGGTTGATGACGTCGAGAATCTCGTCGATGCCGTGTCCGCGATGACTCGGCTCTGCGCCGGAGTGATCTCGGAGTCCGGGAAGTACCTCGAAGGCCTCTTCGTAAGTGATGAAGTCTGGCATGGAAAATGAAATTGTGGAAGAGTCAAGACGGGAACAAAAAGTCGACGTTTTCAATTGTTGAGTGTGTCGGAATTCGTGGGGGTTGTTCAATGTGATTACTAGACTGGTTGGGGGAAAGGGGAGGGAAACTTGAGGACGACTGACAACCAAAACTAACAGCGCCAGCCCACCCTGCATCATGCAGGCGGCCCTGGATGAACAAACAGAAACCCCGCCCTGCGGCCGGCTCCGGTCAGCTGAAATAACGAGACCCCTTACCCAGTTAGCATGGTAAAATATTGGCGGACCGGCATACTCGTAGGGTGCTCCCTTGAGAAAACTCAGGCATTCGACTGGAACTTGAACCATCAAAAAGAACCAACGGGACGGTTAGAACTCCATTCATCTGATTCACCTTCCGCTCAGACCCGTAAGGAGACCCGCTGATAACGGTTGGAGCCTCTCTGGCTGGAGCCAATCCGCAGGAGTGGGCAAGAATACGACATCGTCACCGGATCGTCACTGTGCAACCAACACGAATGATGCGGCCGTCTTCACAATATATTCCGCGGGGATTGCCATATGCCTCACAAAGGGGGAGCCGGGGGTCATAATCATTGACATCTTCAGTTCACCATATCTTCCGACTCCCAACACTTTCACCCTTTAGTAGTCCACCCAATGCAATCAGTCTGACCTTGAACATGTCGCCGTCACTGCAGCTGGCAGTTCTGAATGCAATGGCGAGCGCACCGCGGTTGGCTCCAAGGAGCCTCTCGGCAATCAGGAGCAGCGCAGTCATGAGAATCTCACGGCCAGTCTACACTTTGGGCTCCCGAGCCCTGACCATTCAGGGGTCACAACAAACTTTACCTGCCACATCCCTCTGTCCCCTCAGACTCAACAGAGTCCAACACTCAGCGTTCAGCACCTCCCCCGCCCGTGCCATCGATCCCGCCAAAGAAAACCACTCGCACAACTGGCGGGCCCCGCCGGAGGAGAGCCTCAACCACCGGCCGGTGCTGATCGTGGGAGCCGGCAACCTCGGGCGGCGTGTGGCCCTAGTCTGGGCGTCCAACGCGCGCCCCGTTACCATCTATGACATCTCGCCCGACGCTCTGCGCTCGGCAACCGAGTACATCACCGACAACCTCGGCGGCTACTGCGCCGACCGCGGCACGCACCCGGGCCACGTCAGCACGACGACCGACCTGCGCACGGCAGCCAGCACATCCGGCCACCCGCACCAGACCTCCTCCGGCGGCATCACCCCAGAAGAGCACACCAAATCCCCCTGGCTGGCAATCGAGTGCCTCCCAGAATCCCTCCCCCTCAAAACCTCCGTCCTGGGCCTCCTCGAACGCTCCCTACCTGCGGACTGCATCCTGGCCAGCAACAGCAGCAGCCTGACGACGGCGGAGATGGCGGCCGAAGGCTCGCTCTCCTCCCCGCACCGGCTGCTCAACACGCACTACTTCATCCCGCCGCGCAACCGGATGGTGGAGCTGATGTCGTCGGGCGCGACGCAGGCGGCCATCTTCCCGTTCCTGGCGTCGCAGATGCGGCGGGTCGGGTACGCGCCCGTGATCGTGCCGCGCGGCATCCAGTCGCGCGGGTTTGTGTTCAACCGCATCTGGGCGGCGTGCAAGCGCGAGACGCTGGCGGTGCTGGCTGAGGGCGTGGCGGTGCCGACGGATATTGATGCGCTGTTTCGGGATTTTTTCCATGCCGAGAAGGGGCCGTGTGAGAGGATGGATGAGGTTGGGCTGGATACTGTTGCCCGGGTCGAGCAGCATAATCTGGAGAGGGATCCGAAGTTGGGGAGTGAGCATGCGTTGGCGTGGTTGAGGAAGAACTATGTTGCGCAGTGGAAGCTGGGGGAGAAGAGCGGTGATGGGTTGTATACCGCGGAGGAGAGGGCTAAGTTGAGGGAGAGGCATTATTTGGAGAGATATAAGGAGGTGGAGGAGACGCGGGGGGCGTGAGAAAAGGGTTGTGTTCTTGGTTCTTTCCGGGTTGGTCGTGGTCTGCAACGGGGACCGAGGTTGGGTGGTGTATTGTTAAAAGCTTTTTCTCTCTCTTTTCTGTCTTGGTTTTCTAATAGCCGCTACTCTGCGTGTAATTAGCTTGAGTTCGGGTCAGAAAGGAAAGCAGGAACCTGGCGGAAAACAGTCAAGAAGTCAATGAGAAGGGAGGGAATGAAAAGGGGGAAAGGACAGAGATGAATCGTGATTGTCAAAAACATCAGTTTCTCCTGTAAAAGCCTTCGCCAGTGGTCAAAGGTCCGGCCCTGACCGGCACAGAAACCTTGGATGGTAGGATACTCCCGCGGGTCTGGCAGAAGCTGGTACATAGAGATCGGCCTGACAGTCAAGCCGGCCCAGTTGTTTACGCAGACGAGCACCTTGGCTCGGTAGTCATAATGGAGCGCAGAGATGCCGTAATGCGATTCCTGGACGAAGAGGACCTCCTCTTCTGGCTCAGACCCCGAGATGTTATGAGCCACCACGGACCGGTTTTCGAGGGCGCAGAACACCCATCCATACTCGAGGCTGCATGTAATGTCTATGATAAGTGGCTCCCACGCTGGACACCTGACCGCGTCATGGTCCTGGCCCGGCTCGCCCGGATCTTCTGGTTTGTCCTCGATTGGAGCAGCCGAGGCCAGAAGCGGCAACAGGGGGGCCCCTGAGCCCCTGTCCGACCGCCTCGGGCCCACCCGGTCGCAATCCATCCCCGCCCGCCAATCGCAAACGCACCCGGCCGGCCCGACACCAGCTTCCGGGCCTGAGCAGCGCCCGAGCGTCCGCGAAACCTGGGTGTGAATAGGGGTGTCAACAGGCCATTCAGCGAGAATCGATAGCACAAGTGCTACGAGATTAGTCGGGGTCCAACAAACAAAACAGAAAATCTCCTTCCACTTCTTGCACATGTGCATCTGATGATGTTTGAACGTGACCTTAACAGTAATTACTATGTAAAGCAACGCTCGCAGCGGCAACGACGAGATGGAGATTACCCGGCGCAACCCACATCAGCTGCGAGCGGTGTTGCTCTGGGCCCCCAGATACTACCAAGGTAAAACCGAACCAGTTCACCGACGATGATGAACGGCGGCCAGGAGTATGGGGGTTGAGGCAGCCGGCTGAGCTGAGCTCCTCCCGTCTCAGCTTCCTCTCGCACTGCTGGAGGAACGCATCTCTTACTCAACGTCTCTCTCTCGGCAACACTGTCTCGAACTTCATGAGGCACACGGGTTGGGCACCTCAGAGCCTGCCTAGTGTAAATTCACGTCCGCGTCCACTTCACGTTTTTGCGTCTTTGACGCACCCTGGTGGTGGTGGCGCGGTGGTGGCGGGGGCACGGGCGAGGCCACGGCGGTGGCGGTGCTGGGGCCCTCAGGGGCTCTCAGGGGCTCAGAGGGATGGAGCCGCTCGAGATGAGCTGCGTCCTTAAGTACGGAGTACATACACATGCAGTTGTCGTGTAGATATGTAGTCCAACAGAACGCAGCGGTCTCCGAGAGCCAACGAACTCGCGTTCTTTCGCGCGGCGAGGACCATGTCATTGTCTGTGCTCCGGTTCTTTGACATATACCCCGCACAATCCAAACCCGATCTGGACGCTGGGAAGTTACCCGGTGTGGGGCTCGCAAGGATGGCAAGAATACACTAGGGTAAATGGCGCTCACTTTGCCATCCTTCAGATTCGGCACTCGAGGGCACTTGTCCAAGTCCCTGGCACGGCTCAGCACGGGCACGGCATCGGGAAGCGCACGGCTCGCTTTGCCAAGCCACTGGGTGCGGCTGCAATCTGAGCGACTGCCTGTTTGGACGACTCAAGGAAGGAACTAATACAGATGAGTGAGCAGCTTACGCCGTACACGCTCAGGAACTTTCACACGCTTTTGTGGCTTTCGTGTACTTCGTAGACTGCGTTGGTTGCGCCGTAAGTTCCCCGCCCAACAGGCCAACGGTTTTGCTGCCTCATGTCTGACCGGTGAGGTGATCCCTGGTCCAAGGGCTGGGGCTTTTGCTCTTTTGAACTTTTGAAGTGATGTGCATGCAATAGACGGCGGGCCCGTTCCACCTCTGACTGGGACTCCCCAGGTAAGTTACCTGAGCTAACCACACACATTAACCTTGAGGCAGCTCACTGGCTGCTACATGTACATAAAGGTCTCGGCACACCAGGCATTCGGGCATTGCACCCGATAACCGACACTCCTTTGACAAAACCAGCCCCTGGGGTCCCCTGATAAGGAGTCTCAACAGATGCAACATGACGAACATGACGAACCTTGGGCGCACCTTGCTGATGGTGCCGATGCTGCTTGCCAGCACCGGCGCCGTCGCAGCCGCAGCCGTCATGGCGACGGCACAGAACGCGACAACACCGACAAACGCGACGCACCAGGACGACGGCCTGCACTCCCTCATGGTCAAGGCCGGCAAACTGTACTTTGGTACGTCCACTGACGTTCGCTACTTCGACGACGCTCCGTACCAGGCTCTCGTCAGCAACAAGAACATGTTCGGAATGATCACGGCCGAGAGCTCGATGAAGTGGGCGGCCCTCCAGACGAGCCCGGACAAATACTCGTTTGGCGACGCCGACCAGATCGTGGCCAGGGCCAAGGCCAACGGCCAGCAGATGCGCTGCCACACCCTGGTTTACACCCAGCTGCCGTCTTTTGGTATGACTTTCCCCCCATAATAGATCGGCGGTTGTCACAAGCACGCACAGACTAACACTGCCTGCCTTGCTGTAGTCGAGAAATCCTCCTGGACCAACGAGACCCTGATCGCCGCGATGCAGACGTACATCAAGAACGTGGTGGGGCACTTCAAGGGCGCGTGCTACGCCTGGGACGTGGTTATAGAGGCTCTCGGCGACAGCGCAGACAAGCCTTGGCGCGACTCCATCTGGTCCCGGACCATCGGGCCGGCCTATGTCCCCCTCGCCTTCGCCGCCGCCGCCGAGGCCGACCCGGACGCCAAGCTCTACTATAGCGACTTCAACCTCGAGATCCCTGCAAAAGCCGCTGATGCTGTCAAGATTGTCAAAGACATCCAAGCACGGAATATCAAGATCGACGGCGTCGGCCTCGAGGGCCATCTCGTTGTTCATGCCGTCCCCTCCCGTGCCGGCATGGCCGACGCCCTAAGAACGTTTACAAGCCTAGGCCTGGACGTAGCCATCACCGAGCTGGACATCCGGCACCCCACGCTGCCCCCTAGTGACAGCGACCTGAAGGCACAGGCCGAGGATTACGTCGCCGTGGTCGGGGCGTGCCTGGACGTGCCCCGGTGCGTCGGCATTACGGTCTGGGAGTTCACCGACAAGTACAGCTGGATCCCGGGCGCCTTCGATGGCCAAGGAGACGCCCTCCTCTGGACGGCGGATTACAAGCCGAAGCCGGCGTACGATGCCGTCATGGCCCTGCTGCGCGCCGCCGCCAGCAACACCACGACCACCACTGGCGATGACAAGTCGGCGGCGGGGAGGGTCTCTGTCGGCAGCGTTTTAGGTGGTTTTCTCTGTACTGGTCTTCTGTCAGCATGGCTGCTGCTTTGAGTGGGGAGCAAATGAAACTGAAAGTGATACCTTGATGATATCTGAAGCGTGCTTGTGAACCCGTGATCTCTATGAATCTTGGCTGACAAGGGACCCGCGGCTTCACTTCTCAATACTTTGCCTCTGTGTTCTCGAGTAAGATGTGTAGCTGCCAACATATTATGCCAAGAGACTGGAGTTTGGCACCGGGCTGCGTGGCAGACACAATGTCCATCCCTTTGCTTGTAAGAATCAGCGCCTGCCTGGCACCACTCGCCTCCCATTGGCGGCTGCAGGAGAGGTGCGTCTGCAGAGTCCCGAATGAGGACGGACGCCATGAGCAGGCAGCCAAGCAGGCAGCTCGCCGTCCGCGAACTATTTCTAATCCTGGAGTTCCGCCTGTCGGGCAGATCGGCGAGTACGTTGGGCCGCAAGACGGGTAGAGTACATGTAATTCACGGGATGAGTTGGGCATCAATCCGTCAGAGCCCTCAAGTGCGGTCAAACATCCCGTCATCAAGAACAACTCTCTTGAGAACCGCCTCAATAACTTCTGCCACTCTTTGACTTCAATCCATCTTTACCACTGACAAATCGAGCCCACGTAGCAATTTGTCACCTCTTGTCACATTTTTCCACCATATCCTTGTGGTGCGCTTGCAGATACCACCAGACTTTTTTCTTTGTTTGTTTTACAAACATCACAATGCCCGGCGAGACGTGCATGATATTCGTCGACGACTCCAACGTCTGGATCGAGGCGCAAAAGTTCGCGGCGTCGGGCAACAGCCACATGCCCAAGTTGCAAGATAGCGACCGCGACCCGCGTCTCCGCATCGACATTGGCAAGCTGGTAGAGAGGCTCCGGCGCAACCGTACCCAGGGCCCATCGTTCCTCTACGGCTCCCGCCCACCCCCCAACGACTCGGTGTGGAAGGCCTTTGAGAAGAACAAGTTCGAGACCAACATCTACGACCGCGCCTTCGGCGGCAAGGAAAAGGAGGTCGACAACTCCATGTCGGTCGGTATGACTTCGAAAGCTACCAGGTTGCAGACAGAAGCCGAGGTCAGGGCTCAGCTCATTGGCAACCCCAAGGCCACTGAGAAGAAGGATAAGACTACCTTTGTCGTCATCACGGGCGACCGCGACATGATGCCCGCCGTCAAGTGCGTGCTCGAGTGCAACATCCGCGTCGAGCTGTGGGCCTGGAAGACGGGCATTTCCCACGCATACCTGGACCTGGCGGCCATCAACGACCTGCTGTCGGTGCACCTGCTGGATTCGATATTCAAAGACATCTGCTTCACCGCGTACCGCTCCACGCGCAAGGTTAAGAGCGTTGTCGGCGGCAAGACGATGGTGCTCCGCAATGTCGACGAGAGCCGTGAGGAAGCTATCTGCGATCGGCTGCTCGAAACCAGGCAATTGTTCTGGAAGACGCGGTGGGATGGGGAGGCGGACCTGTGCATCGAGTTTCCCAAGGTTGGCCAGATCGAAAAGCTGATTCTCCAGGCCCGGCAGCTTCTGCCTGACGTTACCATCCTGTCGTGGCCAGAGTATAGGGCCAGCTTCTTCAACAAGGACCCCACGGACGACGTGAAGACTGCCAATATGTATGAGCTGTTGAATCCGGATTTTGTTGCCGAGGATGAGCATGATGATGCCAAGATTGAAGAGCGGCTGCCGAATCTGACGCTCAAGAACACAATTGAATACGCCAGCGGCAGCGTAAGCGGCAACATAAGCGGCAACACCAACCGCAATGGGAGCGGTTACAACAGTGGCAACGCCACCGCCAGCGCCAGCGCCAACGCCAGTGGAAACATCAACAGCGGCAATGACACCGGCGATGACAGCGACGGGGGGGGCTGGACAACCGTCGTCAACAATATCGACACGGAAAAACGCCACCGCCGCCTTGTCAACCAGCGGCAGGACTGCCCTTACGGCCTGCGGTGCAAGAAGCAAGACGACTGCGGCTACCGCCACACCCCCCAGGAGCGGCAGCTGTTCCAGCAGAACCCAAACCGGAACCTCGGCAGGCGCAACACCCAGATGTGCCGGTACGGTGCAAACTGCTGGAGGAGGCGGGACTGCCTGTACGCACATACCGAAGCCGAAGCGAGGTGTCTGGACTGCAAGCAGACGGGCCATTTCAAAGGCGACGCTGCCAAGTGTCTTTTGCGAACCTAGGCGTGCCGCCGGTGTGTATTGAAGGCCTGGTGTATGACGGTGCTTGATTTTTAATCGTTTGGTCCACGTCGACCGACTTGACCCTGTAACTTGGCGGAGGCGCGTAGTGGCACAGCAGAGCAACGGGATGTCGTTAAAGACAATTCTTGGTTTCCCCACCACAACACAGAAGCGAGCCAGGATAAAGGGATCATCGTGTATATATACTACTCCGTAGTTAGTTAATCACTCGTTGAGGGAGCTAGGAGCTTTCTCAGCAAGCAATGGAAGCAGTTAGTGTAACAGTCTCAGACGTATCTTGCAACTATCTCATGACGACTCTACGAGTATAACTACCTTAAACTTGAAGAAGAAAAGGAAAGAAAAGAAAATGGCCAACGTGTCGCGTTGGCCTTCGTCTGTCCAGCCGGGGACACGAAGTGCAAAAGGGGTAAGTGGAGTGGGGAAGTTGCTGTGGTCGTTGACCTCGCGATATTCAGGGGTTCCAGTCAGGGGTTGGGGTTGGCTGAGGGTTACCGAAGCCTCTGCATGGCTCAGCCCGTTACGAGGGCAGCAGCGTTCTCGCCGGACAGTCAAACGCTCGCGTCAGCTTCAGACGACAATACCGCCCGGCTCTGGGATACGGCAACCGGCGTATACCGGCAGACGCTCGAGGGGCATAGCAGCTTGGTCGACACGGTAGCGTTCTCCAGGAATAGTCAATATTCTCGAGACAGACCGAGGGTTGCTAAGCATAACCGTAAACTCCGACAGTTCAAGCAGCTCTGGAGACCAAAACCCCCCAGCGGTTGTCTCTTCGTCGCCGATGAGTGGGTCACAAGGAATGGGAAGGGCGTTGTTAGGCGTCCTGCCGACTATCGGGCAACATGTGTGGCTGTTCATGGTCACACACTCATCCTCGGACATAGCTCCGGCCAGTGACATTCTTTTGGTTTGCCTTTATAAAGCGATGGATTTCTACAATCGTTGTAATGCCTCATATATTTTCATATCTCTGCTCAATGAAGGGCTTGGGCGTCATGTCTGCTGCTCGGCACTGCAATGGGAAGGATAGCCGTGGCCGGACGCTGCTCTCATTGGCCGCCAGGTACAGGGTTTCGGGATCTAGGAACGGACGCTCTTCACCTCTGCAGGTGCTGGGTCACAAGAACCTAATCTCTAATTTGCCGTTGGATGTTCCAGTTCAAGGATCATGGCAGTCATACATGGGCAGAGCTACAGCAGTCCACCAAAGATCTGGATTACCTAATTATAGGGCAGAACTGCAATGGTATTTCTTACGTTCTGTGGTGGAAGCAGAGAAAAGGTCAGGGTAGCCAGACGACAAGATACGCAGGGCTCGGCGCACAGGCCGATCTACGTGGTGCCTGGCCCTCTGCTGATTACGTTGGGGAAGCCTGGGTAGGCCGGGGGGAAGACATTCTTGGTCCAGGCAAACCATGCTCTGTTGCGCTCCGCGTGTGTACCTGGAGCAACGAACGGTTGCTCGCTGCGCTCCTCCTCTAACGTAGTGTCCACGTAATCCTGGAGGAGCGCATTGATGTTGTCCTGGTCCGCCCCGGAGATGCGCAACTGTTGTTCTGCCGTTATGATGAACCAGAGCCACGGCGTGCGTCAGGAGTGATGAATAATGACGAGAAAAAAGATGGAAGGAGATTCTGAGGCTGGGAAGAGAAGGGAGGAGGGAGGCTCCGATGGCATGACCGAGCCAGCACGGCTCGAAGGGTCGGACATAGTTTAGTTGGTTTGCATCCATCCCCCGTTGGGGACAGGATCCTGGCGCCAACAATGCATCTCCATCGCGAAGGCGCGAGAGGCGTTCCTGCTGAAAACTCGGTGGGTGTGAACGAAGTAGAATGGGAGACGCCTTCCGGCCCCCCTTGTCGGCGCCGTTTGTGGTCGTTACGGAGGCGCCGACGGTCGCGTTTGCTTGCCGCACTGGCTGGACTACCGGGGGCGTCCGTTGTTATTGAACCTGTTGGGGTGGTACTCAACCGAGCAGCCAACAGAAGATGGCGACACAGAGAAGAACGAGGGATTGTGAGTTGGGGGCCAACACATGAGACCCAACAGGCCAATCATGGCGAGACAGCGCCGCTGCCATGCTTGTTTGAGGTTGGACAGAGCTAACTGCCTAAGTTTGGCACTCAACCGAAAATGGCACAGCCGGCTTTGAAGACAGGACCAACCATCCACTGTTTAAGCATCTCAGGCCCCGTTGTTCAACTCGAAGAGATACCTGCTACGTAACTCGTATCACTGTCTACTCACGCATACACAATCAATATGACTGAAAAGGTGTGGCACGAGGAGATCCCTGTCCCCGAAAAGCTGATCGAGTATGTCGATCAAGGGGTTCGTCACAGTGAGATACCCCCGTGCCAGCTAATATCACCTTGGTTCACTTGTACGCCTATCGACTGACCATGCAAATTCTCTTCTTTAGAACTCCCTCCTGGAACACAAGTCCACGGCATCAGTGCAAGCGGCTCCTCGTACTGGGCCAGAACGGCCAAGATCGATGCCACCGATGCAGCCGGGAATCCCACGCCGTTCTTCATTAAGGTATGTGGGCATCTAGTTCCCATTTACCCCTTATCCTTAATAGCGCCGCCCATCTCACCACTTATGGGACAGGTTCTCCAGCATGAACAAGGCAAAACCATGGTCTCGGCCGAGTACTACGCCATGTCCCTCCTTCACAGCACAGATCCCACTCTTGTTGTCGAGCCGATTGCATGGGGTACCTACACGGAGGCACCAGACACGTACTTTTTCGTCTGCCGATTCCACCAGTTCGCAACAGAAACCCAAGTTGTAGACGACGGTCACGGCAACAAAACGGTTATCAAGGTAAACAAAGTGCCGGACAGACAGAAATTCCCCCAACTCGTGTCCCAGTTTCACAAACAACAACACAGTACGGAAAACGCGAGGGAATTCGGGTTCCCCATCACCATGTACGGCGGCCGAAACCCGCAGACCTTCCCCCTGTGCACGACCTGGGAGGAGTGCTTCTTAAGAGGCCTGGACAAGCTCTTCGACATGGAGGAGGAAGTCCAAGGACCGGATGACGAGATGCGGCAGCTCCGCGAGGGTCTCATGACCAAAGTCATCCCCCGCCTCCTGCGACCCCTGGAAACCGAAGGCAGGACGCTGATCCCGACCCTTGTCCACGGAGATATGTGGGAGGGAAACGTAGCTGTTGACGAGGCTACTGGACGGCCGATCATTTTTGATGCGACGCCTCTTTATGCGCACAATGAGTGTGAGTTCTTCATTACTGGGCGTCAACTTCCCCTGAGTCGTCATGATATGTTGTATGCTCATCATAGAACAACCCTCAGACGAGATGGGCCCCTGGCGGCCGACCCGCCATCGGCTGGCCCGTGATTATGTGGCCGAATACAAGAAGTGCCATGGGGCGTCGAAGCCCGAGGATGAGTTTGAGGATAGGGTCAATCTCTACGCCATGTAAGGGGCTGCCTCCCTACTACTACCAGTCAAACTCACGGCAGATGCCATGCGCTTGAAGACAGGCTAACTCGGCATCTGGCACAGCCGCTTCGACCTCCACTCTTCTTCTCTCTATAAGGGCAACCTTCGCTGGAGGCTTCTGTACGTGTCTCATCATTTCCCCCTTTCCACACTCTTAACGTTGGGTCTAAATAGGCACCATCGTGAAAGAGCCTCGCTGACAGATAATCGTGATATCCAGTGTCAAAGACGCTATGAGAGAACTCCTCCAAAAGTACTCCGCGGGGTACGAAGGGTATCTCTTGGAAAAAGGTCTTCGTGCCTAACGTCAGAGAATTCCAACTCCAGAGATTCCAGTCGTATCAAGATGATTTGTTTTGTCCAGTGTTAGCCCAGTAGCAAAAGACCTTGGTTTTACCCCTGTGTTTACTGAGGGTCACCAGCCCCTCGAAGGCGACCAAGGTTGGAGAGAATTGAGTCACCAGATCTCGCTTTGCTGACCACCGAGAGTGAGGATACCAGCAGCAGGGCGTAATCTGTAGGGCTGAGGCTGACAGAACTTTCCAGACACTTGAAATCCGAGCCATCCCAACCTCGCACTTGTGGTCCGGATGCTTCGCATTTTCCCTCAGCCCAAGCCGGATCCGTCACCCCTGAAAACTTGTTCAACAATTCACAGAGGACCACGCAAGGCATATAAGATGAGCAAGAATCGAGATTCCCTATGTAAATAGAAGAGAAGCAAGAAGAAGCAACATCTCATCATGATGTCAGACGCACGGAGGACGGAGCTCAACAACAGACGACGACAACGACAACAAGCGACGAGTCCTCACCACCCTCTACTCCAGCTAACAAACAGCCAAACACCCCCTACACCTCCATATCACGCCATCCCCAACTAGCCCAGCCGAACCTTAGCAAACAACAATGGCCTCATCCCCGTCCCCAACAGACCAAAAATCCCCGACGCAAACCCACATAGCAGCAGCCGACCCATCCTCCTCCCCCGCCCCGGACCCGAGCGTCGTCGCAGGCTCCACCGTGATCGGCACGGTCCCCGACCAGCCAGGACAGCAGCAACCCATCGGCCTGGGAGGCATCGCCTTCGGCGACATCTCACTAGCCTCCCCAGCGGGCCTGCACATCCCGCAGCCCAACGACGAGAACCTGGCCATCTTCCGTCGGGCGGTGGGTATCAACATCGACATGGCCGGGTCAGCACCTGACGGCGGCCACCCGTCCCAGCCACAAGCCCAACCCCACCTTCATCCTCGCCCAAACCCTAGGGCGCTCGAGGCAGGGCGGTTGCACAGGAGGAGTACTAGGGCAAAGGCAAAGGCGGCGGGGGGTATCTACAGGGTCGCGCTGGAGGAGGTGCGCCGGAAGAAGGTGATGTATCACCTGCTGTCGTTGTTGATCAATGTAAGCCACGTGGCGCAGATTCTCATTGGGGCCTCGTTGACTGCGCTGTGAGTTTTCTTCCCTTTCCCATTATCCCGAAGAGAACGGGGCGCTGTGCTGATATGAGAACGAAAAATCCAGGGGCCCAACGGCTGGCAACCATGTGCTTGCCATCACCCTCCTCGGCGCCGTCAACACCATCATTGCCGGCATCCTGGCCCTGATCAAAGGCCAAGGGTTGCCTGACAGGCTGTATCACGACCGGGCCGAGTTCCGGCGGTTGCAAGACTGGTCAGTCTAGTTATATCCTACAACTCCCCCTGGCCATCCCCTCTCCCTGATTATTCTTGCCTCGCGACATGGCATGAGCTGCTAACACACACCCCATTCCCCCACACGCAGGATCGAACAAGCCGAAGCCCTCCTCTCAGTCGGCGTCATCGGCCGAGACCGCAAGGAGGTCGGCGCACTGGTGCAGACAGCCTTCAAAAAGTACAATGCTGCCAAGCAGTGCGAGGAGACCAACCTGCCCGAGAACTATGTCCGGCCGCCCGACAACAACCAGGCGGGGAAGCCGGGACAGCGGCAGGGGTCCCAGGGATCGCCGGGCTTGCTGCTGTCTTCTCCGCCGATGCATATTGCGCAGTCGTCGAGTCCGTTTCATTGATGGATTGGCGTGGTGGTGGTAGTGGTGGTGGTGGCGTCTAGGGGCGCGGTGTGGGCGGGTCAGAATTGCTCGGCGGTTACGACTTCGTGGGTCTTGAGGACTCGATGATAGACACTGCCAGATCTGGATCAAACAGATAGTTGATGAACGAGTGGCAAAGCCGTAATGAAGAACAGTACTCCGTAGTCCACAAATGCGCCAGCCGTACCTGTGATCGGACATTACCAGACAACAAAACCAACACAAATAACACCGACAGCAACCACACCCCAGACCTCCCCATCACTAAACCCCTCTTCCTACATCACACCCTCATCCCATTCTCCTGCACCTTCCTCCCCCTCTCATCAAACAAAATAACACTAAACGCCTCATAATCCCCCGCATCCACCAACCTCGCCTCATCCTCCGTGTCCGGTAGCAGCTGGGTATACAAGCCCCTCCCGGCACGCGGCCACAGCGCCGCAAGCGGGTCAAATTCCTCCTCTTCAGCCGCCTCGGTCCTCTCCTGGCTGTCCTCCTTCAGACTGGCCGCCGTGCCCTTGGACCCGCCGGCGCCCGAGCCAGCGCGGCCCTTGCCCGTCGCCTTGCCCGCCCCGTTGGCTGCCACCTTGCGCACAAAGTTGATCTGCCCTGTCGGGTGGGCCTCGGCGCGCGTGAACAGCCCCTCGGTGGTGGTCCCCGCGAAGAGGGATCTCGGCGGACCGTGGTGGGGGTGGTGGGGTTGTGGTTGGTCGGTGTTGGTACCGCCGGCGCCAGCGCCCGAAGAGGTAGCCGGGAAAATGGGCAGGTCCGGGTGAGTCTCCAAACACGCCATCAGCAACGCGACGAGTTCCTGCTGCGCCAGGGTCGACAGATAAGCCCGCTTCTGCTGCGCCGGCCGGCCGGCCCAACTCTCCTTCTCCTTTTCCCTGTCTCCGGCCTTCTCCCTCCTACCAGATCCGCCAGCGGAGGAGGCACCCTCCACCACCGCCATCCCGCCTTTCTGCTTCTTGTGAGTCTGCTTCCCCGCGCAACCGGCACAGAACCACGCCCTGCGCTGGTCGCGCACGACGTCGTCAGCGACGCGCGGTTCGTGGCACAGCTGGTGCCAGCCGTCGTTGCAGCCGTCGCAAAAGACGATCTGGTTGGCCGCGGGGCTGTGCATGCGGGAACATTTGCGGCAGAGCGCCTGCTCGGCCGTGCGCTTGCCGTAGTGGTGCTGCGGGCCCCGCGGGCGCTTGCTCGCTGCGTCCATGGCCGCCGGGTTGTACGCCGTCGGCTTGAGGACTTGGCGGCCGGATTTGGTCATGGTCAGCGGGACCGGGGTCGGCGGGTTGCTGGTTGTGGTCGTTGCTGCGGCAGTAGCAGTGGTCGTGGTTGTCGTCGTGGTGTCGCCCGGCGGCGGTGCGGAGGAGGAAGGGGAGGAGGGGCTGGATGGGGTGGAGGGCGTGCTTGTTTCGTTGTCCGAGTCGTCGGAAGCCGTGGTCTGTGTTCGGGGACGCTTTCGCTTGTTGATCGGCCCGCTGGTGGGGGGTTTTGTCCTTTTCGTCTTGGTCTCGGAGGTAACAACGGCCTTGGTGGTTTTAGTCTTGATGGGTGTCGGCTTCGACGAGGCGGTCAGACCAGCCGTGACCTTCCTGATGGCGCTCATCCCGGCTGTGCTGCTTGCAGGCTTTGGCGCTGTCGGCGGGGCAGGTGCTGGAGAGACGGAAGGCAGAGGTTGGACACGAGGTGCGGCGGTGGGCATCTGCATTGTCATCTGAGTGGACGTGTTCATGCCCAAGACGAGTCTCCTTTTGACGTCCTCGTAGGTCGCCGTCGGAATGCTGGCTGTGACGGAGGGTGAACGAGAGGCCTGTGATAGTGCGGCACTGAGGCTGCTCGGCTCGCCCTTCATTCTCTTGAGAATCATCTGGGTGGCTGCTGTGAACTGGGGGATGTAGAGCGGCCGGGTGGGTTGGAAAGACGACGCCGTCGTTGTCGTCGTTGCTGGGGTCCCGGGCACTGAGCTGGGAGCCAGCTTCGGGGCCGGCTCCGGCGGCATGGTCTCTGCTCCATCCTTCTGAGGTTCGACTTTATGCGGTACAGAGTCTGCCATTTTGATCCGACCCTGTCGCGGACCAAGAGCCCAAGACTGCAAGAAGAGGGTCAGAGTGGGTGCGCAGAGTGGTTGTGTTTTGGTCTCGGTTTCGGCTTACAGTTTACTCGGGTGCGAACACTTTCGTATTTTAGTCGGGTAAAGGAAGAAAGGTCGAGTTTGGTCGGTGGTGAGGCATTGATGAGTTTGGTGATTTTTCTTGACAAGAGTTGTTCCAGAGTCGACAAGAAGTCGGTCTTGTGGTGGTGGGAAGATTTGGCAACCATCACGTGAAAAGCACGTGTCCAACCCTAACCCTCAGCTGCAACCACGCCACCCCGCGTCTCGACATGTGAAGGGCCCTTGAAACAAGTGAAGGCTCCCAGTTGTCTTGTTATTTGTTTCATGAAGATCACAAACTAGCATGCTACTACCTAACCACGCCCTTCTCCCTCAGCTCCTGTATTTGGGCATCCCCCATCCCCAAGAAGTCCCGCAGCACCTCGCTTGTGTGTTGGCCCAGGGTTGGAGGCGGACTGCGGATACTGGGCTCGCTCTCCGAGTACTTGACCGGTGTGTTGACCATCTTGATAGGCCCGCAGTCTGCGTGCTCTACCTCTACAACCATGTTCCTCGCCTTGGTGTGCTCGTGCGTCAACGTCCCCTGAACGTCATTGATGGCAGCATACGGCATGCCCTTGCCCTCAAACACTTCCAGCCATTCCTGTGTCGTCTTGGTCACTGAAATCGCCTCGATCTGGGCTTCCAGTTCGTCGCGGTTGGCCACCCGGGCTCCATTGATCTTGAACTTGGGATCCTCCTTCCACTCCGGTCGGCCGAGTCCGTCGCAGAGGATGCCAAAGAGTCGGTCGTTTCCTCCGCCAAATAGAACGTCGCCGTCCTTGGTCTTGAACGCCCGGTACGGAACGATGGAGGCTGGGAATGTTAGCGGTGGTACAAACCGGGTAGCAGGGGATGGATACCTACGGTGAGCCGTGCCCCAGCGACCGCTGTCCTTCTTGCCGCTGATCAAGCAGCTGCTGGCGATGTTGGCCAACGTGACCGTCTGGCAGTCGCTCAACGCCACGTCGAGATGCTGGCCCCTTCCGGTCCTTGCGCGGGCCAGCAAGGCGGCCATGATGCTGTTGCTGGCGTACAGCCCTGTCGTCAGGTCGGTTACCGCCACGCCAACCTTGACGGGCGGTCCATCTCGGGTGCCCGTGATGTGCATCAGCCCAAACTCGGCCTCCACCATAACATCGTAGCCTGCGCGCCCTGAGTAGGGGCCCGTCTGGCCATATCCCGTGATGGACGCGTAGATTAGGGCCGGGTTGATCTTGTGAATCGTCTCAAAGTCCAGGCCGTACTTTTTCAGGGCGCCGGGAATGTAGTTCTCGACCAAGATATCGCATTTGGCAGCCAGCTTGTGAAGGATGTCGACGCCTGCAGGGTCCTGGTACGAGAGGGCCAGCGACTTCTTGTTGCGGTTTACCTGGGGCGAGTCAGCGGGTTGCATGCATGAACCTACCTTACCTCGACAGTCGAAGACCTACCGCTAGAAAGTACGCAGATTCTCCCGGGCCCTCATGTGACGAGCCGGCCTTGTAGGGCGCATATGGCGGGCCCCACGCGCGGGTGTCGTCGCCTCTTACCGGGTGCTCGATCTTGATGACTTCGGCGCTAGGGGAGGTCAGCCAAGGCTACTTTCCTCCACTTGCGTCCCTTAGCATACTTACCCGAGATCACCCAGAATTTGTGTGCAGGAGGGCTAAGATGAGGGAATGTCATCAGCAACCACGTCGAGTAGGTCCAGACCTGTGTGTTGAAGATGCTCTTACTCCGGCAAGGACTCTCGTCATGTCCAGCACCCGGTAACCCTCGAGTGGAAGGGAGCCGGATGCGGACACGGATGCCGAGACGGAGAATGGCCGACGACGGGCGGCAGGGAGGGCCGGAATGCAACCCCGAATCCGCGTCGGGGCTGCCCGCCGAGAGACACGGCTGTACACTTTCAGTGCCAAGTCCATTGTGTTCGCTTCTAAGACAGCCAAACTGCAGAAACCATCGGTCGGTGGGATGACAATTGGTGATAGTGCCTGTCCCTCCGTGCCTTTGAGTTTGCCCCTGACCCCGTGAAGACGACAACTTTGTGTGAGATGTGATATGTACTAGGAACTTGGAGGAGATGCCGGCCCCGGCGACGACGCTACCGCTCGTGCCCTGACGGCCTTGGCGCGGGGAGCCGAGGGAAGCCAGGGAGATGGGCGATCGGCACTCGGCAGCGGTCCACTTGCTGTTCTCCACCCATTTCTTGTCTTTGTCTCAGAAGGGCGAGCCATTGTGTTGGTCGGAAATGCCAGTCGAGAGAGGGCGAGATATGCTTAATAAAGCCAAGAGAGAATGCAGGTTGTAAAATGCAATGCTGGGTTGTTGCGTTGACGGGTGGGAGGTTGATAAGAGCGTCTTCGTTGCTAACGCTGTTATCGGCCAAAGTCTTGGCAATCGTCCCAAGCTTTCAGGCTGCTTTCAATTGGTGCTGACCCAGGCCTCCAGACAAAATAAGTGACTTTGCCCAAAGCAATTCCAACTCGCGACATCGCCATCCACCATCCACCATCCGCCATCCACCACCCCCATCGTCAACCTCAACCTCAACCTCCCGTCCAAACAAAAATACAACAGTCGCAGCGTCACACTCCATCCCACCGCCATGGACTACCAAAACCGCGCCGGCTCCAAATTCGGCGGCGGCGGCGTCGCCTCGCACAGCGCCACCAACGCCGACCGCCGCGAGCGCCTTCGCAAGCTCGCCCTCGAGCAGATCGACCTCGACAAGGACCCCTACATTTTCAAGAACCATCTCGGCTCCTTCGAGTGCCGACTCTGTCTGACAGTCCACCAAAACGATGGCTCCTACCTGGCCCACACCCAGGGCAAGAAGCACCAGACCAACCTCGCGCGACGCGCGGCTCGCGAGCAGCGCGAGGGCAAGGGCGAAGTTGACCCGCACACAGGCTTGCCCGTGGGCGTGGTCGGCGCCGGGTTTGCCGCGCTCGGACTGGGCGGCGGCGGCGGGCCGCGCAAGAACGTCGTCAAGATCGGCCGGCCGGGCTACAAAATCACCAAGGTGCGCGACCCCATCACGCGGCAGCAGGGCCTGCTCTTCCAGCTGCAGTACCCGGACATTGGCACGGGCGTGACGCCCAAGTGGCAGGTTATGAGCGCCTTCTCGCAGCGCGTCGAGGACCCGGACCGCAACTTCCAGTACCTGCTCGTCGCCGCCGAGCCCTACGAGACGTGCGGCTTCAAGATCCCAGCCCGCGAGCTCGACAAGCGCGAGGACCGCCAGTTTGAGTACTGGGACCCGGATGCCAAGGAGTACTGGGTGCAGATCATGTTTATGACGGAGCGCGAGGAGCGCTTTAATGCGGCGCCTGGTTTGACAGGGCGGCGGTGAAATATCAACATCCGGGGGTCTAGTTGGAAAGAGATGGACAATTTAAAGAACGTTTCCTACGTTTTCAATGGACCGGGACTGTACGATACAAGAAGGCGGCCGACGAACTGAAGGAACGAATCCCGCCCAGGTTGGGTTGGGTTCATTCAGGTACAGAGAAACGGAAGGGGGGCGCAAAACGAAAATGGAGGATACCCAGGGCGGAACAAAACATGCATGGTCTGGTCAGCACAGACAAACTTGAAGAGGGCACCGAGGGTATCGAGGCAAAACAGACACAGCCTTGCCTTCTGAACGTGATACGGCACGCGGCGTCGCCGCGGAACCATCAGATCACACACAACACACATCACACGATGCATTCGGAAAGTCCTACACAAGCAAAGCTGTAAGGCTGCACATACAATCGGTTGGGCAAGTCGAGTTCATGGCTGACACTGAGGTAGCGTTGGAGCAGGAGAAGATGGATTCGGTTCAAGACAGGGCCAACAATACGTAGCAGAACAATGCACCCAGTGCAAAAGAGATAGGCTATTCAGATACTTCAAATACGTACCTACTAGCAACTGCCCAACACTTGTCTTCTTAACCATGCCACTTGAACCAACACCTCTAATTCTCACGAGATCAAACACGCAACATCAACATTCCAGCTGTTATTTCCATCATCTGGGTCCCGCCCCCGCGAGACCCGACTGTATATCGTTTGTCTACCTGCCACGTCAATCCTCACACCCCCTTTTAGCCCGAGCAAACATGTCCAGTACCAAGAAGAGAGCAACATCCGCCGCTGCACGGCTTCGACAGAACACAAAGAGACAGACCCGGTGCCAACAACCACACACAACTCGCCCTGCCGATCCCAGACCAGCCAAGACAAACAAAAAACAACCACATCTCCCCGCCCAAACAGAGACGAACCAAATCACCGGAAGTTGTTATCAAACCGCTTAAACGTATACCCAATAAACGGCAAGCTCATCTCGGGGCTCTCCTCCTGCTGCCCCGGGCCAACGCCGGCGCCGGCGGTCCTGGCCTGGGCGGCCTTCAGCAGCGTGGCATTGTCCGTCTGGTCGATCTCGTCGGTGGGGAAGTAGGTCGTGTCGATGTTGGACGTCAGGCGCGGCTCAAACGGCGCACGGATGCGCCGCAGGCTGTCGAACTCGACGCCGCGGAAGAACGAGTGGCTCTTGAGCTCGTGCGCGCCGCCGCGGCCGAGGCGGTTTTCAGTGTTGCAGATGAGACTGGATTTGTGGGGCGTTATGGTTAGTTGGGGGGGGATAAAACGGGAGAGGGGATGGTAGAAGTAATCCTTACCTCCGGATCAGGTTCTCGGCCTCAACGCCCAGCTGGATGTCGTCGGGGAAGTAGAGCGACTGTCTCCAGTTGACGATCTTGCGGTACGTGTCGTGGCTGTCCTCGGCGCAGAAGGGCGGCCAGCCGACCAGGCACTCGAACATGATGGTCCCCAGCGACCACCAATCGCAGTCAAACGAGTAGCCGTGCCCTGTGAAGATCTCGGGCGCGATGTAGTCGGGCGTGCCGACGGTTGAGTAGGCCATCAGTCTCCTCGACCGCCTCCAGTCGTTGATCTGAGAGCGGTTGCTGACCGTCAGGTTGATCTGGTCGATCGCGATCGAGTTGCGGTTGTCGCGCGGTCTCGACGACTTGCCCTGGAGCAACTGCTGGTAGTAGTTATTGTCGTGCAGCTTGTGGAAGCCCGTTGAGAGACCGAAATCTGTCAGCTTGACGTGGCCGCCCCGGTCCAGGAGGATATTGTCCGGCTTGATATCTCTGTTCGGTGCGTTAGGATAGGATCGCTATTGACGCTGCGAAAGGAAAATACTGACCTGTGGATAAAACCCAGCTTATGGACCGCCTCGATAGCCAAGACGATCTCGGCAATGTAGAAGCGGGTGATGTCCTCTGAGAAGATCTCGTACTTGATCAACATGGTCATGAGATCTCCTCCGGGCAGGAACTCCATCAACATGTACAGGAAGTTGGCATCCTGGAACGTCGTGTAGAGCTTGACCACCCACGGGCTGTCGGACTCGGCGAGGATGTCGCGCTCGGCGCGGACGTGTGCGAGTTGGTCCTTCTTGAACATTTCCGTCTTGATGAGCGACTTCATGGCGTAGACCTTGCCATCCGCCTTCTTCTGGACCAGCTTGACCTCACCAAAGGCGCCCTTGCCAATGATCTTGATGGTATTGTAGTTCTCCGGCTTGTCCTTGGTGCGCAGGAAGCGCAGGTAGGAGCCCTCCCTACGGCCTCCTGTGGCCCAGACGGATTCCCGGCGGCGAGGGTCGGTGGTCTCGGCGAGCTTCTGCTCCATCTCGCTCTGCCTACACAGTCAAACTGTCAGCGGGCAGCTCGCTTTCAGCGGACGTTCCAAAAAAGTGCGGCTTACCTCTGGTTCCGCTCACGGGCTCGCTTCACGCTGTCCTTGAAGAAATCCGACGCCAGCTGGGAGCACTTCTTCTGGTTGTTGTTCGCGTTGGGCCCATACTTGTCGGGGTTCCGCTCCGGAGCGGGGGCGAAGTATTCTTGGGGGTTCTGAGTCGGCATCGGCGGCGCATTCGCATAGCTCCCATAGCCAGCCTGCTGGCCCTGGGCGCCAGCAGTCCGGGGGCGCTGACCAGGGGGCGCGCCGCGGGCGGCATAAGGCGATGCCCTGGCAGCCGCACCGCCGCCACCGCCTAGGTTCTGGTGGGAGAACTGGTGAGCGAGCCCCGTATTAGGATCATTGTTGGTGCCGGGAGCCGCCGCCGTGCGGGCTTGTCCGTAGGCCTGGCTGCCAGAGCTGTAGTCGGGAGTCGCCTGGGCATTGAGCTGCGACGAGTACTGGGCGCCGCCGTACTGATTGCCCTGGAAGTAGCCGGCCGACGAGTAGCCTTGCTGATAGGATTGTGGCTGCTGCTGCTGGGCGCCGGCCTGTGCAGCTGGCTGGCCCTGGAAGACGGGCTGCGGGAAGGTGGACGGCGTGGTGGGATAAGTGCGGTCGGTCGCGGCGAGGCGGTCGTTGTTGTTCCCAAAGTTGAGGTAAAGGCGGTTGCCCTGGTTGTCCATCTTGACGGCTTGCGGCGGTGTCGCCCGGGGAGCACGAATTCTATCTGTTGGGAGAATCTGTGCTTGTTGGACTCGTGGGCCTGGTTGAGGATGTCAAGGGGAAGTCGAGCCAAGTGTCGGGGTGGAAAGGGGAGGGTTGGACGGACCCTCCTTTTCAGGTGGGACCAGGGTGTGATGTTCGGAGGTCGAGGCCGACGGCGTCTGTCCCCGCTGCAGCAACAAACTAAAGGTGGGGCAGGGGCAGCGACTTGAGACTGCAACAATCAATCAACCTACGAACTACGTTATCTCAATTGTTCAAAACATAGCAGAGAACAATCGAAGACTCGCGGACAATGTTGTGATGAAACAAGGAGGGGAAAAAAGGGCTGTACAGGGAGATCCTCGTCTCTTTTTTGTTTGTGTCAGGTTCGAGTTGTTCGCACAGCCGATGCTCCTGCCATGTCACCCCAGAGTTCACCGGTTCAAAGTTCAGACAGCATGCCAGCAGTCGGTGGGGACCCGAAAGAGGGGTAATTGCTGGCACTTGGCGGTGCCTGAGGTTGTCGTCCAAAGCACTCACCACCTTGTTCAGACAAAAGATGGACTGGAGGAACTGGCAAGGTGTGCACATACTGTCCTTGATGTGTCGCTACGCAAATGGGATGGTTTCGTCAACAGACCCTATAAAATGCAGTGCTAAACCTGCCATTCACAACGCGCGGTTCCCTGTTCTTGAAAATAAGGTTTCAAAGTCGCATTCCGTTCAGGCCCACCCCTGTCAGCACATCAGCCTTCAAGACTCCGATATTCCAGATCCATTCCCATTCTGTCGCGTGCTTCGTGTAGTCCGTCGACATCCCTTAGTTAAACAGACGTTCAGGTGTGTCGCAAGGGTCCGGGTTAGTGTGACCACAAGATCTGAGCCGAGCAGATGAGATGTCATTCCACAGATTCCAGTCGCCTGATGTCGGGCGCCCCTTTTCCAAGTTCGAACTTCGAAGACTCTAGCCAGATAACACTGCCAATGAGTTTGGTGGCTCTGGTCCTCCAGATATGTGATTCGGGTTTTAGTAGGAAAACAAATTCATACAGGAGAAATTTTTCTACAAAAAAAAAAAAAAGAAAAAGAGAAACGCAGGTTTGGGATCGTGATCTTGCATCAGCATCATGGTGTGCTTGGAACATGCAAGGTCCGTGCACGATGCTTATCGCGATAACGGCTTCGAAATTTGAGGCGGTATCCCGAACCCGAATGAGCGAGTTGCGCTCCATAGTTCCGTTCCATTCGTTCGTGAAGAAAGCGACCAGGGAGGAAGAAGAATATCCTAAAATCACACACCTGACTGGCCATCAGCGCAATCTGTTGTGGAAAAGTGGCGAAGACCATCGACATCCCTCTCAAACTCAGAAGCAGCCCGCGAGGCGGCAGCAAGCCCAATGTGCTTGTAGTGTTGCTGGATCTGCCGCGAACAAAACTCACAAACTCGATCCGAGCCACAATCACGATGGCTGATCCGACTCCAACGCCCGCAGCACCTGCACCCTCGCCGGCACCGGCACCGGCTGCCACTGCGGTATGGCTCACCTACGATGGATATGGATGTGGAATCTTCCTGGGGATGGGGTTTCTAACAGTGTCCATGTCCTACAGGCGCCGAAGCCACCGCCGCCCCGAAATCAGGCCCTGCGCATGCTCGGTCTGCCCGCCCTCCCGCGCAAACTCCCCTCCCGGAACTGGATGATCTTTTGGACCGTGTCCAGCGCGATAACAGCAGGGATAATCTACGACAAGCGGGAGAAGAAGAGGGCCATTGCGAAATGGTCCCATGCCGTCGAGCACCTGGCTAAGGAGCCGCTGCCTGACAACCTCGGCCTCGCCCAACCCCGCAAGCTGACCATCTTCCTCTCGGCTCCGCCCGGCGACGGCCTACGTGTGGCTCAGGACCACTACACCGAGTATGTCAAGCCGATCCTGGCTGCCAGCGGGCTGGACTGGGAATTCGTCCAGGGTCGACGGGAGGGCGACGTGCGCGCCTATATGGCCGAGCGGGTGCGCAGAATCCGCCGCGGCGGAGAGAATGGCGATGAGCCGGACCCGGAGAAGGTGCCTACAAAAGAGGAGGTTGTGGAGGCGTTCCGGAAGTCGCGGGGCATCAAGGACTACGAAGGCACACGGGGCGACCTGGTCATTGGTCGGCACACATGGAAGGAGTACCTGAGGGGATTGCACGAGGGCTGGCTGGGACCCCTCGTCGCGCCGCCGGAGCCGGCACCGCTTCCTGCAGTGACGACTCCGGAAGTTCCGACCGAAGAAGGCACATCCGCAGAAGAGAAGCCGGCAGAGGAGAAACCCGCAGAGGAAGAAAAGAAGCCCAAGAGGCCGCCTCAGCCAAAGCCCCACAACACCACGGCCGACTATCCCACATCATTCCTCCCCTCAAACACCCCCAACCAGTTCGATCCCTCCGCCCCGATCCGCGAGCCGCACCTCCTCGGCTTCCTCAACACCCCGACCCGCCTGTACCGCTTCTTCAACCGCCGCAAGCTGGCCGACGACATCGGCCGCGAGGTCGCCGCCGTGTGCCTGTGCACCTACCGCGAGTACCAGCAACAGCTCGCGGCCGACGCCGCCGCCGACAGCGCCAGCCCGACAGCCACCGCCTCGGACAACGACGACCGGCTGCAGTACGAGCAGCAGAAGGAGCTGCAGTGGGAGGAGAAGGACTGGGTCAAGGCGGTCTGGAAGGAGGACGACCCCAAGGACGCCGAGGCCGCCGAGATCCCCGAGCGGGTCCGCGCGAAGCCCGTCGTCATGGACCCGCGCATCGCCGAGCGCATGCGCCGCTTCCAGCTCACGCCCGAGGACGAGACGCGCGTTGGCGGGATTGTCGTGCCCGAGGAGGAGGTCGAGGGCTGGATCAAGGGGAAGCTGCGCCAGCTGTATCGGTGGGGCGCGAACAAGGCCTTTGAGGAGAAGAAGGCTACTCCTCTGGGGGATGACGACTCGCAGTGAGGGTCGTGAGCTTCGCGAGCTGGGGGACGGCGAGGGGGTGATGTATTACGGTGTACATGTACCAGTATAAGTGTGTTTGGTGTATATGTTGGTTTTTTCTTATTGGGGGTGTTACGGTGCATTGCTGTTGTTGGTGCAGTCGCCCGGTATTGTAAAATACATGATAGATTGGATGGTTGTGGGAGGCATGGGGGGCCAGCAACCCACTGAACATAATGAGACTCCCCTTGATCATCTACGGCTGGGTCACTCGGCGGATAACCAGCGAGCGTCGTCCTGTGTTACATTGAGAGGGCAGTTATCGTTTGGAAAGGGCCCTTGAGTCTGAGCTCGCACTCTGCTTGCGCGGTTTTCTGTTCGCGACCGCTGGCCATCAAATCGTACAAGTCTGTTATGTGGGTATATCGTGTGTCCGCTTTAAGAGAGCCGCGAGCACGTCGGCAACGGAAACCCTCAGTCGTCATCATCGTCGTCGTCAGAGCCGTAATCCACCAGCAGCCCCCCAGACTTGGCCGCCGTACTTGAAGAAGAAGCAGCGGTCGGCACCGGGGCAACTGGCGGTGCCGGAGCCGGTGCCGACGCCGCCAACCTCCCCTTTTCCTTCTCATCTTCCTTCTTCTCCCCGTCCTCAACCTCAACATCTGCCTCCCTCCCCTTCTCTCCCCCTCCCTCACCATCCCCAGCAGTAGGACCAGAAACCCTCCTCACCACCCCAACCCCCCTCAGCCTCTTCCTCCCCCCAACCCCACCACCCGCCTCCCCGCGCTTCCTCCTCTTCCTCCCAGCAACATCCCACCCCCCTTCCCCCACCTCCCCATCCTCATCCTCCTGCCCCCTCACAACAACAGCCTCCCGAAACCCCCGCAACCCCCTCTCCACCTCCCTCCTCCTCTCCTCCTGCTCCCTGCGCTCCCTCGCCCGCACCTCATCCAAAAAATCAACCTCATCATCATCCAGCGCCCGGAACTGGTTCCGCAGCCGGTGCGCCTCCTCAAACGCCGCTTGCTTGGCGGCCTTGTTGGCTTGGAGCGTTTCGTAGAGGGATTTCTCGCCCGGCTGGGATTGCAGGGCGCGGGCGGCTTCGCGGCGGCGGCGGTCGGCTTCGAGTTGGGCTGTGGCTTCGGCCCAGGCTTGTTGTTTTGCTGTTTGGGGGTGGGAGGGGGTTTCGGTGGTGGGGGGGTTGGAGGGGGGGTTGGTGGTGGTGGTGGCTTCGCCGGTTGTGGCGTCGATGGAGCCGGCTGAGACGAAGCGGGAGGACATTTCTTTCCTTTTATGGTTTTTTTTCCTGTTCTGTTGGTTTCCGGTATGAGGGGTGTGGTGTTGGACTAAGTGGTGGGACTGGTGTTGGTGTTGGTTGTTGGCCGTGAGTGTTGAGCGAGGTGATGTGAAATGAACGGATCGATGGGTGGATGAGATTTGACAGTATTCCGGGTTCCAGGTTCTAAAATGCAAAACTCGAGCTCTATATGGCGGGTCTCAATCAAGAGTCCCGTGGATTGGCCTTGTTGTTAATACCAAAGCCGACTGGCGCCAACACTATGGGCAGCTCTGAAGCACGATTGTGGTCGTTGAACAGTGATCCACGACGAAGGTCAGTGAGATGAGCAGCCGAGATCAAGGTCCTGACAGCTGGCAACAGCTGCGAAGCGCGCCCCAGAGTGGCTCGTCTCATCAACGTCGAAATTGATCAAATCCCATCCACCACCCAAGCTCAAGCAACAGTCATAAAGACGGACCAAGCTCAATAGAGTTGATGTTTGTCAAATTGATCTTGAGTTTTTTATTGTTTTTATCGAGGTCGGCTCCTTGACCCAGGCCAGGAGCGGCAGCGCAAGAAGTCCATTGTCGTGTCAAGCAGACAGAAAAGACCAAGACACCAGGCTCCTCGCCAGGCCATGGAAGTCTTCAACTTGTGTCAGCTCCAAGGCGCGCCGTGCCCTGCCGGACCTCTTATTCTCGCCTTCGTCGCTGCAACCACCTTCCAAACCTCAAACCACCAAACCCTTGCCCTGCCAGCCCAATCTCAAGTCATCCATCCTCCTTTCCCCCAAATCCCCAAAGCTCGTGAAGTCATCATCTTAAGGTAGTGGTATGAAATCAAGGCGTCTCCTGCCTATCGGCAATAGCGCCAAACCCCTTGAACCAGCGACATGAAAAAAAAAAATGCTGTCTGCGGTTCCATCTCCCCCAATCCCCTTCTCCCCTCTACTGTTCAGGGTCCGTGAACCCAAATGGAAACCTTTCTACCCGCACCCCCATGAGAACAAGGAAAGAAAATCTGGCCAGCCTGGCGCGAGACAAATCCTCAGGCCTTGTCTCACCGGCATCTTGCCATCACAGGTGCCTCCAGTGATGCTCAGCCACTGGGCAGGTTCTGGCCGACAGAGAAGAAAGCAAAAAAGGGGACAGAATTAGAAAAGTAAGACATGAGGAATCAACAAAAACATGACTCCAAAACAGGTCCCCGAAACAAGGGGGAAACACAAAAAAGTGGGGAAAATGAAAACGACCGCAATTCCAACTTTTCAACCTCATGAACCGATCCCACAAAAAAATTAGTACCCATGGAAACAACACCCGATATGTACCCGCGAATGGAGTAAACTTTTTGAAACAAGAAAAAAAAAAAGAAAAAAGGCAGCAAATGATCGCTTTTTGAATGGCACCAAGCCGTGCGAGTGCCCCGAAAACGCCTCGGTGTGCTGCCCTCGGCAAACACAAGGTCGTGCCGTTGAATCTTGACAATGTTGGTAACATATTGCCCTTGCCATCCTCTGCCGCGTACGACACAGAGCGAGCGGCGCCCCCGTTTTGAAGACACAATGACGCGCGCGCCCACCCATGAACAAAAACCCCGAGTGCTAAGCAGCGACCATTGGGTTCTCGAACACCGCACAGCCTTGTCGAGCAGGGTTGTGTCCTTTGGTCGTCTGTCGGGTCCACTCGGGTCGGGGCTCGAAGAGGTGGAGCAGGTTGAAAATTTCGAAAATGCCGGAAAACCGTTTCGCCAAATCTATGGATGAAACCAAGGCGAAAAAAAAAGGGGAAAAAAGAACAGTGGTATGAAAATCCAAGAACGCCTGTGTATGAATCGGATTGACCCGTATACCGAAGGAGAAATCTCATTAGTCGAAGACGACTGCCGGGACCGGAAAGTCGAAAGAAAGAAACGCATGTCTCGCGGAATATCACCTCTCGCCTCCCCACGAAACCCTGATGACCACGTCTGGTCCAACGGTCAAGGGGCGGATCGGGGGAATGGGCGCGGAGGCGCGAAGACGGTGACCGCGCCGTCTTGTTCAAGCGACAAAGGTGTCCCTCCTGTCGGGGCCGTCGCTCGGGGTATCTGAATGCAAAATGTATCGAATCTCCGACGTGCCCATAATGAAAACCGCGTGCCGCGGACGATGCAAGGTAAGGGTAGAAATCCCGCCCAGTGGAATGTCCCAATCAAAGATGGCAGCAGAAAACGCCAAACGCGCCGATAGATTCGTTCAAGCCCCAAAGCAGCAGTGAAACACCACCTCAGCCAACAACGGCCTGCCCATAAGCGGCATGACCGCCGAAGTAACCAGCGGGGTTGGTGTGCACGCCGGCGCAGCTGCCGCAGTTGCAGTCAACGACGCCGGGGTGCTCCCAGATGCTGTGGTGGCCGTAGCCATAGTAGCCACCGTAGTTGGTAGCGCTCCGCGAGGCGTGACCGCCGTGGCGGAAACCGCTGTGGAGCTGAGGCTGCTGATAGTGTCGGGAGGTGGTGTTGTTGCCGAGCAGAGCGCCGTCGAACCACTCCTTGTAGCTCGAGTTGACCAAGGCAGTCGAGTTTGCGTATTCCGGAGTGCCGTAACCAGAATCCGGCGGGGTGAGAGGAGCTGTCTGCGACCAGCCGGCGTAAGCCCAGGCCGACGGGTCGTGGCGGAATGAGGCCGTCTGGGGCGCTTGGCTGCGCTTCAGGCTGGACAGACGTTCGTACTCGGCCACCTGCTGCTGGTGCCAGGCCGAGTAGAGCTGCTGGGCACGCGAGCGCGACACGTCGGGCTCGACGGGAGAGACGAGACCGGCCAGACGATCGCGGCTGGCCTGCTGTTGTCTCTTCTTGGTCTCCTGCCACTCCTTCCAGTTGGACAGCCAAGCCTGGTAGTCCTTGCTCGAATCCAGGTTGACGTAGAGGCACCATTGGATGGCGCCTAGCCACTCGTATTCCAGAGTGTTGAGCTCCTGCACCGGGATGCCGCTCACTTCCGACCAGGACTTGTTCTGGAATGTGTTGTCGTCCAGGAACTTGCTGCCGAGAAGGAGCGCGATGGTGAGCATACGCCAGATCTGGCCCTCGGTGTGGCTGTTCTGGCCGGCAGCGTGCATCATGTTGATGCGCTTCGCCAGGTAGTTCATGCCGAGGAGGATGGTGGTGCTCGGAAGCCGTGTCGAGGTGAGGATCTGCGACACAAACTTGCGGAATGCCGGGTTGACTTGGCGCTGAGGCATGACAATGCGAGTTGCCATCTCGGAGACGTAGTCGGCCATGAGGTCGACCTCATAGTCGAGAACGGCACAGACGCCACCAGGCATGATTGCGGTTTGTGATTCGGGGCTGGGAATCGGGCAAAGGGTGAGAGTCGAACTGCTTCGAGCAGCTGGAGAGGAGCGGATGGGCGGGGCTGTCAGTCCGCGCCTTGCTAGTGCTTCCAGGGACGAAGAGTCGGGGGATCTCGAAGGGTGAAAGAGACGAGATCTAGTAGGACCGCTGAGCCATAGGGCTTAGATTCCACTTTCTGTCGAGGAGAGAATTATGTGAGAATCTAGCGACTCGAAGGGGAGCTGAAATTATCAGGACCACGCAAAGATTGGCTCGTGGTGGCCGGGTCTTTGCAGGTTACTGAAAACAAAAGCCTTGTCCAGAGAGAGCTGGTAGGCTCAACGTATCTTGTCGCGAGGCACGACGAAACCGAAGCGGCGAAAGACTAGGAGAAAACGGAAAGGAGCGTCGAAGCACTGTATAGACGGGGGGTTCTGTTAGCCGAACCGCTCAGTTTTGCTGCGTTCGAATGCGATGATGCTGGAGGACTGGTTCGCAAGGATGAGAATCCGAGGCTGGGTGAGGCGAGGCGTCGAGTCGGGTTGTTGACGAGGCGTGTCGGCGGCCCAGGCGTATCAACGAGATGGGCGTGACACGGAATCAACGCCGCCACGGGTGACTTCGAAAACCGACGCGTCGAGTCCGAAATAATCCGAGAACAGAGAGAACGAGTCGGTTGCCCCAGTCGGTGGTGGTGAGATTTGGAACCCGGTGTCGAGAGAGAGAGTCGAGTGGGCCAAGTCGGATGCCACAACAACACGAGCCACACCAGTACCGGTTTGGCAGTGTGCGCGAGAAGTCCCCCCGAGCAGAACGACCAGGGGAAAGAAACGATGCAAGGGCAATAAGAAAAAGAGAGGGCAAAGAATACGAACCAAATGAGAAATTGACCGTGACCAGGCAATTTCTTATGTGCTGATGAGAAGATGGGGATGGGTGTCCTCCAGGTTGCGTCGATGGGCCAGAGGCAGAAAGACAACAACAGCACCCAGGACCGGGGGAAAACGGCTCGTGTGCAAGGCGCGCTGTTTCCTGTCTCCGTTCGAGTCAACGAAGGGTCGACAGTCACCCGAATCCTTTCGTGAACGACGCAAAAGTGAATTTGGCCGCTCGTCGGTCGCTCGCTGCCTGGCGGATTCGGCGAAGGTCGAGGGAGGGAGGAGAAGGGAGCACGGCGTGGAGGACGACGGGGAGGTGGAAAGGGAAGAAGGGGAAAAAGAATGCTCTGCGGAGCAGCGATCAAAGTGGCCGTGGCCGGCTGCGGGCGAGCGAGGGTGGAGGCGCTGGGGGGTGGGTAACGGTAACGTTAGCGGGTGCTGGGCGATGGGGCGAGGAACCTGGTCGATTTTTTCGCTAGCGGCGTGTGGACATGACGAAGGTCCCACACAAGGGTGGACCGGCACAGGCGGGCACAGGCCCGAGGGAGTTTGGACCGGGTCCCTCGTCGAAGGATGGATGGTGAGACTGGGAGACTAGACTGGGAATTAAAAATGGATCACCTGTCGGCCACAGCCAAAACAGACGAGCAGAGCTGGCAGGGCTCAAGCGTGAGCCCGAGTCGAAAGAAGCAGAAGCGGATGCCGGAGCACCAGGTTCGAGAGTATGGACCTGTGGTCTCGGACAGTTGAACCGTTGGACGGGACCTCCAGCTGGGCAGACGGCGGATTGTTGCAACTGCCTTGGGCTGCACTGCCTGAGCCACGACTCTGCACACAATGCGAGGAGGCTGGACACCACCACTTCACTGCACCACGTTACAAGGCACAATACGGAGGACGGAATAGTTAGTTACATCCATACTAACTCAAAGCAATCTCACAAACAGCGGCACCCTGCGGGAAATTTGGGGGTGACAGGTGACGGGACGAGATGACGGAAATGACATCCATGGATGGGCTGCCGGGCAGCAGTCGAAGAAACCCTCCAGAGGTCCCGTTGGGAAGGGTGGCCAGTTCGCTTTCTGCCAAGCGGTCAACACTTCCATTGAACAGCCCCCAGGGAGTTGGCCAAGAAGACCCACAGCCAGCACTGGACATGGAACGGGTAACCAAAAAGAGCGAGCAGGGGGAAGTGGGTCCGAATGAAGGGGCGTGTGGACTGCCCAGCTTTCGACCCTCACCCCACTGCTGTGTCTGTTGAGCAGCGAGCACGCGGTTTTCTTCGTGTCCCGAGGGTCGACCTGGTCCCCGAAGAAAGTCAGACTGTGGCCGGGAGACCGTGACAAAGGCTTCGTGCAGCCTCGTGTCTGGGTCAGCCGTCCGGATGACTGAAAAAGGCTGCCTGCCTGCTGCCTGCCTGCTAGGTCGGCTCGTTCATGAAAGGAAATACGCTGACTCGTAGGCTTTTTTTTGCCGGTGGGCAGACTCATTCATCTTGTCATGGAAGCTCAGATCCGTTCCGATGTTTTGAAGGACTCGCCCAAACACGGATCCGGGATGAATGGGTCCCACTCAAGCTAAAAGTTCTGCAAGCGTGGAGCTGGGTTAGGGTTGGCTTGGGTCCTTGGGAGCGGAAGAAATTCGGAGGCGGCGCGCTTTTCCTGATGATTTTCGTGCTGCTGTCTGATTGACGTCTCGATGGGTGAAATTGGTCCAATAAAACGGACCGGATTACATGCTGCAGCCACACATTACATGCTCTAGCACACGTTAGTGCACAATCGTTCAGATGCCTCGCCGACCTCGCCATTCGCAAGGCGCTGGGATGGTGCCTGTCCCTTTCCAACAAGTCAAGGTCTGTGTTTCTGTGCTGAGGCTGTGGTCGAAAACGGTCCAAACCAACACGGCAAAGTCAGCCAGCAACAGCGAGCCCTCCCACAACCGCAAGTTGGGGGATGCTTCTCGATGATTGGCCGAGGCTGGTTGTCAGTCACCACTGAAAGCACGATAATCTGTCACTTGGCTGCTTTCGCCAACCCGACACGACCCAAACAAATGTCGATCTGAGTGATGATCCCCTGGCTCCAGCAGTTCTGAGAGTAAGGATGCAAATCCACAGACTCTGATGAGGAGAGCAGAAAAAACTTTGAAAAAAATAACAAAATAGAGTTTAGCACGAGTCACTGACCCACCTCCACCTCATCGTGTCCAGTTCCCCCCACCAGCACAGCGGGCCCCGATCGAAACGACAAATCAGCGCACAGATCAGGACAACAACCACAGAGCGCGCGTGGACCCATTGCGAAACGTCCAGAGTCCAGCCCAGCCATCACCTCTCAGGACAGACAGGCAGACAGACAACCAGTTGCGTCCAACCAAAGCACTTGCGGTATTCCGTACGAAGTACGGAATACTCGTTGTTCAGAGGTGAGAACAAGAGCAAGTAATATGTATGTATTCCATACTCCGTACAGAAGACGGCAACTCGGTAATAACGAAGGTCTTCCGTACCTGCACTCCATGAGTCCATGCACATGCCGCCTCCTCGAGTTTGCCGCAGTCCAATCTCAAGCTGCGGTTGCTGGTTGGCCCAGCCTATCGGAGAGGCAGGGCCGGCCTTGCTCACTAGCGATACCAGGGTGTGGCCTTAGCTCAGGCAGGGAAAACGCCCCAAAGGAAGCGGTCAAGGCCAGACTGGAACCATGGTGCCGGGAGATCCTCGAAAGCCCGTCCACAGCACCACGGCATTCGAGGCTGCTGTTGGACGGCAGACAGACCCAAGGCCCATTGACTCAGATCAGCATCACGGACAGACCAGACACCGGAAAGTCGCAGTCAGATCTTGCCATCTTGGAGACCAGTCACCAGCCGTTCGTTCCCAGTCCCGTTCAGCCGTGACATCAGTCAGTTCAGCCACCCACTGCCACCGTCACACAGGCCGGAAGCGCTCCCTGGGGGGTGTCTCGGTTGATGCGCAAAAAGAAAGCCTTCCCGCTGCGGATTGCCCTTCTGGTTGCTTTCCCTTTCGGGCCAAATTGCTGCGCTTGTTTTGTCAACAAGAATCCCCCGTTAAACTGCCAGGCCGCTCCGACACCACCATAACGTCGCCGGGAAGGACCAGACTCAAATTGTCCACTTTGGTTCTGTACAGATTATACTAGAGGTTCAAGGGCATGGTCGTCCTTCATTTCCGGGCCCGACTGGACTCCGTGTTGAAGCTATGGAAGGCCGCAAACTCGCCAACATTGAAACACGAAGCCCATTCTCGTCCTGGTGCTCGGCTCCTTTCAGGCTTCAGCTCGCCCGCGAGTCTGCCTCCTCTCGCGCCGAGCACGAGGCGCTGCACTGCCATCTCGCGGCATACCCACTCATTGGAGTCTTCCGAGTCTCCGACCAAGCAAAACCCAGGCTCGTCAGAAGGTCTGGGCCAGGTGGTGAGAAGTTGTCAGCCAAGGCGGCCAACCAGAGCTGACGCGTTGGCCCGAGGAAGGGTGGCACAACCTGGTCGCCCGTTGCTATTCCAGACCGCCCTCCGCCCCTCACCATCACCACCTTCGTTAGCCGGCCGCACCTTGGCCATGCGAGATGAGTTGCAGCAGCAAGTGGCAACGACTCAGGACCCTCACCCACTCACCACTTACCACTTCCCACCACCAACCCCGTCGGCTTCCGGCGATGATTAATCGAGGGCCTGCAGATTGTCTGGAATGTGAGTGTCCCCATCCCAAAGGAGACAGGTGCCCCGCTGCCTTGGCCCAGCAGGCGGCGGTGAGTGGTGCGTGTGTGTGTTTGGCTCCTGGCCAGTGGCCAACGGCCCTGCGCTTCCTTCGTCCACCCAACGACCTGCAAAGCATCACTCCCAGTTTCCCTCACAACGCATGCCCCCCCGCTTGTGAGGAGGCGGCAACGGATGACTCCTCACCTGAGGTTTTGGTCTGCCCATGCCGCACCCCAAATCAGGGAATTATCATCTGCAGTGGCGTCCAAAACCTACCACAGCTGCACGGTTGACAGAGAACTTGCAGCAGCGCAATGCACAGCAACGGCAAATCCCACAATGCTTGGAGTTTCGATTTCGCCCCCCCATCCATCATGATGCGTCTTGCTGGACGACCTGAGCAGGGGACTCTGCCCCGCGAGTTTCCACATGCAAACCCCTCATGCGGTCATCACCCTCGCAGACTTCTCGCAGACAGACAGACAGATTGAACCTGCATGCTGCGGATGCCACCCCTTGGGGTCATTCCACCTCGGCCGAAATGTGGGCAGTGGGCAGTGTGCCTGGCTGGGATAACACCATGCTGCCTGTCATGCCTTCGACTCAGCGCTTCCTCACATGGTGTAGTCGCGTCTTGGGACTTGGGTGCCTGCGTTCGATGTGTAAGTTGACGTCGTCACCCGGAAAGCCCGGAAGTCTAGGCAGCTCCAGTTCCCAGCACCACCATGCTTCCGGGGCATGAATGGATGAATGGATGAACGGAATACCAGAGTCATGATGCCCACACCAACCTCCTTACAGGACGTTTCAAGCAACTCGCACCTCTCATCTCAACAAACTCGGATCAAAAGTGTACACGACGAAATGCCCCCGCTGATGGGAAGAAAGTGGTTACCCTACCGTATCCACCGTCGGCCAAAATAGTTTGAATCAACCAGAGCCAATGGAGAGTCCTCCGTGTGGGCGCGCATTCGAGATTTCTTGCCCAGCGGGCGGCTGGGAGTTCGGGACACCACACACGAACTAGCTCGACTGGTAGCTTCCTTGAAGATCTGGCTAGAATCGGGTTGTCGTCGGACGTTGGGCAGGGACACAGGCCACACAGGCCACAAACAGCCCCGAGTCCCACGCCGAGCGTCTCCTTTTTCTGCAACCCACGTTCTCCCTGCGGGGTTGGTTCCAGTTCTTCTCACAATGGTTCCCGAAAGCCCCTCTCGTTCAATCTCGGGGGGGTTCAAACTCGAACGTGGGAAAAAAGCGAAGAAAAAAAAATATAGCGCAGTCGCATTCGAACTTGGCGGCCGGCCCCATCCCTGTTCCCTCTCTCCAGAGACCGGACCGCCGTTGGCCGCAAACACGGCAATCGGGATTTGTTGAACGTTCGACGGGACGAAAACTTGCCTTGGCCACATGCGCTGGATGGTTTTTTTTTTTGTCCCTTTGTTCGTCTCAGCTAACTGAACTATCAGCACAGTAGCCGACCACGGCCGTTTCCCACCTCTGAGCAGCGTGGATGGCTGGCCCCATCTCCTTCCCTTTTCTGTCTGTCTCGAACTTTGCTTGGTCATCTGCCGCCGCGCTCAACCCAGGGGCGCTTTCCATGCTCTGCAGCACCCAGGTGCAGTAGTTAGCGTCTTGTAGGCAGTTAGCGCTCTCCGATGCAAACCCCGGGATGCGCAAGAAGGGGAGAGAGCAGCAGCGGGGGGGTGGTGTGGTTGACCCCCATCCGGGTCATGTTGCATTGCATGGAGCGTCGAAGGCAAGGCCGGCCCGGAGAAGGAAAGGGAAAAAGAAAAACACACCCTTTGGCCTTTGCCCACCCCCAATCTCAAAAGCCGCTTGCGCGCGCCTGCAGGGCGGGGTCTCCAGCATCTCTCGGCTCTCCCTTGAGAGGATGGAGGTGGAGGATGCGTCCGAGTTTGCCATTGTCACGGCTTCTCGAACCCCATCCTTCGGGTCGTATCGGCGCTTCGGGCGTTGCACACCCGCCGCCGCGTGCTGCTTCACTTTCTGCCCATGGTCGAGCAGTGGGAAGATTTCAGGGTCTTTTTGGAAAATTACGTTGCGGAATTACACCAAAATATGAAACATGTTACAGATCACCGCGCCTGGTACGTACACAGCACACTTCCATAACAAAACGGGGCCACCAACCTGGGCGGCTGGCTTGGGCTGGCAACGGCTGTCGCTGGCTTCTCTCCCACCGATGATTTCCTTGATGACGATGATGATGCTTGCCCTGTGTTGCTGGCATCACAAAGAATGGTGAGGGGAATCGCCACCGGCTGTTGTGTGTACGTGTATTCCGTACTCCATACGTGTGTTTCGTTGCTTCATGTTTCCAAGCCCATCCATCATCAACAAGGCAAGGCAGATCTCCCAACCACCAACCAACCTTCGACGTTCTTCTTCGTTCTGTTTCGAGCCTCCGTTCGGCACAAAGTGGAGCCACCGTCATTTTCCGGCGCCGATCAAAGCCCCGTCCACCGCCCTGTTGGGCGCGCGTGGCTGGCAAGGGGGGGCAGAGACCAACCCCAGAACCGGTTCTCCAGTGCAACGCAACCCTTCTTCATCAAGAAGACCCCGTCGTTGCCGCCACTTCAGAGCAGTCCTCCCTGGACCCCTGATCACCCACCCAGTGGCACCCCAGCCGAAATGTGAGATGGGAAACTTGGAGTGATGATAATGATAGCCCTGTGATCATCACCATACCCGAGAAGATTCCTCTTTTTTTTCTCTTCCCGTCTCCAGGCCTGTGCGGTGTGGATGGTGGTCCCACAAGGAAACAAATTTGACAGATCAACAAAATGCCAGGGTACTGCACACACTCCGGCTTACATGTGCGTGTACTACTTGACACGAATATGTGTTCCGTACTGTGTGCAAAGCAAACCCACTCTTCTTTTGCCATCGGCATCCAGTCACACCCGTCATTGTGCAGCCCCCTGCGTGAGAAGAAGGGGCGGTGTGGTTTGGCTGTAGCATCATCATCATCATCATCATCATCATCATCATCACAGACGCCCCCTCGTCATTCTTTGGCTTACCTGTAGAGCGTTGGCATTGGTGTTGGCGTTGGCGTAGTACTTGTCTACTTCGACTGATTTCTTTATTCTGACTTCGCTGTCTGTGGTGATCTGAACGCACTGCGCCAGGCTCGCGTATGCTTTCTGCATGGAAGACTTCTGCGAAACAGAGGTTATCCCCATCCTTGCACGTACCTTTACATCGTATACGTCGAAATTATACGTTTACTGCCTACATCAGCATCTAAGAGTCAATTAGGCCTTCTGGTAAACCCGTTAACTCTTGGGGGTCTAACGCGTCACGATGATAGCTAGGGCTAGAATCTGGCACTTCGAGGTTGAGTCCCTTGCCCTCTTGAGAAGGACCTTTCTTCTACTCCGTAGATTGGTCAATTTTACTGACTTAGATTCTGAAACCATCTTCATCGGAGCTTGAAGACTGTATCAGCTTCTCGTTGAGGAAGGTCAAGAAAGAGTTTTAAGTAAGAAGTTTATGTGACTTCGTAACGGAAGAGATTCCGTAGTGTTTTAAACCCAAGATTGAATTCAAGAGGTTGCAGGAGGAAGAAAAGTGGCATGCTTGCTATGCTATTAGTCCACTTCCTCTGCAGGTACGTACATGTACGGAGTACGTTGAGACTACTAATGATTCAAAGATTCTTCAACAACAACAGCTAATAGTTAATAGTGACCATGATTATATCCGCCCTTGTAACAGTCTGAGCTCCAAGTTAGCCTCGGCAACCCTCGGCCAAGTGCATGCCCCAACCCCTTTTTCCTTGTTATGCCCCTCGAGTCAGACACAGAGAGAGCGTATCAACTGCACGCTGCTCTGCTTCTTTGCCCAGGTCGCCTCGCCTCCGACATTATAGTTTTAGTAGTGTATACTGATTCAAGCGGCAGCAGGAGCGCACACACAAGGGCAGAAGCAAACACACTGTTTCTTTTTCAATTTGACGCCTGGTTCCAGAATCTAGATCCGCTTGGAGGTGATGAGGGACAGGTTGGAGACGTAGGGTGTGGGAATGCACCTCACCTCCGAGTTCTTGATGACATCCGGCATCATCAAAGTTTCCATTTCCATGGCGGGTGCCCAGAACTTGGACAAGGCTTTCATGCCATAGACAAAACGGGGTTCATGTTATGTCCCCGACTTCCGTGATACAGGAGGGATTGAAGGTGGCTAATTAATTAGAGCCACTCCGGGGCGCCAGTGCCGAGCTCGTGGCATATCGCGGGGGAGTAAGAGCAATCAAGGAAACAGTGCGTAGAACAGAGAAAGCTATCAGGGTGATGTTATCGTTGCCCGTTGACACGTCTCCGGGGTAGCAAACGCTGCGCCGCGGGACTGCAGGTCATGCGGTGAGTTGTCGCACTCCTCCCGCGTTGATTGGAGGTCCCGTCCCGTCTGTTCTCTCTCAGCCCTTACAGCCGTTGGATTCGCTACCAGCTCTCAACTTTGCAAAACCAACACACACTCCCGTTTCCTTTCTCTTTTCGATGTTCTCGCCACATACACAAACGGTTCCCCTACTAGCTTGAAGCAAAAACCCTCCAGCCATCATGGCGCCCATTCTTGGGCTCGTCTTCGGGGTCCTCGCCGCGACCTACGTGTTCCTCCGCGTCCTGCTCGCCCTAACACAGGACGCGAGAGAGCCGCCGGCCATTCTCACGAGCGTCCCCTTTCTCCAGCCCTTGGTGGGCATGATCCGGGAAAAGGCGCGTTTCTACCTCCGACTGAGGGACACCACCCAGCTCCCCATCTACACTCTTCGTCTGCCGTTCCAGCGCATCTACGTCGTCAACGCCACCGAGCTCATCCCTGCGCTCCAGAAACAATGGCGCACCATCAGCTTTGCGGCGATCAGTGCAGCGGCAGGCAGTACGGTCGGCATAAGCAAGGAGGCACTCGAGGTCATGAGACACGACCTGACGAACGAGCACTCGTTCAGCACCAGCTGGCCCAAGTACATCATGCCCTCGATGGCGCCCGGCCCAGACCTCGACGCTGTCAACCGGCGAGCCATCGAGATCTACGTTGCCGAGATGGCCAAGCTACGAGCCCAAGGGACCACCACCGTCGGCCTTGAGGAATGGTCGCGGGGGGTCATGGTCGAGTCAACCTCAGAAGCCATCTGGGGCCCGCAGAACCCGTATCGAGATCCTGCGGTGGTCGACGCCTGGAAGACCTTTGAGGCCGGCTTCCTGGCCTTCACCATGTTCCCGCTTTCCCGGCTCTTCTTCCCAAAACTCTACCGCGCGCGCGAGACCGTCGCTGAGGCCATGACCGAGTACATGCGCAACGGCGGGCCCAAGACCGCGTCAGGCCTCGTGCGCATGCGCGCCGAGCACCACGGCGAGCTCTTCGGCTTCAGCGCCGAGGATATGGGGCGAGGCGAGCTGGGAAACACCTTCGCAGTGCTAGCCAACACGGCACCCACCGCGCTGTGGGTGCTGTACCACATCTTCTCCGACCCCCAAGTCCTCGCCGACGTCCGAAGCGAGCTTGACGCGCTGGTCAAGGACGACGACACCGACGATGCCACCACCACCAGCGTAATCGACCTGGCCAGCATCAAAGACGCCTGCCCCATCCTCCTAAGCACCTTCCAAGAAACGCTCCGCCACCGCTCCGTCAACCCCGGCGCGCGCGTGCTCGTCGAGGACGTCCTCCTCGACGGCCGCATCCTCCTCAAAAAGGGCGCCATGCTGCTGCTCCCGGCACCCGTCCAGCACACCAACCCGGGCGCGTGGGGCGACGACGCGACGCGGTTCAACCACCTCCGCTTCGTGCGCCAGGCGGGCAAGCGGGCGCCGAACCGGCTGGCGTTCCGCGCCTTTGGCGGCGGCCACGTGCTCTGCCCCGGGCGGCACTTTGCCAGCACCGAGATCCTGGCGTTCGCCGCGCTGGTGGTGCTGCAGTTCGACGTGGTGCCCGTGGCCGGCGGGGGCCGGTGGGCCGAGCCGACGTGGGAGAACTCGCCGGCGCAGTCCGGAATCCCGGTTATCGACGAGGACATCACCGTCCAGTTGCGGCCGAGGGACCCGGCGAGGAAGTGGCGGGTTCTTTTCTCGGGGTCGGACAAGGCGATGGATATTGTGTCGGAGGATATTGAGGCGGGCGGGAGGGGGGCGATTTGATGCAGTGAGCCAGCGAGGGTGCCACCTTGTCGGGTTTTCGCCCGCAACGCGGTATGGCGTTGGTGGTGCTGTGGTCTGTGGGAACTCCCTCGGTCTGTTTTGATGTTCGTGATTTGATATGACTTGGCCTGTTCGGGTCAAACAAGGGCCTGGCATCCATCATCCACTCCACTGTTGCCAGGCAGATGAAGCCCCAACAACTCACAACCACAACAAGAAAAGTAAGGAGGAAAAGGACACCAATCTTTGTAAATATCGCCCCTAACGGGTACCTAGCCACACAAACCACACCAAAAGAACCCTTTCCATAATATGCCGTCCTTTCCCTCCCTCCCTCTTTTCCCCCAACACCCAAAACACTTGAGAACAAAAACACCCCTTAAAATTACCACAGCCATCTTGGCCCCAACCCATCACCACTCCACCCCGTTTCTTAAAAACCAAGAAAGAAGAAGAACAAGCGTAACAACTTCACCCAAGCAACATAGAATAAGGCACAATAGCCTTATCCACCACCGGCTCCCTGCGCGACATGACCTCCGCCTCGTTCCCCCACTGGTCAAACCAGGCCTGCTCCTTGTCGCGGGCGCTGTCAAACGCGCGCCGGCACTCGTCCGGCAGTAGGTCGCGGATCTCGTCGGGCACGGCGCGCACGCCGCGGAACGGCGCCAGGAAATCGGCCGCGGCTGACGCCTCGTAGTCGGCCCGCGATGATGTGGTAGTGGTGCGGAACGGCACGTCGTACGCCGCCGGCGCGACGCCTGCCGGGGGGGTTTCGAGGTGTGTGTCCATGACTAGGAAGTTGCGCGCGATGGAGCGCTTGATGGGTGGAAAGGCTGTTGTCGTCGACGGGCGGTTGTCGTTGTCGTCTGAGTCTGGCTTCTCCTCGGCGGCTTCCGTGATCTGCTCAATCCGGGCGTGCGTCGGCTGCATGATGGCCGGGTAGTGCATCTGGTTGGTGTGGATGTCGTAGACGCCGTTGAAGTTGGCGCGCCGGACCGCGGAGAGCATGCTGTTGAATTGACTGGAGGCGGCTATGGTTAGAAAGACTGCGTGCGAACTTGGAACGGAGAAAAAAGAACTCACCTCGCCTCCCGGGCATGCTCGAGCTGCCAGTTCACGTCATTGACAGCGACACGCCGCTTCTTGATATCGACCTTGACGTTCTGCTGGGGCACCGATGGGCCGCCCGAGTGGTAGACTGCGCTCGCGCCGTGCCACGCAACGTACTGGTTCTTGTTGTAGGGCTTGTCCGCCTCGTAGACGTCCGTCGGGTCGGCCAGCTCGCCCTCGACCAGACCCTCCTCGCGCGCCTTGGCCACATCGTAGTCGTCGACGATCCGGCGGCCGCCAACGATAATCAGGGCGCCAAACTCGCGGAACACTGACCGGGCCGTCACAATTCCTATTGAGCGGCCCTTGTAGCTGTGCGGGATGATGTCACGCTCGATCATGTCGCGCTTCTCCTCGTCGTTAACAATGATCTTGTAGAGCTTCTTGTGCTTGGTGAAAAAGAGGTACGAGTCGCGGAAGCCGACGCAGCGGGCGGGCTCGGTGGAAAGCATGTAGAGCCGGTCGCCGCGGCCGATCACGGTGAAGGTCCGGCAGCGGTACTCGCGGCCGTCCTGGAGGTTGCCCAGCTTGTCGACCTTCTTCTCGCCCTCGGGATCCTCCGGAAGGTCCACCTCGTCGTTCACAATGTCCAGCACGGTGCCATCCTTATCAATCGATTGTTGGGTGGGCTGGTAGTGCTGCCCCTTGCGGCCACCCCGCCCACGCCATCCTCCACGACCACGGCGGCGTGGTGTAGCGTCGGGATTGGGAGGCTCGAGCGGCAGTGTGTCCCAGTCGGGGGGGCGGTTCTTGGGCGGCCGCCCTAGTCGTCGGCGGCGGATGACGGGCTCGGGGGGAGGGGTCGGTGACTTTGCAGATTCCTCGTCTTCCTCTGGGGCCTCTTCCTCGGCGACAGAGCCATCGTCCTTCTCGGCTTCCTCCTCTGCATCCTGCTCGGGCTCTGCTTCTTCTTGCTCTACGGCATCAGGCATGGGCTCATCCTCGTCGTCGATACCGTCGAAGGTTTTGGGCGTGCTCTCTGCGGGAGGAAGCATCTTGTTAGCAGGCTGGATGGAGTGGACTTGGGCGATGGGTGTGACGGAAGGAGAGTTCAGAGAATGGCGGGGCTCCCGGGACGGTTGTCGTGGCCTGGGGGTCATGTAAATGGACAGCACGGAGGTCATGGCTTCCCAGCAGGCACGAAGGGACAGATGCTTTCTCTGGCAACTGCCCGCTTTCCCCCTTGACTGCTCACGCGCTGTGGAACTGACAACATGCAAAGCCCTGTCTAAGATGCATTGCCGACGGAGGGGCCGGTTGCACCAAACACAAATAGAGTACCTAGTTGGCTGCAAGAGGTGTTGTTTGCGCAACGCGTCTGGATAACGGGGCCTTGATGCGCCGACAGGCAGCGCAAGGCCTGCCAATGCAAGGGCAGAGAGGAAGACGAGAAAAAGACCTACCCAGCGCTTGTTGGGCGCGCTTCGCAGCTGCGCGGCTGGTTCGTCGAGCTGGCATTGTCAAAGCTATTGGCAGTTGTGGTGTTACGACGCCTCCTGTTGTAATGGGCGGGGCGCTGTTCGAGTTGGCGCAATCCAGCAAATGGGTTCGACGACCAAGGGTCGAGTGGGCGGGTTTTGGAGTTGCGACGCGATTGATGGAGGGCGCGGATTTTGGCGGTTGGCAGCCAGACGCTCTGGGCGTTTGATGGGTCCACACAGTGTAATTATGTGGGACGTAGTAAGTTGACACTGTGCTATCACATCCCTTGTCCGCGCGCCTTGCTGATACTCGGCCATCATTGCTTGGTTTCCGGTAACTCTTAAAGTGCTACAGAGCAGCAGAATGCTACGAAATCTTCTCAAACATGGGAACAATGCAGTATGTATTGCTCATCCCTTGTGGGGCGCAAGGCCATGTTTCTACCCGACAAATACCTTCCCAGACGCCGATACCTCCCGTCCCTTCTTGTAGAGCAAGCCGACTGGTCGCAAGAATAGAGAAGAAACCTCGAGACCCGGCACCACAATCTCCAAGCCGCTATCACCTGTGCCTCTTTGACGAAAGAGACGAGGCCTGCAACCCGTCTGCCCAAGCCATCCAAGGGGGATAAAAAGAACGAAAGTCTGACCAAAACGATGAGCAAGAAGAGCGAGGCTGCTACCAATCTGTCGAGCCTTTGTGCGCCGTCGATACATTTCCAGTATGGACGTCCTGCCCATTTCCGCCACAGATGCCCCTGTGCTATTACGCCGCATCTGTGCTGTGGGAAACCAAACCCGTTGCTATTGCAATCCCGCCGTGAGTCCCCGCAGGGACGCAAACCAATCTTCTCACCAACATGTCCCGGTAAGCCGCGGGGCGCTCATTGATTTGGCGCGCAAAGTTCCAAGCCAAGTTCAGGTGCGGGGAGACTTGGTTGCTGCTTGCAGTGCTCCTTGTTTCCTGTTCCGCCCTCCTAACTGGCGGGCACCTTGTCGACGTTGGCGAGGATGTCGGCATACATTTCCTCGGAGAAAGCGTCCTTGGTCAGGACGGTATTCTTCGCGGCGTAGAGGTATCTGTATGCCGTCTTGACCGTGCCGTCGCTCACGTTGGTGACCTTGGCGACTTGCTTGGTGTTCCGCGGCTCGCCACAGAGGTGAGACGCCATGTAGATACACGCGGCAGCGACCGACAGAGGAGAGCGGCCGGCCAGGTCGGGCACTTCTTTGGCCCCCTCAATCAAGCGGCGAGTGACGCCCTCAACACGGGCTGGGTTGAGGAACTTGAGGTCGCTGCAGTAGCGAACCGTAAGCTGGTCGGCCCTCGTGGAGCCGGTGGCCTGGTATGTTTGGGAATAGCCGGTAGCGCTAGCCACCTTGTCCTCGCCGCCCATCTTCTGCAGGAAGGCTTCCAGCTGTTTGAAAACACGGCCAATGTCCTTTTTGGTCACGTTGGTCAGGCTGTAAATCTCGCGGAATGTCCGTGGGACGTTGGTCTGACGGCAGGCGATGAAGATGCAGCCTGCGACGATGGCCTCTTGCGATTTGCCCTTCATGGCCTTGTTGTCCTCGACCATCTTGAAGATGTGTTTGGCCGTGTTGGCGACCTGCGTGCCGGCGTTGATGCTGTCGGTCAAGGCCTGGATGTCCCGGTACGCCTGGAGGAGGACTTTGGTGCCCTTGTCCTGGTTGACCTTGTTTTGTAGGTGAGCGAGGTTGCGGGCGCCCTTGCCGTCGAAGGCAATTGTCGTCTGCAGCTGATCGCCGTCGATCATCAGGTTGGGAGCGTCACCGACACGAGATGGATCATCGCTCCCGTTATCGTCGCCCGAGAACGTACGCCATTCGGAACGCGTGTCGATGATGCGGTCAAGAACGAGACCGCACGAACCACAGACCATGTCGCCCGACGAGTACTCCTCGACAAGCAGAGGCGGATCCTCCTTGCACTCGGGGCAGAGGAGAATGCGGTTAAGATCCTCCTTGAATTCACCACCATTCTTGGAGCTGCCCTCAAAGGCAGCAAAAGCGCCTGACATGTTGGGACAGGAGGGCTGAACGAATGTGGGACTGTCGAAGGGAAAGTTGGGAAAATTGGGCGAGCCTCCCGGGCACCAAGGCAGTTTCCGGGGCTTGCTCAAGCGGAAGGCGCAGGCAGGAGCAGAAACTCGGGAGCAATCGACGCTGACGCTGGCGAGACTCGTAACCGCGCGCGACCGTCGGAAACCTTTTGGGGAGTGTGAAGTCGGTCGGGATGCAGTGCTCGTTGGCTGTTCTGGAGACCAGCGAAGGCGTCCGAGATGGCTCCAGGTAGGCAGTCGGTGGGGGCCTCTCAGAACACAGAACAGCCGCAGTCAGGATCGAGGGTTGCGGCGGGCGTCGTCGCTAGCAGGTAGTCGTTGCGGGTTCGAAATCGAAACGGTGTCAACCGCGTTAACCGTGTCCACAGAGTCGAGGGTCTCGTCGGCGGCGATGGATGCGATGACTGCCTTATTGCTGCGGCACGAAACACCTGGGAGGTTTCTATTTCTTGTGGCGGGAAATGCGCACAGTATTCAACGGCAAACCCAGCGAGCGACGGTTGCGACACAAAGTCAACCAGAGATGGAGGGAGGGATGAGGGAGTGATGAGGTGGAAGGACCCTGAAAAGTGAAAGGAAACGTCCCAAAGTCCGAATCTTGTCTGCGGTCGGTCGGTCGCATGCGGTTGTTGGGCGCACCTGACTCAGCAACAGGGGGGCCTTTGTTTGAAGGCCGCCTGCGGCCTGCTGTGGAGCCCAGCACATTCCAACCCATTCCAGATTGCTTGGCATGCTGCAGCTGCCTTCAGCTGCCTCACCTGATCACGTGCGCCCGCGTTGGAGTCTGGATTTATGCACTGTGCTGGGTTGGTATCTCGATTCTCGAGTCTTTCTTGTTTGTTACATCCACCAAATCACAAAAGCCGACACGAAAATGCCACCCCAATTTCCATTCGGATTCGTCGCGTCTCCATCAGACAAAGGGGACCTCTGGGTATCAATCCTACATAAAGCATACCAACAACAGATTGAATCTGATGTCTGCCCCACCGACCTTGCCTCAGCCCTCAAGCTGCGGCGGCTGTGGGCTTGGCCGTTGCATGGGTCCATGATCCATCGCTCCCACCACTCCTGCCATATGTGCCGCTGCGATGGCACAGTATGTACCTGGTAAACATCCACCACCCGAAACAATCCCGCAGCAATCCCGCAACGCTGGCGTTGTCGGATGTCGTCGGACGGTCAAAGCTGTGCGTCCTCGATGGTGAAAGCCCGACCTGGGCAGCAAGAAGCCCCTGTATTTCCATGCTGTCCATTCTACCGCTCATCTTGTGGACAGACAAGACTGCCGACAATTGCGGCGAGCCAAGATTGACTGCTTGTGCGGCCCTTGATATGTCGTTCTGATCGCCGGGTTCATGTGGGGGAGGGCGTCAGGTCATGGGTAGGCAGGCGGCACAGGCGGACTCATGGGCTGGAGGATTGGTGATATCCGGCCTTGAGATCGAAGCGTCGCTGGTGTAGGGACGGCGAGGATCGGGACTCCTATGGGCGCACTGGCAGCGGGATGCTGCTCGCCCGATACCGATCGTTCGTGTCGCACCCTGGCCTCCCACCTCTTCCAGTCGTCCTTCAGCCTGGTTGACTCTTGCCGCTCCAAATCCACCAATTCTCGGTCGGTCTCATCCATCGTGGCCGAGTCGCCGCTGCTGGTCGAGTACGAAGACCGTGTTGCCAATGACTTGCGAATCATTTGCCTTCGTCGCTCCTCCTCTTCGCGAAATACATCGTGCGCGCTCCTCTTCCGCCTCTTGACGACCTCGCGCCGGGTCCCGTACGGGTAGAGTGCGTGGTCTCTCATCCGCTGGCGACGCTTGTTGTATAAGATGATGACCAGTGCCAGAACGGCACCTAGAACGACGATGCCGCCGACAACCGCTGCTACGATCCACACCACCGAGCTGGCTGTCGCGGGAGGGGCCGTACCCGAGCCGTCTTCTAGCTGTGAGACTGTGTCGCGGACACCGAGGTGGAAGTCGATGCTCGGCATCCTGGGGAGCTTAAATCACGACCCAACAAGAAAAGACAAATATTTGGGTACCACTAAAAGTAATTCAGCAAATAAATCAGAGGCAATTCTCACAGGTCAGGACCTTCAGGTCACAGGCGTCGACGGGAATACCCAGTCTTATAGCCCCAGCCCACTACATCACCCTCTGGGCTGCGCAACGAAACCCATACACAGCATGGTCGGAAGGACAACACCAAAAGTGCGGCGCAGAGACACTTCTATTATTGGACGAGATACCACCCTCTCTGCTTCGCGCCATCTCTGCGCCGTCAGGGCCCGCCAGGTCAAAATGCATTGTCTGGCCCCAAAACGGCAGCCGTTCATGTGCAAGCGAGGCGCAGCCGGGGCTGCACGATGGGGAATACCACGCCGCTGGGAGGGAGACTAACTCGGGCATTTACCCGCTGTGCGTGGCATTCTTGTCGCCCAGCGTGTGACAGAGTAAGGCGGACATGGGATCGGCCGTTCTTCTGCAGGCTTACAGCGGGCATGTCTTGGTTCCCTCACTGAGTGGGCGGTCGCTGTTGCTCACTCTCTTTTCCTGGCAAGCGCTGAATGCAACCAACTTCCATGTCTCCCTCCTAGAACGGTAACCTGGAACCAGCCGGTCAAACCCAGGATATATAATTAGAAAAAACATCCAGACATCGCCAAGTCAGGTACAGAAAAGCAACGAAATCCCGACGGCCACGACTCTGGCTGTTCCGAACAGATGCAGCCGGACAGACAACGATTCGTGGCTCTCGAGTTCCTCGCTGGACTCGAGACTTGAGACACGAGCTGTGGCTGTGGCGGTGCCCTGACCGCCAAGAGCCGGCTTCATGGGGTTACGAGCGGGGGAAGCTTGTGAGTGCTTGTTCACCCAAGAAAACATACAGCTGACCTTACTGTGCTGTCTGTATCAGCAGGGTGTCACTGCTCGTCCAGCCTCGGATGTTGCAGTATTGCTGGTATTTCGTACATGTATTAGTTACAGGCCCTCGATGCATCAGATGACTGCGCAGCACGAGCAAAGTCATCTTCGGGACGGGACACGGGCCGCGGGTTGACGAGGGATGAAGACCAGCTTGGGTTCGGGTTGAAACGAACGAGCCAAAAATAACTCCATCGAACCAGGGGTAACGCGAGAAAAGTAAAACACCCATGGGACAGCACCTCCTCTCCACGAGGAGAGAAAGTACTTTTTGAGCCTTCTATTCTAAATAACACACCGTGATAGAAGAGATATTTCAGGCGTCTCACACAAGCAACAGCTCTCATATATTCCCGCGTCGCAAATACAAACAACAAAAATAAGCCAACCTGCTCATCCAAAAGCTAATAAGGGTATCCCAAACCATTCCCACCCCCAAATTCCGTCTTGCCAAATCCTTCCCCAGGTCCAACGCCATATTACTCCACACATACCTTACACATCCATCCATCGACTCATCCATCCATGACCATCCATCACAATCTCTCATGTCACAGATCAACCCTCCTTCTTCCCACCACCTGCCTCCTCACCCTTCAAACCCCCACCATGATGACCATGACTACTCGCAACACGTGAACTACCCACCTCATCATCATCCTCGTCATCATCATCATACAAGTAATCATCATCACCACCCCCATAATCCTCCTTCTTCTTCCTCCTCTCCTCAGCATCATCACACCTCCTCCTCATCCCCCTCCCCCTCCGTTCAACGTCATCAGCAACAACTACAACCTCACCGCCCTTCTTCTCATCTCTGTCCTTGTCCCCCTCCTCGACCTCATCCTCGCAGGGCTGCTCCTGCAACGTCACGTCAGCTGACATGTCGCGGGTGACGGTGCGGTGGAAGAAGAAGCCGCTGTTGTTGTTGTTGTTGTTGTTGTTGTTGTTGTTGTTGTTGTTGTTGTTGTTGTTGTTGTTGTTGTTGTTGTTGTTGCTGTTGAGGTGGTGGAAGATGGTGTTGTTGTTGACGCTGTCGAGGTTGTAGTTGTGGCTGCAGTTGTGGTTGTTTTCGAGATCGTCGCGGCTGCAGTTGTTGTGGGCGGTGGTGCTCCGCGTGCGGACCCAGCGGCGCCAGGTTAGGCTGACGAAAGAGGAGGCTTCGGTTTCGGCGACGGAGTGGCGGGGGTTGAAGCTTGTTCTTCTGTTGTTGGTGGTGGTGGTGGCTGTGGTGTGTTTAGTGGTGGTGGTGATTTTGGAGGTTGCGGTTGGTGATGATGTCGCAGCCGTGGCGGCCGCGGGGATGGTATGCTTGAGGAGAAAGATGCCCAGAGGGGAGCGGCAGATGGGAATGTGCAGGAGATTCCAGAGTCTGGAGTGAGGTTAGCGGGGGTGTGTAAGTTGAATTGAGATAATGTGAGTGAAGATGGGGTAAAGGGTATGGGGTGCAGAGACGTACGCTTCGATGCATAGAAGGACGTACACCACCGGCGCGGCGGAGTGCGGGAGTAAACCCCAGTAAGTGTATCCTTCTGGGAACGGGCTGCCCAGCCCTACGTAGACGAGAAAGAGAGTCACATAGATGAGGCCGCAGAGGAATCTCAGCACGAGGCCCCGGTTTGGCCACCGCCTCTGTGAGCGGAACACGGTGGCCAGGTCCAGCACAATGTCTGCACTCAGAACGCAGAGGAGAATGACAGCTTGGACGCTGATGTGCGAGTCTCACGGTTAGCATCACGTCAGAGTTTGGAAGGCAGCTGGCCAGATCGGCTCACCTCATATAACCCCCCATATTCTCTCTCAGCACGGGCATGGCGCACCCCATAATTGCCAACAACACCAAGCAGGGGACGCTATGTAAGACGCCGTTCAAGAGCCGCAACCGCCTCATCCAGTCCCCAGACCCCTCTTCTGGCGGGGTGGGAGTGGGGTTTGCAGTTGAGAAGTTGGTCGTGTTGTTGGTATTGGTGTTGACGTTCTCAGCCGAGAACCCGTACCAATAGTTGTCGAGCGAGTGCTCTGATAGCGAGGCCGCTGGCGTGCCGGTCATGTCCTCTGTAAAGCGGGACTGCCGTCGGGGGCCGAGCCGCGGTCTTGTTCCCGTTGGCGTGCGGAGAGACGGAGCGTAGAGAGAAGGAGACGTCGGCGGGAGGTCCAGGACCAACCCTGGGGTCGTATCCTTGCCAGCTGCTTCGGCCATGGCGGTCGTTGCCCGAAGACGGCTTGCTTGTTGAGAATGAATCGAAGCGGTTGTGAGGTTATGATATGGTTTGCCGGAGCTGAGAAACGAGTGAAGTGTGAGAAGTGGGCCTAGCCGAGATGGCACTGGGTTGCAAGACGCATCGCAGTCAGGTCGAGAGGGCTCGATACGATTGTCGTGTCGGTGGATGATGAGGACCTCGAGTTGGAGGGACGACCCAAACTAGAGGCTGGCTTCCGAGAGATGCGACTGTCTATCTTCCTGCACCTAGAGCAACCCGAGCTGTAGCCCTGAGGATCTTCCACCCAGCATCACAACTTGTGTCTGGTTCGCTTCCCAGTTTTGAGGAGGGGGTCGTTTGGTCGTCGCCGTGGTGCTGGGCCCCGGGTGCGGCACGGACTGAGAGGCACGGGATTTGCTCGTATCATCCAACAGCGGCACTGCAGCCAGTCGACCCAACGCAAGTCTGCCTGGTCGGAAAAGTAACTCGCACCTTGGGCCCCATTCACGATTAAGCACCAGTCGCTGTCCCGGACGGGTGGGTTGATGGAGAAAATCAGGATCGGGGACAAGCACAACACAAAAGGGTGTTCAACGCGAACGAGTGAATCGTCAGGAAAAGAAAAATACACTAAATTTGCAGGAAAAAAATCGACTGGCCACGCGCGAAATAATGCTTAACACGCCTGATAAGATGTCATCGTTGCATTCACTGGCGGGTCAAGTCGACGTTGTTGACAGCCGAGGTTTGCTGGCGTGCAATGCAAGCCGGGGCGAGCCGGGCTTAACCCAACGGCTGCAGGGGCAATCGGAAGCACTGCAGAGGATTTTCAGGGGTCCAGCTCGGATCTGACCACTGAAGAGAGAAGCTGGGGAAGCAATCTGGGGGAAGCAGGGCGGACCCTTGGCAGAAATCCCCACAACTGTCCCTTTGCTCCCGAGCTGTTCGGTTCTAGAACAGGCACTTGCTAGTCACGAGGTGGCATTCCATGAGGAAAACGGAACGATTGACCCGTCGTCAGATGCTCTCGAGTCCGGTGGAACATGAAGTCGACAGCAAAGGGCATCGTGTCGTTGCTCTGGTGGGTTTTGACGAGTTGCAGCCACATGGGACGGAAACGAAGGAGCTTCGAGAGTCGAAGTGCCGACCAGGTACGGATGTACAGAGCAGTTATTCCTGTGCCGCATTCTCTGGACAAAGGGCAAGGAAGAGCCGGGGTGACAAAAAAAGAATTAAGCGCCAGGTGCCGCTTCGAGCGGCGCCGTGCTGACTTTGCCCTGTGCCGTCCCTAACCCCCACCACTCATCCTCCGGCCAGACACATTGGCTCAGATTTGCCTTTTAACTTCATTGTCAAATAGGACGACACGGATCGATAGACGGCGCGCAAGGGCTTCCAGAGAAACCACAGTACGGCACCGGCTGTCTGCATCCGCCATCGCGACCGTGACTCAGAAGTATCTGTGAAGTATCATCACCGCCAATTGTGTCTAACCGAAACGTATTATGAGATCTGTGTAGTCCCTTTGACGCGTCCGCTCTCCATCTTGGCGGTCCTGGAACCGAATTGGATCTGTACTCTATCAGCGTGCTGAACACTTGTAAGTTCGGAGGAGAGGGTCACTCACGGCACGCTTCTTCTCCTTCGCGACCGTCTCCATGCCCAGATTCAGGGCCAAAAGGCGGAGTATCCTCTTGCAGGCCTCGACGCCACTGATCTCTTCCTCATTCTCAAAGTCGCACTTTTCCCACGCTGGGGTCTCGATGGCCCATTTCACCAGGCGCTCGTCGAGAAATGGAAACCTCACCTCCTTACCCCAGTGTGACATGGCTCGATCGTCGCGGCCCAGGTTACGTTTGCCTAGCCGGCCGACATCGAGAAGAAGCTCATCGACGAGGCCGGAGTAGCCCGCACGCTCGAAGGCAGAAGGGTGTCTTGAGTAACCCCCAAAAAGCTCGTCGGCGCCTAGGCCGGACAGCAGGACCCGCGCAGGGGATGTGTACGGTATCGGGAGCTCGGGGCTGGACTCGTGGGCACAGAATCCCTGCCCACGGGCTGCAAAGTACAGAGCAAACGCAATGGAAAGGTCCATCTCTGTGTTGTGGGGATGGATCAGGGATATCACCTGTTGACGGTGTGCCTGCGTCTCCGTGTAGGGAACATTCACCTTGTCCAGTCAGCAGCGGATCGATCGACAAACTGGAGATCACAGAAAAAGCTTACCGCCACAAACCGAAAGGCTCGCCCAGAACAGACCTTTTGCAACTCTGCAAAGGACCTCCTTCCCGTGATCCTGTCTGGGCAAGCCTCGTAAAAGTCGGAGAGATTACCATTCTCCTTCTGGAGCTGCGCAACCACCCTGGGATTCTCAAACGCAACGTTGAGCAGATCGACGCCCTGATCTGTGTCAAGCACCTCGTGGCACAGCCTCGCCAGCACGGTGCAGTCGAGGCCGCCCGAGAACAAAACCGCGACGCGACTTTTCCCGTTGGCGTCCGAACCCGGCGGCAGCGGGATGTTGAGCACTCTCAACTTGAGCGACTTGACCAGCTGCTGCCTCAGCATATCCACCGAGGGCGACTGCCTTGTCAACGGACAGCTGCCGGACGGAAGCGCCTTGTTGAACCTCCCGATTCCGGAAACCTGCAAGAAGTAAAGTAAGTCCGACAGGACAGCCCACCATGATCAAGCAAAGCCCGCAACGAACCAGCAACAACAGCAGCAGCAACAGGAACAGCAACAACAATACTCACAAACTCATCCGCCCCCTCCCCAACAACCCACGGCCTCCTCTCCGGCTCCTTCCCACCACCACCCAACTCAAGCACATAAACCCCATCCGCCTCAACCTCCCTCCACCCGTCCCCACTCTCGCCCTCGCCGCCACCCTTCCCAGCAACACTACACAGCACCACCCCGCCCCCACCCAAAGCCCTCACCAAAAGCGACCGCCTCCCCAACCGATCCCGCCCAAACACCACCCTCCCGCGAGGCGCGTCATAAAAGACAAACGCAAACGGCCCCTCAATCCCGCGCAGAACCTCCAGCACAGCGTCGTCACCGCCCCCAGACCCATCACCAGACGCAGAGCCAGAGGAAGCGGAGGAAACGGAAGCGGCAACCAAAGCCCGAAACACAACCTCCCCGTCGTTATCCTTGCCCTGGACAAGCTGCTCGCCAACGTGTCCGACGCGCCACGCCTCGCCGTTCCAGCAGAGTACTGATTCGTTGTGCGGGTCGTCATTGACGACGAGCGGCTGGCGCGCGACGTGGTCGCCGCGCAGGGCGAGGACGGTGGATGTGAAGTGCAGCGTCCATGTTGGCTGCGTTGTTGGCGTTTGGGGGTGGTGGTGGCGAGTGACTTGGCCGAAGTGGTCTGGGCCGCGGGCAAGGAGGCGGTGGTGGATGTCTGATGGGAGGGGGGGAGGAGAGGTGGAGGGAGAGGTAGAGGGGGTAGGGGAGATGACGGCGTGGATGCCGCACATTTTTCGCCCTTCTTTTCTTCTTCCCTTCTTCTTCTTCTCTTCCTCTCTTTAGCTTTCCGAACTTTGGACTTTTGTCCTTTATTCTGCGGGGGTCTGCTGGGTTGTGGTGCGCGAGTTGGTTGGTGAAGGCAGTTGGAGAAAAAGTGAATTTTGATGTGAAATGATCATGGATTCATGGGCCATGCGAGAAGGCTCGGCGATGGTTGCAGGCAGTCGCGGGATTTGCGGATGACTCAGCAACTGCTTGGAATTGAATTGCAAGGCGCCTGCTCAGCGCGCCCAGAAAGCCGGGTGCATTGACAGACATTGATTGCCGCTTGGGGACATGTCCCTTAAGTAGCAAAAAGACCAGGTTGCACGCAAAAGATGAAATTGCAAAAGGAAATGCGGATTTAGCTGCGACTCGTTTCGATCGAGTGACCTCCGGGTTATGAGCCCGGCGCGCTTCCGCTGCGCCACGCAGCTGTTGGTTGAATTGTTGGAACAGGGTTTCCGGAGTGGGACCTAACAATCCTACCCATGCAGCAACACGGAAGCGACCAGCAAAAGAGAGATAACTCGATCATGGCAATGATATCCTCGCTGGTTAGCATGGCAAACGGGTTTTCTTTTCTTTGTTGGGCCGTAAGAAATTTCCTGCACTTGTTCCTTTGGGCAACACCGTGGTTTTGTAACGACACAACGCTGGAAATTCACAGATTTCCCCTTTTGGCTTCTCCTAAGAGGAAGAGGGATCCAGCAAGTGTCTATTGGTGTCACCACAAAGCGTATCCCGTACAACTGAAGTTCACTTCCTCAGTGCTCGCACTCCCGCTGGGTGGCGACCGCCAATGATGCATTTCTGATATCTCCTTGAAACCACAGCATTCTCTCCTCTATCCGCCTTCTCCAATCTCTCTCTGGCGCGAGAGCAGTCTTGGGTCCACGCCGCCTGATCAAACGATGCTGATACACCAAAAAAACGAAAGATGCAAAGATATAAACACCCTTTCCGCGCAATGCTCGCTCCGAAGAAGAATAAGAAGAAGGAATATAAGAATCAGTTAATCACCTTGCATTCTTGCAATCCGCCCTCGCCGGTGAATCCCAAGCCACATTTCAGACCCTCAAGCCGACAGTGCAAGACACGCATCAACAGCCAACCCAACCCTACCAAACCAAGTCAGCATCAGCAACCTCTCGTAAACCTCAACAGCAGAAAGAGTCAAACTTACCTCCCCTCCTTCTGATACACCACGTCGCTGATGATGTCGCGATCCAGGTCCGGGAACATGCCCGCCAGCGTCTCCACCACGTTTGCATGCTCCGCACGATGCAGCCTCTGCGCCTCGGCAACCTCGGCACTCGCCTGCCGCGCGGCCGCCTCCTCGGCCGACAGCCGCTGGCGGGTGTGCAGATCGGCGTCGCCGCGTTCCGGTTGGGGCGTGCGGGCCGGACTGGCGATGCTGGTAGCGGCAGCGGCGGGGGATGATGACGATGATGATGCCAGGGGCTCGTCGGAGAAGATGCGGCCGATGGTGCTGAGCGGTTTCTGGATGGACCTCAGCAGGCCGGTGATGGCTGCCTTTTCGTCGTTGGCGCTGTACTCGCCGCTTTCGCGGGGCTCGTTGGACGAGCTTGGGTGCCGTGGGCTCACGGGGCGCTCGACGTCGAGAGATGGCCGGGTTGATGATGAGCTTGAGCCTGCCGCGTTTGGGGTTTTAGGAGGCGCCAGCTTTTCTGAATTAGGAGGCGGGGGAGGCGGTGGGGACTGGCTGCGGTGCTTTTCCGCGATGGCCGAGACGGCGGTCTCTACATTCTGTTCGAATTCGTCGTCTGTGATGGTTAATGTTGTCCGGTCCATGTTTTCGATGAACTGGATGGCGCCCATCTGCAACCTGTTAGCGAGACAAAAGAGACGGTTGGGTCAAATGCAACACACCAGTGACGAAAGGTAGTAGCCGGCCTCTCCGCCTAGCTTCTCCTGGTTGCGAAACCTTAGGATGTATTGAACATTCGAGACCAGGTGCTCTGGATTTGCATGAAGCACGACGTAGATGAGCATGGGCATGAACGAGTCCGCGGACGAGTCCGACTTGGAGTGTTTGAGCAACCCTGGGAGAATCAGCAAGAGGCAATATGGAGGTGGGCCACCCATGCCACCCACCGAAGATGACTTTGCAGCAGTTCAAAACACAAATGATCTTGTCCCGCGGGGCACGGTACGACTTGATCTTGAGTAACTCTACGCCGTGTTAGCACCATACCCGAATAAACAGTACGGGGAGACCCACCCTGTTGTGCCAATTTCAGGAACCGTTTTCCGCTGTCGCTCACTGGCGGAATATCGAGATGTTCCTCTCTCACCCAGCCGTAGATGTTGATCTTTTGCGCGAGGATCTCGTCCCGTTCCACGTCCTCCTGGTGCTGGCCGCGTCTGCCGGGGCCCATTGGACGGTCGCTGCCCCTTTTCTTCTTGGCCCCGGGTATTGGCTGGGGAGCTGGAATGGCGGGAGAGAACGTCTGGGTGTACAGGCGGTTCATGACGAGCTTCTCCATGCCCTCCCGTGCGTTGTCAAACTCGGCGTCCGACACATCCCTCCAGACCTCGCACTGGCCCATCTTATTTGCGATGAAGGCGAGAAAATCCCCGATAATCTTGACCTGCTCGTGCACCATCCACTGCCGCTTCCCAAACTCGGAGAGGAACGATTTGAGATACCTTGCGACAGGATCCGCCTTTTTATTCCGCAGCTGCTCCAGAAACCTGTGGAAGTCAAAGGCCAACGTGGGTTCGGGCTCGGGTTCTGGTGGAGGCGGGCGGTGCAGTGACGAAATTGGGGACATGGGCGAGTCTGTGTTGCCCTGCAAATCGTCCCGTGAGTGCCCCGAGTAGGCGGTTTCGTCCTTTGGCGGCACCGGCGGGCCGAAATCCTCGCCGTCCCTCCTTGATCTCGTGCTCGCCGGTGATGGGGCTGATGGGCGAAGGCCTTGCAGGTCCTCAAGTTGTTGGGCGATGTTGGGGGCCAGAGGTTCAAGACTTGACTTGCGGGGCGGGTGCTGGATGGAGGTGCCTAACAAGGGCGAGGTCATCTCGAACCTCGGGCTCATGACTTCTTCAGCACCAGGACCGCCCCCTTCCTCGCTAAATTGCGCCATGATGCTCTTGATCTCAGCCCTGGACCCGGGCTCCTGCTCGTCCTCACTTGTGTACCGTTTGTCGTCGTAGGCGGCATCGGACCTCGTCGGAGATGGATCCGCAGACCGGAGCCGGGGAGCAGCTCGCGAAGGGGGGCGCGACGAGACGGGAGTAGGCGGAGTGGGATCGATGTATGTTTTGGACTCGGCTGTCAGGTATTGCGTGGCGGTTGTGGTCGTGGGGTTGGTTGTCGGTTTCAGCGTCGCGATGGACGAGGACATGAGGTCGCCATCTTCGGGCAACTGCCTTTCCCAGGCAGGTTGGTGGAAAAGGGAGGATGACCGGGGAGGGCGCTGGTCGCATTTTGCCTCGTCCCCATCGTGGAGGTCTAGCAAGTCTCCCTCGTTGGCTGCCCCGACCGGTGGCGCGTTCTGAGCTCCGTGGGCAGAGCCGCCCGAAAGCAACTCTTCTGGCGCATGGGCTAGCTCGGCATTGTTCGGTGCGGGCGCCTCTTTGTGAATGCCAGGCGGGCTCGAGGGAATGGCTTCCTGATCGTGGGGAGACATGCAAGGGTATTGCGCAGCAGCGATGCCGGGCAGGTCGGAAGCAAGCTTGAAGTGAGCTTGGGGCGGGCGTAGGTCGCTAAAATGGCGTGCCGGTGGGTGAGCGCTGGGTCTCGGCGCGCACAGGTGTTGTTGCAAACTCTGAAGGTGCGCAAGCCAGAGAGGACCACTAAGACACCAGAAAGCGCGAATGTCTTATTGTCGTTGTGTTGATTCGTATTTTACGGTAACCGAGGCGATATCAGGTCTATGGGGATGCGATGTCAAATGTCACAAGGCTTCCGTCTTGTTGAGCTGCCAAGAAGTGGGCTTGGGAACTCACCCCGCATCCATGAATGAACTCCCAGGGTTCTTGCTGATGGTGGGGTCCATTTTCCGAGACCCACTAGCCCGACTGAGCTCCACTTCTCAGTTTCGGCCAGGATGGAGTCAGTTAACATCCATGGCAGGGAAATGGGACTCGACAAAATGGACTCGCACTAACACCCAGCCCGGACACTTGATCTCACTTAGGTATTCATGCTCTCTACCGCCTCACTTCCTGTCTTCATCACAACGTGAAAGTGGCTTATCAAATGTCAACAACCCTCCCCGGCCATGGCCTTGGTGGTCAAGACCATCATGGCCCGTCAAGCGACGTGACCAATCAATGGAAACTCACCATACCCCTCCCTCTCCAGCGTTTCCTTCAGGCAACCGCAGCCAACTGCACAAGTTCCTCTGCTTGGCGGCCTTGAACTGGGCCGGATCTTGAATGTTCTCTGAACCACTGGTCTCCCATCCGTTCCGATCTTGCTTTCTCACGACCCTCCTCTTCTTCACTTTTTTTGCCCAGTTGGCCCTCCCTTGGCTGGGCAGCTCAAGCGTTCAGAATATCTTCATCGTTTTCTCGAGTCTTCCTTCTCGCCGACCATGGCCTCTCTGGGGAGCCTTCCGCTGGAGGTCTTCGACTTCGTCGTTCAGCTGATGGCGGCTCGAAACTGCGAGGGAACATTAGCTGCGCTGGCGGCGACGTGCCGTGACTTTTACAAACTCGTCATTCCGCACCTGTACCGTGGCGTCGCCGACCGACACCCCGCCCTCCTGCACTGGGCTGCGAGGTTTGGCCGCGTCTCCACCGCAAGGCGACTCATAGACGCCGGAGTACCCGTCAACGCGGCCATGCAGTGGGACGCCTCCCAGGGCGATTTTGAGGCGTTCTGCGGTCGGCGAACCCCTCAGCAGCTTTACCATTGCTTTCAGGCTCGCCTGGCGGGGAGGAACATCATCATGTAACTTAACACACCCCCGGCCGATCATGTCCTGAAAGCTAACTGGTATTTTTCTGCCAGAACCTCCAGGAAGATCAAGCCCAGAAAGCCATTCTGGTTTCCAGTTCACCTCGCGGCCCTGGCCGGCAGCGTTGAGATGGTCCAACTCCTTATCGAGACAAGCCCAGAGACCATGGCTGCGCCGTCGTACCAGCTGTGCAGGTGCGTGACCGAGCTTGTGCCTGGACCGAGGCGGGACAAATCCTGTCATAAGAAATGCCGCTTGCCGCTACACGTCGCTGCCTGCCACGACCGCCTTGACGTGGTGAAGTGGTTGCTCAAACACGGATGCGACCCAGTGACGACCGTCAAATACGCCCCACCCAGATCCCCCTTGCGTGGTGGCCAACCGGCTACGACGGCTCTTCATGATGCCGCACAGTTCGGGCAAGTGGACACGATCAATTTCATCCTGGATCACGGTTACCAGAAAGACATCCACGTGCTGAGCGACAGGCAGTTATCTCCCATCTGGCACGCATGTCTTCATGGCCAATGTTTGTGTTCTCCCCGGCCATTTAGTAATGTGTCGGTGCTGATCTCGGCGCCGCGCAGGGGACGCCGTCGCCGTGCTTGTTGCTCGCGGGGCTGACATAGACGATGATTTCGGCTACGGATACACTCCACTGATTGACGCTTGCCTCTCCAACAAGTTTGTTGGCGCGGCAGAGCTGATAGATCTCGGAGCCAATGTGCACATTACATTCTATGCCCCTCCAGACTTGATCCCCCACGAACTGGGCATCACAGACGTTTCTGGGCACGGCCTCCAGCCCCTCGGCATCTGCTGTCGGGCGCAACGCGAGAATCCGCTAGAACTGTCCAAGGACCTGGGTCTGGACGAGGCCTCTCAAGCCTGGCAGCCAGGGAATACTGAGCCGTGGGAAGCTTACACCAAAAAGAGAGACCGACGTTCCGTTGTTGTCTCAAAATTGCTCGGTGCCGGTGCCGATCCCAACCACGCGCCTCGCGACCACCCGCTTCCCCTAGTCGCTGCGGCCGCCTCGCAGTAAGTTCTCGACAGTATGCACACTGCAAATTTATGCTGTCCGTCGTACTCACGCTTGTCTCCAATTGACAGTCTGTCTGGTGTTGTCGAAGAGCTGCTCCAGCACGGAGCATCGGTCAACTCGACTGGCCCGGATGGCGTGTCACCTTTAGCAGCAGCTTTTGCTTACCGCGACAGCCATTGCCCCTTCCATCTTGAAGTCCACGACTGGCTGAACATGCAGAAGCCTTTCATCGCCGACGGTAGAAGCCGGCTTTCGAGCACCATCCGCAAACTTGACCCTGATCGAGGTGGGTGCCCAGAGCTTAGGACCTGTGTCGACTTGCTGCTGCAGAACGGTGCCGACGTCAATCTGGGCGTTACCCCTAAAAGCCCACTGAGCCGGCTGTTCACTCCGCTATGCTTTCGATTCCAAGCGCACCAGTATCGTGAACGGGTACTCTGGATTACTCCCGTAGATAGGTCTCGGATGGCTCGTTCGCTCCTCCAACACGGCGGAGACCCTAATGAGAACATTGCCACCTTGAACCTGCCGGATGGCCTTCGCGAGCAGTCGCCTGACGCCAGCTTGCCTCTACGCCGCTGGCCACTGACGCTCATGGAACACGCATTTTGGGATGCTGACTTCGAATCCTGCGAGCGCCTTCTTGAAGCAGGCGCGTCACCCAGCCAGCACACGGTCCTCTGGATGCTCCGCATTGTTCTAGAAGATAGCATTCCACCTTCACAGCCGAAAGCAAAGGAAGCACTCGAATTCATCAAAAAGCTCCCCGCCGAGTCGCGAGTCCCCGCGCTTCGCGACCCCTTGTGCCTTACCCGAGCACTCGAACGGGGATGGGTCGATCTCGCGCAAGAGATCCTGGACTTGGGACTCGAGCCAGACCGGCTATCCGGCGAAATCCTGCCACTCCGCGGTGTCGGGAGCCCCGGCCCAATGCTTCCGAATACAGCCATCAAGATGGGAATAATATGCTTGTATGCGGCAGCCAAATGTCGGGCAACTGCCATTCTCAAAAACCTACTCGAGTTGGGCGTTGGCCCGGTTCCGACCATCGCCCTGCTGACGTGTCTTCTATATTGGAACGACAGCAACAACACCTTCCAAGTCCTGGTGAAGCACGGCGCGATGAGGCACGTCCCTGACAAACAGTCGGACGGCGCCAAGAATCCCATTTCATGTCTCTCCTGGCAGCAGGCGAGAGAATGCGTCAACCCCCTGCGATACGCCATCATCGTCAGTAACACCACAGCCATCCGAATCCTCCTCAACGAGTCCGCCCACACTCTCACCCCATGGTTCCGCTACTTCTACCTCAAGGAAGCCTACACCTGGCACGCCGCAGAAACAATGGCCTGCCTGCTCGAGCACCCGTACATGCGCGGCGACCCACTCGTGGCGCCTTACAGCGCCGCCGACCTGCCGCTCGCCCACCTCGTCCGCAACGCCGAGCAGATCTGCGCCCGCACAAGCCCCGGCCAGTATGTCAACCCCCGGCGGCGGATGGACGCCGTCCAGGGCTGGATCCGCTGCGTCGCCGCGTTCGCGCAGGCCGGCGTGGACCCTGCCATAAAAGACCTCGACGGCAAGTCGGCCCTCGACTACCTCGCCGAGCACGTGGCGTACGACGGGAGGAACCGGTTCCGGAGGCATCTGGCGCAGGAGTTGCGGTCCTTCGGTACGGGTGAGGCGGGGGAAGGAAAATCCTCCTTCTCCTCCTCGGCTGCCGCCGCGTTTGACCCAGGGGCGTTTTATGAGGCGCTCAAGTCGGTTGTCAAGGTTGGGGGCTCGGAGGCGACTTTGCCACGGTGGCCGCCGCGGGCGCCGCAGGTCGTGCAGGTGGAGGACTAGACTGATCTAGCGACGGAGAGTTGGGCGATTTTGGGAGCTGGGGCTTCTCTCCTCTCTCTCTCTCTCTCCCCTCCTCCCCCCCACCTTTCTTTTCCCCGTTTTCATTCTTGTTGGGACCGGCACGTTGTCGATCGTGTCAAGGACCTCAGGAGGAGTTGGGTTTCATGGAAGTTATATACCCGAGTTTGCAAATTTTGGTGCTTCTAGTCAACATGACGATACGGTTTTACTGAATCATTATGATAGAGGACCAGGCAGGATCACCAACAACTTTTGCTGTGAAGCGTTGAGGTCTTAAGCAGTCCAGGTATCGTGTTCTACCTGCAATCAAGTCCGCCGCGATTGGCCCTACTCAATCCCAAAGACAGACAGGGGACCAGCAGCAGCACTTTCACTCCCTGCGCGGTGTTAATCGAGAGACACAGTCAAGTCGAGTCAAATCATACTTTATTCTCCGGTCAAGCCGAGGTCCAATTCAGGACAGATCAAATTAAAGCCCTCGAGAAGCCAAAAAAGAAAATCCATCATAAAAGTCATGATACATCGCTAGACTCGACGACGACAACAACCCCCTTAAAACAGCCCGCCAAGGCCACCCGAGCTCTTCTTCTCCTCCTCGGCCTGCCTCTCCTTCTCCTTGATGGGGAACTCCTTGCCGGTCGCGTTGCGGTACTGCGAGCGGATCTGGTCGGCAATCATCTTGTCCTTGGCCTGCTCGGCGGCGCTCTCGTTGTCCTGCGGGCCCCCCTTGAAGACCTTTTCTTGTACCCAGTCGATGCCTTTGGGTGTCGAGTGTTAGTTGTGTTTTGATGTATGACGTAATGCTGGGTGGTGGAGGTTAAGGGCGGGAAGAGTGATGGTACCTTTGTCGAGGGCGTCCTCGTTCTTCTCGCCCTGGGCACCGCCGCCCGCCATGCTGTTCAGCTTGTCCATGAAGCCGCCGGACCCGGAGGATTGTTGTTGTTGCTCGTTGGCTGGCACCTGGCCCTGGGGCTGGTTGGCGGAGCTGCCGCCGGCCTGGTTGGCAATCTTGTTGATGAAGTCCATTTTGTTTTGCTGTGTTTGCTTTGGCTCTGCGTTTACTTAAATGCCAGACTAGTAAAAGAAGAACAAGTCCACAAGTCTTAAGATGAGCGCCTTTTATAAGGTAGGTGGGGGAGGGGTTATGGAGTGCTCCATATCTCTTCAGCTGGGTTGGACTAAGACATGCGCGGGGTCTCAGCTTCGGTGACGATGATGCGGGCCAATGGGCGAGAGCTCGTGTTTCTTGGCTCTCCTCACTTCGTTGCCTTGGCCACAGGGCAGTGCTTGTGCGACGGGGAGCGTCATTGAGACAAGTGGCTGAGTGTGGATGTCCAAAAGCGGGTTTCCTGTTCTGGTTCACTGCTTGGCAGGTTGTTCCGCGGAGGGAATGACCTCAGCTGGTCAGGGAACAATCATATGCAACCTGGGCGCCACTTTTGACGCGGGGGCAACTAGAGAACTGAGTAACATGTGTGGAATACACTCGACATCAGATACCGATGCATAGTTTCGGACTTTGCAAAAAAAAGGCAACCCAAAATCCATAATCAGGTCGCCGACGACAAATGCGCAGACCGTTGTGGATGAACGCATTGGGTGCTGTTCAAATTGGAAGGTGAGGAGGTTGGTTGTGAAAAGAGCCCAGGCGTGCCAGGCCAGCACCGGAAAGGACCCGAGTTCTTGCCAAGAGCAGCAGCCCAGTCCCTGCAGGACATACGGGTGGCCCGTGCACCCGCCTAAATCGCGATTGTCCCGAGTCCAGCGATCGGAGATACGACCCCACTGGATAAGGCACAATGCCGAACAGTAAGCAGTGGAGACCCCGCTAGCAACACACCGAAGCACCGAAGCAGAGAGAAGTTCGAAGCCATCGCAGCCTTGTCCGGTCTTCCGCGTTTCGATATCCGGCTGGGAATTTCTGCGACATTGCGCCAATTCACGAGATAACTGTGCCTTCGACGTCCTGCTGTCCATTGCCTCACCCCGACAAAAACAAGGCGACAACTCCAACACAAATCACCCACCACCCTTCCCCCTCACAATGGACTACGTCCAGCAGCGCGTGGCGCAAGCCGCCTCCAACACCGAGACCTCCGCCAAGTGCGTAAAACACCCTTCTTTCCCTCGAACTAGAATCCAAACCACCATCCCAAACTCGCAGGCATAGACACCTAACTAACACCACACGACACAAACCAGCACCCTCTTCACCCCTCTCAACGCCCTCCTCCTCTCCCTCCTGCTCTACGCCGCCTACACCCTCCTCCTGCGCCCGGCCCCGCCGGCCTCCATCCCCAAGGAGCAGCCGGCCGTCGTGTTCCGTACCTTCACCCCGCGCACGCTGCTGCCATACAACGGCGAAAACAACATGCCCGTGTACCTGGCCGTGCGCGGCCGCGTCTTCGACGTGACCCGCGGGCGCAACTTCTACGGCCCCGGGGGGCCCTACGCCAACTTTGCCGGCCGCGATGCGTCGCGCGGCTTGGCGTGCGGAAGTTTTGACGAGGAGATGTTGACTAAGGATTTGGATGGCCCGTTGGATACGCTGGCGGATCTGGGCGCGGCGGAGATGGAGGCTATGAGGGGGTGGGAGGAGAGGTTTGAGGAGAAGTATCTTGTTGTGGGGAAGTTGGTGGCGGTTGGGGAGGAGGATAAGAATTGAGTGGGTGGTGTTGTGTGTGGAAGGGTGGTGGTCTAGGGTGCTTTGGAAGTGTGGTTGTAGGAAGCGGTGATTTGGTGGTTCTCTCCCTCTCTTCCTTGGCAGGGGCAATTGTCACTTGGGCTGGGCTCATTTATTGTGTGTTGCAATGGTCGAAACGGATAGACTTTGGCATGGTTAGCCTGGACTCTGGTACGTCAAAATAACAAAAATGGACATCTCTCTCTCACACTTTGCCTCACGAAACAGACACGCCGATTTCGACCGTACAGCACGCCTGCCGCGATGTCATCGGGGCCACGGTTGCAGTATGGACTTCTCCAGATAATGGGTTGTCGGCAGACTCAATCCTTTTTCACTAACTTCCAGTCCTTCATTGGAAGCCGCCCTCCCCCACCATGCCAAGCTCTGCTGGGCTCAGACTCCGGATCCCACTTCATGTAAGCTCAACTGAACTTGCCCTCCCACGTACGGGGCACATCGTTCAGCCAAAAGAACAAAAGGAAAAGAAGAAAACGACCGGAAAATGGCATATCATGGGCCGAGCAGAGAATCAACTCAAGGCTAGGTTGGCACCACCTCCTCATCGGGTTGAGGGGGATGAGGTCATGGACCAAGGGCGGTCCAATCCTGGAACTGGAATCGTGAACAGCCATTCGACCACCGACCGAGACGATCTACAGCCGTTTCTCGGCAATCCCAGCTCCCAATATGCTCCGGTCCAATGGATCCGCCCAAACCCAAGGTTCCGGGTCCATCTTCCCCAGAAAGCCTGAAACGTTGCAATCTTCGCGGACGGTGCTCATGAAGGTACGATTGAGTAAGGGATTGGCACGAAAGCGAGGTCAGGACGATGCCGGACCCATTCGCTATGCTGTATTTCCGCATCGCCGTTCCAGGCATTTGCTCTCAAAGCCCCATGGTCTTTTCTGCCAATTCTCCTTCCTTTAAGTGCAGTACAGCTCCATCATTGTCTGCGCCCTACAGTCTTAGAAGACTTATCTCTTCGAAACCTCTTACCCGAGTGCTTTGCTCCGTGCCGTGACCTCATTCATCGTTTCTCGTCCTGTACATTACCCCCCATCTTACACATACCTGCCGGGTGGCAACAACCCCTATCGTATCCAAACATCGATCGTCGCAGCGGCCGTGGCTTTGCATCGAACAATCACCCCCCTAAACTCGTCTGTCATCATCATCATCATGCCTTACATACAACACCCAAAGTCGTCCTCGGACCCTGAAATATCAAGACCGCTTGCCGGCCGCCCCACGAGGCCCCGGTTCCACCACAGATGCACCGAGGATCGAATCCGCGAGGGCTCGGGACGACCCCCTTCTTTCTCCATGTCTCGCAAGCCAACCAAAGAACGAAAATCCATCTTCAGGGAGCTGGGGCTGGACACAGACGACCACCCAAGCAGCAGCATACCCTACCATGCCAGCAGCGAGCAACACAACACCTCCTCCTCTTCACCGAGGACAACAGCAACAACGACGACCACAACAAACCCCTCCATCCCTCAGACCAACAACAGTAACAACAACAGGAACGGCAACGATGACGGCAAAACCCCCTCCCAGCCCCGGCAAACTCAACCCCAACCCCAAAACCAAGCATCAGACAACGACGACAACAACGAAAACGACCCCCAACAACGCCCCTGGTACACCCGCCTAACCCGCCCCCGCCGGCCACGGATCAAGACAGTCTCGAGCGCCCCCCCACCCAGCATGGCGCGCCTCGGCTCGGCCGCTGTGCTGCTGCTCGCCGTAGTGCTGCTGCTGCTGCTGCCCGGCTTTGACTCTTATTACTCTTTTGGTTGGGAGATGGCTGGGGGTAATGCTGTTGGTGGGACTTGAGTTCTGAAATCAACCCAGAAGAGATGGTTGGGTTTGGAGATGGGGAAAGTTGGAGCTTTTGTTCAATTCCGTGTGGACAATTAAGTTAAGCTATCTGAGCCGTTGATGTATTGATACCCGGCCAAAGAACAACTAGACGTATATAACGTCATGACCAAGCATCGCAATGAGCGTGGTGACCCATGACGAGAAGCTGGTGCGCAAGCGGACAGGGCGTTGAAATCGAAGAGTGTCTTAATATGCTAAACATATACATACAGCCTTGTACCGACGAACAACAACATCCGATCCGAACCAAGCGGCTCCGTTCCCAACACCCCGTGGGTAGATATACGTTCTGCTTCTCTCTCTGCCTGACTCGCCTCCCTTCCTTCCTACCTGTCCAAAAGAGGAGAGAAACAAAAGAGAATAAAATGAATCCCCAACGCCGTGCTGAAAAATGCAATAAAGTGTCTGTCACATCCTGTCCAACCTCCCCAATCAATCGACAGACGAGGTTCCAAATATCCCCGCAGCGGAAGTCGAGTTGTTGAGCTGCGTCCCCGACGTAATCATGCTAAGCCCAACACTGAGCCATTGTGGTCTCAAGCGACAATCTTCGGGCGGTTGCCGAAGCCCAGTTTTGTCTCTAGGATATTCCACAGATCCCAGGCCTCCTGGTCCTTGTTGATCTGCATCAGGTGCCGCATGGTGTCGAGGCCGAGGAACCGGAGCTGGTGAACATATTTCTGGACAGCGGTGCTTCCCTGGGGCAGCCCAGGTGTCCAGTCCATCTTGATCGCCTTTTCAGGCACGTTCTTGAAGGCCTCTCCGCTTGAGAGGAAGTGGATGGCCAGTCTGGCAGAGGGATCTGACGGGTGGTGGAGGTTGACGTGCGCCCTGTCCACCATTGGCGGGTTGACAGTCAGGCCCATGGCGACAAACGAATCGAAAAGTTCTGCCGACGGCTTTGCGCGGTTGCTCGAGTTCAGGGTGGTCTCCCAGGCCAGTGCTGTCCACGCTAGATAGAGGATATCGGGGGACAGGTTGCGCTCGGCGACCTTGGCTTGCGCTGTTGCCATGGCGGCGTAGGCCCCTTCCAGATCGCTGCAGCGGGATTTGGCCTTGATAAAGTCGGCCAACAAGATGCCGGCTTTCGAGGCGCGCTTTTTATGCCCGGCTTTCGCAAGGCGTTCTTCCCTCAGCAGCTGATCAATCCAGGTCCAGACCACGCCGTTCAGGCCCTCGGCCACGGCGAATTGCACCAGCAGCTGTCTGAAGGCCGGGTTACCGAGAAAGGCAAGGTTGGCTTCCTGCCCGGAAGACCTGAGCCATCGCAAGACGAGCCGTCCGGAGCCGGTCTCCTTCAGGGCGTCCATCAACCACACGTATTTGGACTTCTTGACCTCGGACTTGACCGTCATGAGAAAGCCCAGCGCTCCGGGGATGGTCATGAGCCCCCGCGAGACCCCCTTTTCGAAAATGGCATTGTGCACCTCCCAGGGGTTTGTCCAGACTCCGATGGTCTTTGGGTTGAAGATCGCGTTGTTGACGAGGGCGTCGATGTGTCTCTCGGTAGGTCGCCTCAGAGTAGCGGATTGGGCGGACGGAGACGATGACGCTGGTGAGGCGGCTGTGTTGGAGGGAAGGTAGGTAATGGCGGACTCGGGCCGCGGCGAGATGGAAGTGCGCTCTGGCACAGTCCAGCCGTATTCCTTGTCGAGCTGACTGCGGAATGAAGTCTTCATCGAGTCGAGCAGTCGTTGGGTGTTGCGCTTGTTGAGCGACGGCGGCGCATGGATGGGCGGAAAAAAGTCCCGGAGGACGTTGAGCACCTTTGTCTTTTGCATCTTGTCGTCGTTGGCGGGCGCGATGCACCCAGATGAGCTCAATTGGCCGGCGGTGTAGTGTCCGATTTGGATTCGCGGGGCTGTCGTGACCTTCGTCACCTCACGGCAAGCAGGATGAGGGTCGGTTGCTGGTGCATGTGTGGGGTTGGCCAAACCCGACTGACTGCTTGCTTGTGGATCCGAAGTGGTCTGTTCAACAGCCGCCTGCTTCCTGCTTTTGGTGGAGCGTTTACGGCTGTCAAACACCTGATCGAGTGATCCAGCCGGGTGTAATGTACCTTACCGATCTGTAAGCTACACACAGTCGGTTTGCAGTTGCTCTGCAAACACGGGTGCTAAACTGCCCATGTGCTTGCAACATAAGCTGAACAGAAGAGCAAACGGCAACCAAGGTACTCGGGTGTTTCTCAATCCCAATTGATCCCGTTGCGGTGTTTGGAAGAGAAATTAAGCTCCCTCAGATGGGACTCAGTGCATTCCGTACCATACCGTACGGTACCGTTGTCGTTGACACATGCTTCCCCGCATCAAGCTGTTACGTTACCGCTACTCCGTACGGAGTACCATACCTCAGTCATGTGACCCTTGCACGCGACCTGGGGTCTCGGCACCAATCCTGTTCGAGCTGGCGCCTGGCAGAGCCCTGACGTCGTTGGCATCTGTTCAGCTTGCTCCCACACGCGCTCACGCGGGCAAAGTACATACACGATACTCCGTACCTAGCATCTCTGGCTGTGTCTTCCGGTGCCCTGTGTTTGTGCGGAAATCTTCTGGAGCGGGGGGTCGTCTTTGTTCTTAGAAACTCGACTGGCTGCCTGAATGTCGGCCGGATAGCGAGTTTGCTAACCATGTCTTTGATCAACGTTTTGTTTCCTTCGTTTGATCAAGCTCAGAAATGGCATCTGAACGGCTCCCGCCGCCAAGATAAGCAGGCCAGCCAGGAAGCACCAATCGCATGAACTCGCCGCGCGCTATGTACCCTAGGTCCTACGGAGTCCATCGAGCTGGCATCGACTCAACGGAGCTGGCTGCCCCATGATGGAGAGCCAGCTCAGAACTCGGGCACAATTTGGGCACCAGATGCATGGGTCAAGTCTTTCTGTGCCCATTCACCCTTTCCGCTTTCGCAGGGCTCGCGCTGGCGTTTGCGGGAAAGCTGAAAACAGCCAAGGCAGTGCGGAGTATCCGCCACCAAGAATCTGTACACAAGAACCCGAATCAAATCAATCGAATCTTCGGGATCGCGAAAGACATAGAAAATCAAGTGTCAGCAGTGTAAGGTAAGTACAGAATACTGTAATTCAATACTTTGATGTTGAGAAGACGGAGTGGCAAAGCACAGCCCTGTGCTGGGTGCATGTGGTGCATCGGATGCCTTACGGCAACGTTGTGTGAGGCCCCACGTCCCTGCTCACAGTGAATCGGGCGAGGCTGGAGCGCCCTGTTGCAGCTGCAGTGCGCGGTGCTGCACTGAAACCTTGGGGGTGGCCTCTGTTGCCCTTTTGGGCGGGCCAATTCTGAGTCGCTGGGCAAAAACTCAACGCCTCCTTGCCTCGCCTTTCCACACCTGCATCTGCACTTCCCTTCTCCCCAGTTCCCAACAACCACCACTTTGGATCGATCCATCCAACGGATCGCACCACGATTCGATTCGCCCTGCGCGGACCCCCATATCCCATCGCAATCCGGCATCCTCTCCCACCTGACCTTTTTCTCCCACACACACCGCCATTGTTTTGTGGTTTTGCCGTCGACAACGCGATTCCATCGCCAATTTTCTTCTGATCCACCAATCCACCACACACACACACATCCCTCAGCCATGTCTGAGGTACAGTCCAGACCAGCTGCCCCGCGCGGCCGAGGCTCGGGTCGCGGCGGTCGAGGCGGCTTCGCGACCCGGGGAGGAGGTCGCGCCGGTGCCCGGCCTGCTGCCAATGGCGATTCCAAGCATGACACAGATTCATCCCTGCCGACGTTCGAGGACGAGGGCGAGGTCGGCCAGCTCAAGCAGCAGTACGGCAGCAAGGTCGAAGTCATCAAAGAGATGTTCCCCGATTGGTCCGAAGTCGACATTCTTTTCGCCCTGCGCGAGACCGACGGCGACGAGAACCTGACCGTCACCCGCATTGCTGAGGGTAAGCTGACCTTGCCTCTCTCTGCCTTCCGTGTTTGCCCTGCCCCTACCGCTCGATGCAACAACCTTTCGCATCCGAACCTTTACCCCTGATCGGCTTCCCCTTCCTCTCGACAGCTCAAGCCGTATCGATAATTGCATTTCTCGCCTTATCGTTACGTTCAATGGCCGTCTCGTAGCTAACCCGCTCGTCTTCGCCACACAGGAACCATTTCACAGTGGGGCGAAGTCTCCAAGCCGAAGAAGGAGCGCACGCGTCCCAAGGCTAAGGCCGACACCTTTACGACTACCACTGGCGATTCCGTCCCTGCAGGCGGCCCCCGAGCTGCCAGGGGCGGCCGTGGTGTCGATAGCGGTCGTGGTCGTGGTCGGGCCACCGAGCGTGGCGGTCGCGGCGGTACGCGTGGCAAGTCGACCCCGGCCACCACCAATGGCACTCGAACCAAGGACAGCCAGCCTCTATCGGTCCCGACCGATGAGGTTGCCGAATGGAACACCCAACCCGCTGAAGAGGCACCGGCCTGGGGCGAGCCCGCTGCGACGGAGACGACTCCTGCGGCCGCGACGACTGCCGCCAGCACCGCACCGCTTGCCACAAAGACCACGTCAATTCCTGAAGGCACAAAGACTACGTGGGCGAGTATGTTGAGACAGTCAACCGTCCCGAAGCCGGCTCCGAAGCCGAAGGAGGCCCCGCCCAAGGCCCCCGAACCTACTATCGAACCCCTCCCCGCCGCTCCCGAGCCGACCGAACCTGAGCCTCAAGTTGCTGCTCCTGTCGAAGAGCCCACCCCAGTGCCAGAGAAGGAGGCGGCTCCCGCCCCCCCGGCTGAGCCTGTTCCTCCTGCCGTCCCGGTGATCCCTGCGGTCCCCGCCGTTCCTGCCGTGCCCGCCGTCCCTGCCGTTGTCGTCCCCGAGGTCGCATTGCCGCCGTCCAAGGATCTCCTTACCGAGAAGAACCTCGATCAGATCACAGACGTCTCTCACCCTCCCGAGACGGAAACTGCCGCCAGCGAGGCTGCTGATTCATGGGACCCGCGGGGTGCGGCGCCGAGCGCAACCGGCACCCCTCTCTCAGCTTCTCAACACCACGCCGCACGGGCTACCGCCGCCGGGAAGCCGGCAGCTCGCACCCCCGTCCACCATCCCCGCCGCATGCTTGATCAACTCGAGGCCGTCCGCATGCCCGGCAACCGCGACCAAGTCGACCGCGCCGCAGTCCAGTTTGGTGCCTTCAGCCTGAATGGCCCACTCGACGAGGACGTCGACGGCGACCGTGAAGAACCCGAGACTCGCCCCCAGCCTCCTGAGGACTCCCCGGTGACCCATCCGCGGACCTCTCTTCCTCCCGCCCAGCCGACTCCGGTTCCCGACGCGTTCCCCACTCAGAAGCCCCCGGCTCCTCAAGTTCCCACCGGACCTGCTGGTATGGCCTCTCACCTGCCCGCGATGCGTTGGGCTTACACCGCTAACCTATCTCTAGCCGCCGCGCCTGCCGCGCCTCAGGCCAATACTCCTTCTGCTTCGCATGGTACGTCTCATTGCCACATATCCTCCACTCTTCTGTTTTGCTGGTCGTTTTTCTAACCCTTCTCCCTCCAGCCGCCGTGCAACCGCCTGCCGCCCAGAACAACCAACAGTTTGGTCGCTTCAGCCAACCTGCCGCTCAGGAATCTTCGGCGTTCCCTACCACCAAGCCTTTCGAGCCGTTTGGCCAGCAGCCCGCCGTTGCGTCGGCCGCCCAAAACCAGTTCGAGGGCAGCTTCCAGGGCCAGGGACAAGCGGCCCAGCCGCCGAGCCAGCAGCAGCCTGGCGGCCCCTTCAGCTCCGCGCCTAGCGATTACTCGTCGTACTACACGGCGGATCCCCAGAATCGTTTCAACTATTACAACCAGAACTTCGGTCAACAGCAGGGTGCGCAGGGCCAGCAGGATGCCTTGCCCTCGCAGCCCCAGCGCTCGTTCAGCGGCTACAACGTGCCCCAGAGCGATAACCTCAGCCAATACCCGCAGAGCGGCGCCCAGCACGGCCAGGCGCGCTTCGGTGCTGGCGCTACCGCCGAGTCGCAAATTGGCGGCTCCCAGACTCCCGGTCAGGCAACCAGCCAGGCCCAGGTGCCCCCGACCACCCAGGCACAGTCGCACGGCCAACAGCCCCACGACTACCCTTACAGCAGCCATCCCTACTACCAGAACCCCTACTATTCCGCCTACATGAACTACCAGGGAGGCTACAACCAGGGCGCCTACGGAGGCCCCTACGGCAAGGGCGGTCTTAACTACCAGCCCAGCCAGTACGGCGTCACTCCCCAGGGCCCTCACGGATACTCGTCTCCTGCCGGAGCATTTGGCCAGTCGGCCCTGCATCGGGAGAGCGGTGTGGGCGGCGGCCTGGGCGATTACGGTCGCGCTGGCTCTACCCAGTCCGGCCAGCAGGGTCTCGGTGGTAGCGGGTTCGGTGGCGTGCACGACACATTTGGTCGCGGCTCCTCCAGCTACCCGTCGCAAGGCGGACAAGGGTTCAACGCCCCCGGCTCTCAGCCCGGTTCTGGTCCCTCCGCTGCCGACGACCTGAAGCCCTTCGGCGATGCCAAGGCCACCAGCGGACCTAGCCCCTCGCTGGGTGGTGCTGCCCGGCCCGGTTCCGCGGCGAACAACGGCCCGTCGCAGGCCAGCCTCCCGCCGGCTCAGTCCAACCAACAGAGCGGTCTCGGCGGCATGGCCGGCTACGGGGGTTATCCGAGCCACATGCAGCAGCAGGGCCACGGCCTCCACGGCAGCCAGTCCGGCGCCGCCGGCTACGGCATGAGCGCCAGCGGCGGCCAGAGCCACCAGAACAGCTACGGTGCCGGCTACGGCGCGCAGGGCTTTGCCGGCAACTACTACGGCGGCAACCCGCCTCGCGGCTGGGGTAACAACTATCACTAGGAGGATGGCAAAGATGGTCCCCGAGCCCCGATGAGTCAGGTGGGGAATTGCTAAGGGGCTGATGGCCGATGGAAAGGGGGGATTGGGAGAGACAAAGAACGAGGAGAGAATGTTTGATTTAAGGGATATTGAACCAGAATGGGCAACGCCGGTGGGGGAGGATAAAATATAGTATTTATCTTTTTTCCGACCGCAGAAGTGGCGGGGGTTTCGGTTCGGTTCGTTCGGTCCGGTCGGTCGGTTGCAGCGGTCGGGTTCAGGTCGGTCGGTCGGTCGGTCGGGCGGTCAAATCAGTCAGGTTCGCCTTCTTTTTATGGCCTCTCCATTTTTTGCTGTTACTCTTGCTGCGAAATGGGGGGAAGGAAAAGAATCAAGGTAATGAGAATGGGATGCTTTGCCTTCTCTCTCTCTCGCTCGCTCTCCCTCTCTCTCTCTTCCCCCGCCCTCTCCCTCTCCATACGTGAAGAAGAAGATCCAAATGAAGAAGAAGAAGAAGAAGAAGACGAAGAAGAAATTTGACGCGATGAGCTCTCTCTCTCTCTCTCTCTCTCTCTCTCTCTCTCTCGCTTTGGCCTCAGTTCGGGTGGTGCTCTCTCCTGTAAACTGTTTTCCTTCTCCGAGTTGTCTCTCCGAAAGGCAAAACAACTATTTTTTTCCCTTTTCTCCCCTCTCTCTCTCTTTCTCTGTCTGTCTATGATGTCTTTCGACTTCGTGGGGAGTTTTGTCCATTTAACGTGCATGTCATGTGTGGTGTAAGTGGTGTGTGGTGTAAGTGGTGTGTGATGTAAGTGGTGTGTGGCGTAAGTGGTGTGTGATGTAAGTGGTGTGTGGCGTAAGTGTTGTGTGGTATGTTCTGTCTGTATATGTATGTACAGTTGTGTTGTTGGGGACCCTCGCAAACAAAAAATAAGAAGATTGTGACATTCCATCTCTCGCTTTACATATACCGTAGCCATTCCACAATAGGTTGGATCACACTAGTAGTACGTTCGCGGGCCGTGCTAAACGTTAATTGCTCTCAGGTCGTGAGACTTGGTGGTGGCATGGGGAGGACTTGAAAGTTCAAGTCAGGGGCAGAGAAATCCGCACTGCATCGACATATCACGACTACCCTTGTTTAACTCAGCCCTCCGAGTGCAAGAACCATCACTGGATCACTGAGCCAAAGACAACTTCCAACCCAATCATGTCATTTCGAGTCATCTATAACAAACTAAACCAAACTAAACATCACACCCTCACAGGTTCGCATACGCCTTGAAAGCGCCCAACAACCCGCCAGTCGACGCATCATGGCCCTGGCCAGCCCCAGGCTCATCAATCTCCTTAAGGATCTTCTTGGCGAGCACCTTGCCCAGCTCGACGCCCCACTGGTCAAAGCTGTTGATGTCCCACACGGCACCCTCGGTGAAGGTGAGGTGCTCGTAGTAGACGATCAGGGCGCCCAGCTCGGCGGGGCCGATGGCGCCGCCCACGAGGATGTTGGTGGTGGGGCGGTTGCCCAGGAAGACTTTGTGGGGGACGAGGTTCTCGGGCACGCCACCCTCGGCGCGGACCTCGTCGGCCGTCTTGCCGACCATGAGGGCCTCGGCCTGGGCGAGGTAGTTGGAGGCGAGCATCTTTTGGTGGAGGTTGTCCGAGACGGGGTTGTGCGACTTGGCGGCGAGGATGAAGTCGGCCGGGATGAGCTTGGTGCCCTGGTGCACGAGCTGGAAGAAGGAGTGCTGGGCGTTGGTGCAGGGCTCGCCGAACAGGATCGGGCCCGTGGTGTACTTGGCCGGGGAGCCGTCCGAGGTGATGGTCTTGCCGTTGGACTCCATCGACAGCTGCTGCAGGTACGCCGGGAAGCGGTGCAGGTACTGGTCGAAGGGGGCGACGAGGTGGGTCTGGGCGTTGAAGAAGTTGGAGTACCAGACGGAGAGCAGGCCACCGAGGGCAGGGACGTTCTGGCGGAGAGGGGTGGTGCGGAAGTGGTTGTCCATGGCGTGGGCACCGGCCAGGAACTTGTGGAAGTTGTCGTAGCCGACGTACAGCGCGACGCTCAGGCCGATGGCGCTCCAGACCGAGTAGCGGCCGCCGACCCAGCTCTCGAAGCCGAACATGTTCTTGGCGTCGATGCCGAACTTGGTCACCTCGGCCTCGTTGGTGGACAGGGCAACGAAGTGCTTGGCAATGTCACCCTTGCCGCCCGTCTTCTCGAGGAACCACGTCTTGGCGGTGTTGGCGTTGGTGGTGGTCTCGGCGGTCGTGAAGGTCTTGGAGGCGATCAGGAACAGGGTCGTCTCGGGGTCCGAGTTGGCGAGGGCCTCAGCGACGTGGGTGCCGTCGATGTTGGACACAAAGTGCAGCGTCATATCCTTGGCACCATAGTGCTTGAGGGCCTCGGTGACCATAACCGGACCACTATCACGATGAAGTCAGCAAGCAAGCTACCTCCATCACATCAACCCCGGAGACAGAGCAGATATATATACTCACAGATCAGAGCCGCCAATGCCAACATTGATGATAGTCGTCAGCTTCTTCCCCGTGTAGCCCTTCCACTCGCCGCTGCGGACCTGCTCCGAGAACTCGCGCATGTGCTCGAGCACCTCGTTGACGCCGCCCTTGGTGTTCATGACGTCGACGCCGTCGACCTTCATCTCGGCGTTGCTGACGTTGCGCAGGGCGGCGTGGTAGACGGCGCGGTCCTCGGTGAAGTTGATCTTGTCGCCGGCGAACATGGCATCGCGCTTCTTCTCGACGCCGGCCTGCTCGGCCAGCTTGACGAGCAGGTCCAGGGTCTCCTCGGTGACGAGGTTCTTGCTGAAGTCGAACAGCAGCTCGGTGCCATTGGCCTCGGTGGAGATGTCGGCGGGGAGGGTGACCTTGGTCGAGAAGGTCTGGAAGCGGTTCGAGTCGGCCTTGAAGGCGTCCTTGAGCACAAACGACTTGCCGACCTTGTCGTGGTGCGCCTGCAGCTCGGCCCAGGCGGGGAGGGTGTTTGCGGGGGCCATGATGTTGGAGATGCTGGAGTCGCTTTTGACTTTCTTTGTGTGTTTCTCGTGGTGTCCGTTTTCGGATGGGAAAAGGGGGAAACAGTCAAGTCAAGTCCAATTTTTTGGTTTTATTGGAATCTGCCTGCTGCAAAAAGTGAATCAGTCAGAAATGCGTGGAATGTTGCGATCAGGAACCGTCCAGGCAAGTGGGGTGGTTGATGCTGCCGTGTTAGTTCGAGAGGTACGAGCTCAACAAGTCGAATAACTCTGCCCCGCAGTGCGGGGCTCAGCGCGGCAGCTGTGGGAGGTCGCTGACGTATCGGCGCCACAGGAAGAACGGCGTGGTGGTGTTGGGTTTCAGGAGACGCAAAACCACTTACCAGAAAAATGTGGAAAGATGTGACAATCACACGCACGTAATCTGTACACACACACAGTGAAGAAGGGGAGGAATCAAGAAACCCCGTATATATTTTGGGGGGACGCGTGAGGGGTTTTAAAAAACATCCCAAATCCCGCCAACAAAAAAAAAAGACCATGCCACCATGCTAGGTACACTAGGACGATCAAGCAACGAAGCACACAAGCAAGCACTGGCGGCGGGACTTGACATCCATGGATTGGGGGGGACGTCACCATGGACATCTCCGATCTGCCCCACCTTCCCTATCAAATGGATCAAATGTGTCAGGCCCCTCGTCTGAGTCGTCTCCGACTCTCCACCGCGGATTTAGCCAATTCGCTGCCGCGCGCTGAATAAGAGCCTCAGGCGGCTAGCGCGGGGGGCGTTTCTGAACAGCCTCTGGGCGGGTAGGTTCTGGATGGGGGCATTGGAAGGATAAATTGTGCAAGTCCAGGAAGACCAGCAACCCCCCCTGGACTGTGGACTGGGCATTTGGGTGGATAAACCAGAGGGAGTTTTGGAACCTGGACCATCTTCTTACCTCAAACACCGACTTCGGACGAACGAACCCAGGCCCAGCATCAGCATGCGGTCCAATGGCAAAGTCATTGTCCCCTCCGCCAAGTCTTCAGAATCTTTCTTTGCTTAGCTTGTTGAGAGACAATGGCACGAGATATGAGCGCGAGTGAGAGAGAGCGAGAGAGAATACGGAAATATAATTCTACACTCTCTTCGGCCCGAAAGAACCCGGTGACAGCGGAAAGCAACAAGAAAAAACAAGTACTGTACCAAACAGACGGAGAAAAAAAACCCATTGAACCATGCCCCCCAACCCCCTCCCCCAACAAAAACAAAAAGGGAAAAAAAACGATATGTGAAAACGAAAGACGCTTCTTCCCGAAAGAAAAGCGTCTTGGGTTTTGTTGCAATCGCTCAGCCCAGAAAAAAAAGACCCTTGGCTACGCTAGTGCTGTCCCAGGCCCGTCTCACGGTCTCACCTGGATCCTATGCCGAAACATCCCCGCCCCGATCTCCCGTTACAAGCGCCAAGCGGGGCGCCGCTGCCACCCTGACAGTCCCGTCTCCCGTCGCCATAGCGACCATGAACACCATGTCCATCACGGAAGAGCACCGTCACTTCATCTCATGCTGCCCTGGATGCTGCCCACAAACGAGGGGTCCCTCAAGCTGCCGCCAGCGTCCCCGAGGCCGGCGATCGGGCGGTTGTAGCTGAAGCCCGTGAACTGGTTCTGCATGGTCTCGGAGAGCACGGGGCCCTCGACGTACGAATCCTGGGGGGTTTCGCGCGTGAACTCGGGGTCGAAGTTCTCGGTATCGAGCGCGTCGGCCTGTGGAGGTGAAAAGGAAATCATGTCAGTTTTCTGCCTTGTTCAAAGCGAAAGTTTTGTTCACACATAGATCGAGAATGATGTACATACCACGCTAGGCTTGAACGCAGGCTCGTACTTGCGCTGCAACAGCTTACGCCAGTCGATGGCGTGGAAGAAGGGGTGGGCCTTGATCTCGGCCGACCCGTTGGCGCCCAGGCGCTGCTGGGGATCGCGGTTGAGCAGCTTGGTGAGGAGGTCCTTGGCCGCCGGGGGAACGACCTCGTGGCCGGGGAAGTGCAGCGGCTCGCTGAGGATCTTGCGGTACATCTCGTTGGTGTTCTCGTCGTAGAAGGGCGGAAGGCCCGTCAACATCTCGTAGAGCAGCACGCCCAGCGTCCACCAGTCGACCGTCTTGTTGTAGCCGTTACCCATCAACAACTCGGGCGCGAGATACTCGGGTGTGCCGCAGAACGTGTTGGTGCGGTCCTCGTCCTTCATGTCGAGTTTGCAGAGGCCAAAGTCGCAGAGGGCAATGTGGCCTTGGTAGTCGAGAAGGATGTTCTCGGGCTTCAGGTCGCGGTAGATGACGTTGAAGCCGTGCAGGCACTCGAGCGCGCACAGCAACTCGGCCGTGTAGAAGCGGCTGCGGTTGACGTCGAAACGCTGTTCCTTCTGGAGGTGGTGGAAGAGCTCGCCGCCGTTGACAAAGGCCAAGACGAAGTAGAGCTTCTCGGGGCTCTGGAACGTAAACTTGAGCGGCACGATGAAGGGGTTGTTGATCTGTGCCAGCACCGACCGCTCCGCCAGGGTGTGCGCCACCTCTGACCTCGAGATGATGTGGGCTTTCCGAATCGTCTTGAGGGCGTAGATTCGGTTCGTGTCCTTCTTGCGTACCTGCATGACCTTGCCGAAACTGCCCTTGCCGACCACCTTGAGCAGCTCAAAGTCTTCAATCTTTAGCTTGCCAGCTCGGTTCTCGACGTACTCGACGCCAATCTTGAGCTTGCCCGTGCCGTACTGCACGTCGACCCACTCGACGCCGCTGTGTCCCAGGGCGCGCTCCCGGCTGGCGTGCTCGGCGGCCGCCTTCTCGCGGTCCTTCTTGCTGGCCTTGGGGTCCTCGACGTAGGGCTGCTTCTCCTCGAACCTGGGGTTGATGCGGACGACGCCGAGGAAGATGTCCTGGCTACGGCCGGAGCCCGGCGGCGCATTGGGGTTCCGAATGTACAGATGTACCACGAGCTCCGTCACTCTCGAGACATCGAACTTGTATTGTGTGTTGGACCCGGCCCAGAGGGGATTCTCGGGGTTGCCCTCGACCGAGTTGACAAAGACCTGGACCTTGTCGAAATCGATCAGGGCGTAAGGCATGTACTTGGTCGAGATACGGCCGTGGTTTGTCGGGATGCCGCTGAAGCCGCCGGCGGTCTGCGGCCGATTGCCCACGAACCCGGCCGTCGTCCGAGAGGAAGACGAGGGGCGTGTGGAGCCCACCATTCCGAGGGCATTTCCTGTCGACAGCGAGCTGCCGCCGTGGGACGAGCTGAAGGCATTCCGGTGCTGCTCCGGGAGAGAAAAGCCCTGGCCTTCGTGGAGTGTAATGACGAGGATACCGGGCTTGGGCGTCTTGACGATGGGTGCTTGGGAGAGGGCTTCGGAGGCGGCTGGAAAACAGAAAGGTCAGGAGAGGGGCAGAGAGGAGAGGGGTAAACGAAGGGGCCGAAAGGGGCGCAGGGAGATCGGAAAATAATGAAATGGGGAGCAGCATGAGCAACGTACCGATGGTGCTCTCGTTTGTGGGGGTTGCTGCGCCGGAGATGGGGCCCTGGCTCTTGTCGTCCTTCTCTGTTGTGATGGTCGAGGTCGAGGGGGATCGGGAGAAGGTGCTCGTCAGGGGACCCAAATGGGTCTCCTTGAGCTCTGCGGCGACAATGCTGTCAGTGACGTTACGCACACGCGACCCAAGCCAGCGCCAGCACCGGTGCCAGGACGATGGATTGCGCAGTGACAGTCCAAGTCCAAGCCGGGCGACCGAGCGGCGGGGGGAGGGGGGAGGGGGGGAACGGGCGGGCGTGTATGCGTACTCTTGGTTAGTTTCCACGACATTGTGATTGTGTGAATGAAAGGGGTGTCGATGTGGCGGCGACCGAACGATGTCGTCGCAGGTTCAGGATGTTGCAAAAGTCGCCGGGTGAGATCCGGAAAAAATGGGAACGGGATCCTAGAGCGAGGAAGAAGGTTTAGGGAAAGATAGCAAAGTGATGGTGGATGTCGCGGCGGGGGAATTGTCGCCCAAGTTGGTTCAGGTCGAAGTCCAGTCCCAAGTTGAGATGGACGGATCGGGCGGGCATGCGGGCAATGCGGGCTGGCGGGCTTGCGGGTGGGCTTGGGAGGTGCGCTAACTTCGAAACCGCTGCGGTGGACCAGGGCGTGACCGTCCCACCAGCGACGGCAGCGTGGGGCTTTACCTGAGCAACCGACCTGAGCCCCGCACCTGCGGTAAACAGCGTCCCAGGTTCCCTGGCAAACCTGGAAGTCAGGCCGAAAAGGGCAACCTTGACATGCCAAAAACCGAAATCAAAATCCAAACCTTGTGAGATCCGGCGTAGGAGCTCAGCGAGTAATTTCTCAGTCGGGTTTCCTGGGGGGGTGCAAATTTCGTGTGGTCGTGTTTCCTGTTGGCAATTGGCAGTCTTTCCCAACCGAAAACGGGGGAAAGCAGCAGAGGGCGAGAGACTCCTGAGAGAGCGAGATTGGTGATGATGACACAGGGGACCAGTGTGCCCCGCAAAGCCCGTCGCGAGTCGCAAGGGGCGTCGAGACTTTATGTTACCTAACGTCCACGACCGGGAACTCGGAAAGGAGAGAGAGCGTTGCGTTGTACGCCAGGCATTCACTACGTCCGGAATATATCTGCGTTCTGCGGGAAGCGCAGCGAGACATGCTCGAGGTTTTCATATGTATGCAACCAGCGTTGGAACTGAAGTGAGGGTATTTGTTTCTGTCTCTGCGTGACGATCATCTCGGGACCCAAATACAATCCAAAGTTGTCGAGTGTATCCAGGAGGTACACAGAAGAAGCAGTATTACTAAATGAGGTAATCAAAGGCAAGGCATTTGCAGGGTGATGAATAATGTCCTGTCTTTAACTGAGCCCTCCTCGTGTGCTTCATGGAACCTGGAAAAGCTGAGACGCAGGCGGCACTACGGCAGCACTACGGCACGCGGGAGGCGCCCCGAGTCGAAGAGCTGACGAGTTGGCGACATCAGCCACGCAGACCATTGAAACACAGCCCCGTCGATGGCAAATTCCAGCTCCTTTTCATATCAGACCCCGACCTTGGGTTTGGGGTTGGCAAGTTGGGAAGTTGGAGGGGCACGAGGGGGAAGCCAGGGGCTGAACAGCGCCCAGGCTCCAGGGGCAAAAGAGGGTTCCACTCTTGAAGATCTGCCCCTTGTTTTGGGTGCTTCAGACCATCACGTGCTGCCTCTGCCGCGTCCAATCAACCGCTTGGCTGCCGAGCTCACCACCCCTTGTCCTGTCTTTGCGGGGCCGTAACAACCTACCACACTCGTTCCCTCTCTCACTCATCAACAATTTGCCTTCATTTCTGCGTGGGAGCTTCAAATTTACGGAATACCTTGGGCTACTTCCCACTCATCCAACAAGTCTGCGCTTGTCTATTTTAGTGAGCTAATTATGATTTTATAACATTCCCAACTTGGCAACTGGACATGTGCAAGTTGCAGTTCAGCGACTCGTCGGCCCGAGTCCAGGGTGACGTCCCGAACCGTGGGGAACGGCCTTGCTCGGCTTCACACTCTGTGCAAATGATCAGCGACTAACGTCAGCATCAGCAAGCATCCCATAGTTATTCTCGGAAGTCGGCAGCGTTCGGCACTACAGGTCATTTCTCGACCCCAGGTGCCGGTATCCATGATCAGAAGCCCCTCTGCTCATCCCAAACAATACCCCTTCCCCAGAAACCGCCCCAAAAACAAACCAAACCACACGCAACCATGACCACCACCACCATCACCACCCCCTCCCCCTCCCCCTCCTCCGGGACAACAACAACAACAACCAAAGCCTCAACCGCCCTCCCCCTCCTCTTCCGCATCATCCTCCTCGTCCTGGAGCCCCTCTCAGCCCTCAACGGCGCGCTGATGACCTTCCGCGACCCGGCCGACTTCGCAACCAAGATCACGCACGACCCGGCGCGCTACCACCCGGCCCAGCAGTTCCTGTACACGCAGCTCGGCGGCGCGTGGCTGATGTTTGCCTTCAACGAGGCCGTCGTCATGGCGCTGGTTGACGACCTCCGCGTGTGGCGGCTGTTGTGCGGTGGGATGCTGGTCAGTGATGTCGTGTATCAGGTTAGTTCCGTGCAGGCTGTCGGGGGGTGGGAGGTGTTTGTGAGGTTTGGGGCGTGGAATGCGTTTGACTGGGCTGTGTTTGTGTCGGCGGTGGTGCCGATGGTGGTGAGGGTGCTGGTGGTGCTGGGCGTTGGGGTGAGGAGGGGGCCGGCTGGGAAGGATGGGAAGGAGAAGAAGGGGTAGTAGTTGGAGATGTTGGGAAGTTAAAGATTCTGGACACCAAGCGGCTTGCGCAAGCGGTGTTGTTATTCTGGTCAAGTCCGGCTCCTACCCCCATCCAACCCACGGCGCCAGGTTGTATGTGACATTCTGAACGGTGCACCCCATCGACGAGTACCACTGGTCATAACTCCCGTCCAGCACGCTCCGCAGCCACGAAAACGCCCTCTGCCTCCCGTTGATGAGCTCCTGCGTGTGCGTGCCCGCCGTGTTGCGGTGGTACAAGATATTCGCCCCGACGCCGCAGAACCTGTCCACCAGCTCGTCGACGTCCCTGATGTCGCTCAGCTCGTCGTGGATGGCGTTGTAGATAAACACGGGCATCCGCGGCACGCCATGGTACCCCATGTACCCGTCGACATTGTACATCATCTGCATGACACGCGTGTGCAGATCCCGATACCCGCCCACGAAATACCCGTAGATATCCTGATACCTAAACGCCGCGATCGCCTGCGCCGCCGTCATCCTCCTCACCCCCAAGAAAACCTCCCTCACCGCCGGCTTCAGCCTCGCCACAATCCACCCGTACGCATCCGGATGCTGCGTCGCAATCCCCATCAACCCCTGGGGTATCAACCCCGCCCCCTCCCTCCCATTCAAATACTCGGTCACACTCGTAACATTCGGCGTCAGCCCCCCCAGCGCAACCCCCGCGATCCCCAACCGCGGCGCGTACTCCCCCGCCAACTCGGCCGCCCACTCACTCGCCAGCGCACCACCACTATAACCCCACAGCGCAACCTTCGCCATCCCCACCCGCAGCCCAAACCACCCCGCCACCTGCAACACCGCACGCACCCCATCCAGCGTGGCATGCCCGGCCTGAACCCCCGCCGCATAACTCGCCCGCGGCCCTTCGTAGTCAGGCACGGCAACGAACCAGCCCAGCGCCAGCGCGTCGGCGATCTCGCCGTACGGCTCGCCCAGGTGCAAGCCAAAGGACGGGCTCGCGTCGACGTTGCACGTGTCGTAGGGGAGCTGGTAGGAGAGGAGCGCGTGCGCGCAGAGCGTTGGGCTGGAGGGGGAGCAGCGGGCTTGCCAGCGCGGGATGAAGAGGGTTGTTACGTCCCAGGTGGGGTTGTGGGTGCTGTCGGAGGAGCGGTAGAGGAGTTGGTAGGTGAGGAGGGTGTTGGGGATGGTGAGGTTGAGGAGGGGGGCTTGGCGGATCTTGAGGACTGTGCCCGGGTCCATCTGGGTCCAGTCGTAAGTTAGGGGCGGGCGGTACCAGGGGTCGAGGCTTGGTGGGAGGGGTGTATAGATGGGGGGTGTGGTGGTGCTGGCTGCGGCGGCGGCGGCGTCGGCTTCGAGGATGAGTCGGGAGACGGTTGGGACGGGGAAAGAGGTGGTCAGGGGGGCGCTCCAGAGGAGAAGGTAAAGGAAAGGGGTGAGGACGCCCATCGTCTAAATGTAGTCTCAGCTGTTGGCCATTCTTTGAGGTATAAAATCTTGTGGTTGAGCGGCTGAGGCTGAAGGATGAAAGTGCCCGTTGTGCCGTGAAACTCTGATGGCTGTTATACTCCAGAATATATACGCCTACTCATCCGACATCCGGGCTGATCCGCGCCCATGACGACGCCCGACATATGACCTGCGCATGTTGATTAATTGACCAAGCATCTTCCTGGGTGCCGGTTCTCCGATTTGATCGTCCTAGAGAGTTGTATAGACAGAAGCAATCTATCCGTTGGGGATGGCATTTGGATTCTTGATTAACGCATTCATTTATGGACAGGGAACAGATTCCGTGGCATGGAAGTCGGGGGTTGTGTTGGCTGCCGGCATTGGTGCCGGTATTTGGTATTCAACCAGCATGTACTATGCATGCTGTCTTGCCAGATAATTATGTCAAAAATATCACGAGCAAGGCAGTTTGTCTCCTGAGTCTCTGCCGTGCTAAGAATTTGGAAAATAACGACAAACGCCCTGGTGGTAATTAGGTAGACGGGACTCACTTCATCACCCAGTGTCAAAGAACTTCAACAGAATGTTCACGTGGAGGCAATAAGATGAACACCTTTCAATGTTTGATTAGCTTAGCATCCAGATGATAGCAAGAAATAGACGACGCGGGGGGTGCAATCTTAGATGTCTAGCCTGGATCTTCTTTCTTGCCCTTTGGTACTTTCTTTTTGTTTCCATCTCGTACCATAGAACTGCTGTATTAAGCAATGCAAGTAATGGCAGCTGGAGTCTGAACAGAAAGCCAATATATGAGTGAAGAGGCGAGGGCGAGAGTCGGTACGCCAAGTCATTCTTTGTTGATAGAGGGGGCTCAAGCTGGGATCAATATTTGGAGAGTACGGTATCTTTGCTTTCATGTAGGCCGAGATGCGTAACGTCCTCCCCATTTTCCCACTACGGTAGGCCCCAGGTTTCCGGCACCTCAAATGCGTTTTCTGGTGACTGCTATAAACAAAATTCTTGCCCACCTAGTATCAGTGTTCTTTCTTTACCGCTGGATCAAGGTAGCTTTCTCCCAACTCCGCAACCTCCTCACCATTTCAAACCTCGCACCTTCCATCAAAATCACGCGGTGACAACCCACAATCGCGGTTGAAAAAACAAACAACGACCATCACGTCAAGATATTTCTGATTTAGACATCTTGGCCGTCACTCTTCCTCCACCGCCAAATCCATCGAGCTCGCCGGCTCTTTCTTTTCCGCCTGCAACCACGTTTACTTCCTTTTCCTCCACCTCTCAGTCCCTCACCCTTCCCATCGCCGACAATGCCCATGGCCAACAAAGCTCCAACCGGTCCACCGGAGGACCCTCCTCACATGGTCATCCCCTACGACGACTCGACCGACGACGACATTGACTATTCCAAGATCAACATTCCCGCCATCATCAAGTTGAAGGGCCGAGAAAACCTGGCAGCTTGGAAGGAAGCAGTCCGCAGCTCTTTCTCCCTCTACCGGCTGACGCGCTTCATTGACAAGACGGCGGAAATGCCAGATACCAACTCCCCGAAGAAGGCCCGCCTCAAGTTCCTGCGCGACCGTGCTCTGGCATACTATGTCCTCCGCCAATCGGTCGAGCCAGTAATGGACCTGCTGGTGGGATACGGTTGGGAGGACGGTCGAGACAACCCGCAGGGCCTCTACGACACGGCCGTCGAAGCCGTCTCGGCGTTTACGGATGAATTCTGGCCCGTCAGACTCCGTCATCTTCGGTTGTTGGCTGGGGCCGATTTCGAGAGCTTGAGTTCGTTTCTGGCACACTACAACAACTGTGTCAGCTGCCTCTCCGGACTTTCCAACGATGACAAGCTGGACATCGTTCTCCAGGCACTGGAGCGCTACGATGACTACTTTAAAGACTGGATCCAGACGTGGAGGGAGTCTGGGGCTTACTTCACGTACGGCGAGGTCATGCAGATGGTCGTGGCGAGGGCGAACGAAGAAACCTGGAACAACGAGAACGACTTGACTACCATCAACGAATAGTAGGTTGCCAGAGTGGTGGTCAGCATAGCAGCCAAAACCAACAACGAGGTCACGGAGGGTGCGAACACCAACAAGAGCTGAACAAGAGCACGATTCCCGATCGTTCTGTTTCCCATTTGCTTAATTACAGTAGTCCCAACAAGGCGATGGGCATCAACACAGTATGTCGATCTGTGTCTCTCCCTTAACTACTCTTGCCTTGACTGACGACAAATAGTATCCGATGATTTCTGTTACCCGCCACGTCGTTGCTCATCAACACCGGCTGCCAGTGGTTTTCAACGGATGCAATTAGCAAGGCATGGGAGGATGACAGACAGAGCAATGAGCACAGTTCACATTGAACGCAAAACACAATTCTTCTTGTGACACTCTGCTGCCAATGTTAATCTTCCACCAACGCTACCTATTATGCAGGTCGCGGCCATCCCGGAACCCATCGATTTGGTGGCTTCGATATCCGTCCAGATCTCGTGACAGTTTCGGGCCGACTCGCGGACGCCGGGAGACGAGCTTGGTACCGCCTTTTATTCTGGGGTAATAAATCATCCCTGGAGTCCTTGGAGGTACTATTTGGCTGCTTTGCGCTCCGGAGCCTCAGCTTTCTCTGGACGACCGCCCGCTGTGAATAGACTGCCGCCGCTGCTCAATCCAGTCCAGTAAGACCGCGTGCCGCTTGATGTCCTGCTCAGTAAACCCGATGCGTTGCGTTATGGCATACACATCGTCTGCTGGAGCCTCGACCAACTCTTTTTTCAGGGCGTCGCGTTTCCTCTCGAGTCCCTCGAGGCGTGCAAGCTGGTAGTCCTGGAACTCGATCCACCGTTCTAGATGGCTCTGTTGCTCGGGCTTCTCTGTTAGACGTACATGACCGTCAAGCCCATGCCGTTTCCGGCGTTGGTGAACCTCTTGCTCGAAGGTTTCGAGTTTGATTCTGCGCCGCATCCGCTGTTGGTATGCGCGGAATTCTCGCCAGGCATTAAATTGGGCGGTGAGCGGCACATCTTCTGCGCCTGGGAATGACTGCCAGTAGGCCACAATCCCCCGGCATTCCTCGGGCGGATTCCGCAACGTGAGAACGTCGAGGCCTGGTGGGTAGCATGGGGGACAACCCTCGGCTTCCAGCTTCTGGCGCGACTCAGCTTCGAGCCGGCGGGACTCCTCAAGTTCTGCCTGCTCATCCACGGGCGGCGTCACATCTCTGGAGTATCGCAGTGTCAGCGCGCGAGGAGAGGAGAGAGAAGGAGAACACCCACCTTAATGCTGCCTGAAGGGCATCTGCCTGGAGTGTGCTTCCGTATACAATTGCTGTGCTTTCTGGGTAACCAGCGACCGCTCTTCTGGCGAGAGCTTCTCAACTCCAGGGATCGTGACGAGACTGTGTGGCCCCTGAGTGGGCGGGCGTCAGCCGTGGACGAGAGAAATGGCGGGAGAGAGGGAGGGGGGACTACATCATGTCTCCATAGTCGTAAATTTTTGTTTGGAGAGCCAAGTCATCCAGGTGGGATTCCACTGGAGTGCCCATTGCGAAGAAGAAAAAGCAGTGCGTTGCAGTTGCCTGAGGTTATCGTCGCGATAGAAATCACGGGAACCCAACAGTGCTGTATGATTGCCCGTTAGAATTGATGCGATGTCACGTGTTGACGTGCCTCTGTCCTTCGGGTCCAGGACACCTCGTCAGGACCTACTCTCGATTCGCCTGCAGCGTATGAAGTACTTTGGAGGGAAGACGAGGAGGGGAAAGGGGCGTGATGACACGACATGATTATGGACAATACATCAGCCCTGTCCACCTGTCCTCCAGGCTCCCGTCCTTCTTGTGCTTCGTAAGTGATTAGACCAGCCCGAGGCTGGGAACTTGGGGAGGTGTGATAGGGTGATAGGGGCTGGCAATTGCAAATTGAAGCAAGATCGATTGTATTGGGGATTATTTTATTTTTATTTTATTTTATTTCAGCCAGAACAGCAACCCCCCCTTTCAGTGGTTCAATCAACATCCATTGGATACTCGGCGATGTTGGCACGCGGGCCTTCTCCAAACGCGACTCGAGGCCGTCAAAAGACCAGAACAGGACAACGGAAATGGAAACCAGCAGGTTCGAGAAGTTGTACGAAGCACAGAATACACTATTCCATGCACTCGTACTAATACTACACAGGACATGATCAGCAGAATCCACCATCCGCCGATCAGCAGAACTAAAAACGCTCAGTGATCGACGCCCAATGCCGAATGTCAACATGAGATCGGAACTCGGGACGAGGCGAAAACAAGATCCCCCCCAGTCTGCAGATTCCCAGCCCCTGCAGCACGACGCGACGCCGACAGGCAGCCTCGTTTCGTTTCAACCCGATGTTTCAAAACATGTCCCATTTCACTCACTTACATGATTATATCCCCCCCCTACATACACGGCCGCCATGCAGAACGCCACAGAGGTAGGAGGACGGAAACATACAGCCATGCAGCTCACCTTACGATATTTAATCCGTAACACTTGAGCAAGAACATGAAACGCGCGTCCTTTCCTTTGGCGAAGGAGCATGCCGTCTCGTTTCCCCGAGATTACGGTCCTTGTGTCCTGGTGCCAAGGGATGGCACGGGCCATGAAACAACAGCAAGCCGGGTAAAAGGGGCAGCGCCAAAGGAACGGAGGGAAGGTCGGTGCGGTGCGACTGCACACTCCTTCGCTGGTGCCCAAGACGGGAGAATTAACTAACCTGGAACCTATCCGTAACCACAGAAAAACGCCCTGCCAATGGACGACGGCCCCAGGTCAGGTTCGGCAAGGTTTAGTGCAGTGTCTTTCTGCTTTGCCTGCTCAAGTTCAACGAAGTGAGGAGTCCAAATCATGGACTGTGAAAATGACCAAAAAGCATGATGAGATGAGACCAAAAAAGACGAGGTAACAAGCAAACACAACATGGTATAGTTATAGTTATCCAAATCCATTACGTTGGTATCGAAACTTCTATGTACAAGAATTGAAGGCAGGGGCGGGGGGGTATGTATGTATCAACCGCTCATCATTAGGTACATTCCGAATCGTGATACATCCCGCCAGACATTAAGCGCAGCAGCCTTCCTCGTCATTTCCCTCGTCACGCCGAAAAAGCACATTGCCATCAAACGATGTGGAGAGGGGAAAGAAGGCCCTCAAGTTTCCAAGAGGGCCTCACCCCCTCACGCATCTGCCGTCACCTGATCCTTTTAGATGAATTTAAAGGAAGGCAGCGAACAGACCAGCGATGGCGGCAATGCCCTCAACACCGCGGCGGACGGCACCAGCGGTGACGGGCTCCGAGGCGGTGGGCTTGGGGCCGGAGCCGGTGCCGGTGGGCTTGACGGAGCCGGAGCTGACGGTGACGGTGTCGAAGTGGGAGGTCGGGAGGAAGGAGGAGGGCGCGCCGCTGGGGGTCTCAGTCACGGGGCAGACGGTGGTGGTGACGATGACCTCGACCGTGGTCTTGGTGCTGTGGGCCGGGCAGTCGGTCACGGTGGTGGCACAGTCGGTGATGGTGCGGGTGGTGGTGGTGGTGTAGGTGCTGGTGGTCCACCCGCCGGTCGGCTCGGGCTCCTCGTCGGTCTCGGTGGCCGTCTCGGACTCGGTCTCAGTCTCGCACTCGGTGGTGCCGGGCTCCTCGGTCTCGGTGGCGGTAGCAGTGGTGGCGGTCTCGGTGATGGTGGGCTCCGGCGTCTCGGTGGCAGTGGCGGTGGCAGTGGTGGCCGGAGGGGTGGCCGTGGCGGTGTAGGTGATGCACGAGCAGGCCGAGCTGACAGCGGCGACGTCCTTGTCGCAGTTGCTGAAGCTCTCGGGGATGGCGTCACCGTCGGTGTTGACGGAGGCAAGGAACTGCGGGCACCAAGCGACGGCCTCCTCAGCGAAGCGGGGGTCGATCAGGTTGCGGTAGCAGTTGTCACTCTCCTGTTTTGCGGGTCAGTGTCTGCACACAGAGCGAGCCAGGGATGTCAACTTACACAGTTGGGGTACTCGTGGGCACTGGCGAGGCCGAGGGCGAGGGCGCCGAGAGACAGAGTAGCGGTACGCATATTGGCGGTGTTGGTGTGGTTGTTTTTGTTGAGCGAGCGTGAAAGTTTGTACAGAAATGCAGGCGAAAGCGAGCGACTGCGGTACCCGAAGGCGTATTAATGTATATCTAAACCGTGTACGTTTGAAGAAAGGGAGAAAGAGAGAGAGAGGAGAGGAACAGCCGAGCCACAGGCGTCTAGAGGGTTTTATTCACAGCATCTTGGGAAGGGGAGGGAACCGCATGTCAGTCAGTCATGGGCTGATAACAGGGACCCTGTCGCCCTGGTGAGCCCTGGCACGCCTGGATAGCGGACGCCGAGGCGCTTGGACAACCCACACCATGCCCGAGGCGGCGGGAATACGAGGTCCAACCACTTTAGCGTGGTAACGTTAACGTAGCGGGCGCAGGGGTGCACTTCCACCTGGGCGACGTGGGCAGCCAGGGCGGCAGACAAGGGTCGCATAAGCTCCACAGAAACGGCGCAACGCAGTGGCCCGATACCCCAGAGGCCTTGGGGCATGGGACCGTTGGACGACGGCCCAGCGACGGGAGAGTGAGGTGGGTCGGGGAACAGCCTGTCATGACGGGGCCGCGCATGGAAGCGAAGGAAGCGTGGAGATTGCGGTGGTAACATCGGGCCTGTCTGGCTGTCTCGCTGTCTCCTTTGTGTCCTGCCTTCTGTGAGAGGCTGACGAGAGCGCACGTCGAGCGCCTCCCCAGCGTCGCACAGGCGTGGCGGCCAAGACGCCTGCCAGAAGCCGTCCGATCCGAGCAAGTCCCTGCAGGGGCATGCAAGGTCTGCAGAGGGACAAAAGTTCAGGGACCGACCCGAGTCGAAAGGTGATTGGGACAGGTGTGGGTCCAGAACGGCTGGGGGCCTTGCTTGGCGAAAGATTGGGATGGCGGGCGACCGACGGGCTGTTGTTGTCATGCTGTTTTGTGCCTTCCCGAACCAGACCTGACCGCAACTGGTTGATCTTGTTCCCCCCCCCCCCCCCCCCTTCCTTTTGTGTTGTGTCTGCATTCTTCTTCTTCTTTTGCAGAGGCTGGGCTGGGAAAGGGAATCTCCATTGTCACTCCCAAATGCGGCAGGCGCTTGCTGCAGCTGAGTGGTGGCCAGTCAGGTGAGACCACATGCATCCGTGGCTGCGTCCGGCAAGGCTTGATTGGCCCAGCGGGTGCCGCTCGCTTTCCTGCAATGCTTTCTCTCTCTTCTTTTGTGATGGGAATGGGAAACCGGGAAACGGCCAACGGATCTTCGTTTTCGCTTTTCGCTTGGACGCCACAGATGCTCCACGTGTGGTTGTTCTTTGCTTTGCATACGAGTTTGCCTTGTCACCAAGAATGGACTTTTGGTTAGGTTTAGTTAGCTCAGGCAGGGGCGGTTGCCCCCAACGCTACTCTGTACCTTACACTACTCGTCCAGTCGTGAATAGTGTCGTTCAGGTTGCCTGGGGGAAACACGAGGTTGGGTTCCTCATCGCCAGCCTTTTCTCCAGATGTCTCGGCCCTGCTCGGTGTTATGGACCTGTGGGCCGTCGTCACCGTCCCTTTCCGGGAATTCGCAAAAATAGAAATGGGACCTTTCCAGGAATCCAGGTTCCCCGTCTGCGGAAATTACCCATAAATATTCCACAATGCGGTGCGACGCAGGCCCAGGGCGACGAGCTGGGAAGGAGATGAGAGGGTGTCGGGCAACCGACTCCTGACACTGGCATCGGCGCGTCCTCGCTCAGCCCTCAACCCCAGAAAATCACAGCAAGCCTTCCGCCCGACATCACATCGCCTACTTAGTCCCATTCGGGCTTGGTCAACAGAGCCATTCCAAGGCTACCAAAACCAATAGTTCAGGCACCTTTCCCATTGAGTTGTTCCACCCGCCCAACCAACCCAACCAGCAGTTCGCAAGACCTGGGGGAGCCAACATCGCCCGCGTTGGCACAACATGACCAAGCTTTCCTGTTGTACTGTGCCAACCCCAACCCCTTCTTCTTCTTGGCAGCATGTTCCTCCGGGATGAGCAGGATTTCCCCTTTGGAGCCCTGGCCTTGACTGGTCAGTTCCTCAGAAGGATTCAAGGACCCGATCTGGAATGGCCGTTCTTCCTTGTCAGCCCATCCATTTCAAGCTTTTTATGCGGCGTGGATAAAAGACCAGCATCACTGGTTTTTTTTTTTTTTTTTGCAGCCGGGCCAACTGGTTTCCATGTTTACCGAAACCGGGCACCGAGATGCTCGAGACGAGACACAGTCACACAGTCATCCCCCAACATTGAAAGCTCCCTGTCGGTATCCGTACAGTACACTAAGGTATGGACATCGAGATATCTCTCTCCAACACAACACAGTCGAGACAGACAGTCCAGATCATCCTTGCCGAACCAGTCGAAGAACTGCATACCACACACAGCAATCTGTATGGAGTTATAATTAGACATGGAACCGACGTTGCCGTTAACTACGGAGCATTGTCGAACGTTTCGAGAAACAAGCATGCCTTCCCGTTAACTAACCCGCCGATCGCTGGCAGCAAAGCCCGGAAGTTCTGGAACATCTCACCTATTGCAGGTGAAGTTCTGGAACATCTCACCTATTGCAGGTGAAGTTCTGGAACATCTCACCTATTGCAGGGCAAACACCGGCTCTCAAACAAAGGGTCCGCCTGGATTACACAGTGACTACGAAGTACCCAGTGGGTTTGTCTCGGGAAACAGAAACGGCCACGACCAACGTGCTTCGTTGGTGCGTGCGGAATGCGGATGCCTGACCTCGAATCGGGGGACACAGCACGTTGAACCGATTCTATCTCTTCTTCACGAATCGGCGGGTTTGCCTGCACCGGAATTATTTCCTTTGCTCTTCCAACCCTGCCCTCTCATGAGTCTCTGGTCACCAACAAGGCATTATTCCCCTTTTCAAGTCGAATCGCCGGACCAGAAAATGCAGTTTGCAGCTTGCAGTGATTAATGATGCATTACACAGCTGTGCTCGGGAGTTGCATTGCAGAGGGAATTCTCGTTAGCTTCATGTTCATGTTGATGGTGAAACCAACCGATGCTTGCCCGTGGGAAGGTTTGCTCCGGCAACCGACCTCAGGGGTGAGCAGCGAAATTATCAGGGGTTAGGGGAATAACCCACCACCACACTTCACACAACCTCATCTCCGTCACAAGACGGATTCATTTTCGCCGGCCAGAAACACGAAGATGAGCTGGACGACTGTCCGGATGTATCGTGAAATAAAACTCCAATTGTACCGGATACAACGTGAATCTGAACGGAACGCTGGCCAGCCCCTATCCAGTTCTAACCACTCCACCAAGAGCCGCTGCAGCACCATAACCAACCCATCGCCTCCCAAAGCAACACCCCCTAATGATATATACATATGCTTTTAAACATGAAAAAACGAAACAAGCAAAGATAACCAACCCCTACCCCCGCCTGCCCACCCCTCCCCCCCTCGGCCGCGCCCTCACGACCCTCGCACGGTCCAACACAACCTCAAAATCCGCATCCTCCACCGCCTCCGCCTTGTGCGCGATCGTAATCACCGTACTATACCGCAGCTCCTCGCGCAGCAGCCGCTGGATGTACGCGGCCGTCTCGCCGTCGATGGACGCCGTGGCCTCGTCGAGGATGACGACGGGGCTGCGCCGGAGCATGGCCCGCCCCAGCCCGACCAGCTGCCGCTGGCCCTGCGACAGGTTCTTGCCGCCGCCGTCGACGCGGCTGTCGAGCGTGAAGTTGTTGCTGCTGCTTCCCGAGGTTGGTGATGATGATGACGGCCCGCCGCCCAGGACGCGGGCCAGCACGTCGGCACGCTCGGCCTCGTCGCGCTCGTGCAGCGGGTCGAGGTTGTCGCGCAGCGTGCCCGGGAACAGGACCGGGTCCTGCGCGACAAAGGTGATGTTGCGGCGGAGGGCGTTCTTGTCGACGGTGGCGAGGTCGACGCCGCCGATGCGGATGTGCCCGCTCGAGTTCTGGTCTGGGTGGAGCGTGCCGAGCAGGCTGAGCGCCAGCGTGCTCTTGCCCGAGCCGGTGCGGCCTGTTACCGCCACGTTGGCGCCGCCGGGGATGGTGAAGGACACGTCGTTCAGGACGGGGTCGAGGTTGGGCGCGTACCGGAGCGTGACCTTGTCGAAAACGATGTCGTCGCCGTAGACGGGCCACGATGCTGGGGGCTTGACGGCGCCGCGGGGCTCTTGCTCGAGGCCCAGGAGCTCGATGACGCGCTCGACGCTAACGAATTGCATCTGCATCTCGCCGTAGCGGCGGCAGAGGCTGTGTGTGGACTGGACAAAGTTGGACGCCGACGCCAGCACGAACCCGACGGTGCCGCTGGACAGCCCGGAGAGGACGGCCGTGAGGGTCAGCGTGAAGGTGCTGAGCGCCGAGAGCAGGTCGAAACGGTACTGCAGCCAGGCTTGCAGGGACCAATAGAAGTGGTCCATCTTTTGGAACGCGTCGGTGGTCGCGATGATGCGGTTCTGGAAGTGTGGTTCCGCGCGGAAGGCTCGCACCGTCGTCAGGCCCTCGACGAGGGTGCCAAAGTTGGACATCAGCGGCGAGAGCGAGACGGTCTCGAGACGACGCAGGGACTGGGTCGTCGGCAAGAAACGGTCAAAGACAAAGACAAAGAGCGCCGTCATGATGATGCTGATGAGCAGGAACGACGGTGTCGCGGTCGAAATGACCGCCATCGAGGAGAGCCACCCCAGCGCGTACCATGCCACAGACATGAGCTGGCTGGCAATCTGGCCGTCGACGGTGCCGATATCCGACGTCAGCCGGTTCATCAGCCTCCCGACTGGCGTGACATCGTAGAAGCGGAACGTGGCATTGGCCACTCTCTGCATGGCCCTCTCGAACAGGTTCTTGCCCGCCTTGTAGATGATGACCACCAGCGCCACGTCCGAGAGAGCCTGGGTGAGGACCTGGACAAGAGACAGAACCAGAAACCCGACGATCCAGGGCTGCACGTCAGTGTTGGGCGGAGGCAAGTATCTCCCCAGGTCGAGCCAGCCCTTCTGGGCTTCACCCCCATACCCCTGAAAGATGTTCTGTGCAGCAACCACATGGGTCAGGTCCTCAACATGCCCCCGATACAGGGCGTGAACGCCGACACCCTTAGACGCGTCTCTGTACTGCTCGCCCCATTCCTTCAGAAACCAAAAGTAACCAATCTTTACGACTCGGAAGAGGATGAAGAAGCCAATCATGACAGCCCACCAGCCGAGCCGGCCAGCCTTGACGTACTGCCAGTACACCGAGGCCAGGACGCCGCCATGGACGCGGTGCTCATCCTCGATGAACTTGTCCGGGGTCGCCTCTTCCTCCTCCTCCTGAGCAGAAGTAGCAACCGCCTCATCCTCGGGCAGCCGAGCCGTGGCGTTAGCAATCTCGGCCAGATGTTCCCTCTCCTCCTCGTTGCTCTCCAGCGCCTGTTTGTCAAAGGTCTCCACCCGGCCGCCACTGACCACCTCAACGACCTGATAAGCGTACGGCGTGACGATATCAACGCGGTGGGTGACAAAGATTACCAGCCGGCCTGCCGTCAGGGGCGAGTTCTTGTCGGCAAAAAGGTTGCGTAGGATGCTCGTCGCCGTCTGGTGATCCAGGGCCGCGATGGGGTCGTCCAGCAGCAGGATCCGCGCCTGGCTGTAGACAGCCCTGGCCAGTGCAACACGCGCCTTCTGACCGCCGGATAGTCCCACGCCATTCTCCCCGATCAGCGTGAGATCCTTGCACCGGAACATCTCGAGGTCGTCCCGCAGGCAGCAGGCGTTGACGACCTGGTCGAAGCGCGCTTTGTCGTAGACAGCCGAGAACAGAATGTTCTCCCGGATGCTCATGCTCTCTAGCCACGGCGTCTGGGCGCAGTACCCGACCATCTCGCGCGGAATAGTCCTCTCGCCTCCATGTTGATCCAGCTCGCCCAGAATCGCCTGCAGAAGCGCTGTCTTGCCGATGCCCACCTTGCCACAGACCACCGTCAAACCGGGCCTGCATATAACCGAGACATCCGCGAGCACATTTTTGACCGACCCGGGCCAGGAAAACGACGCGTCTCGAATCGCAATCTCCAACTCCCCCTCCGGCAGCGGTGGCAGAGCACCCTGGACCTCCGCCGTCCCCATCAAATCATCCAAATCCTCCTTCTCCGGCTCCAGCATAAACCTCTCAATCCTCCCCATCGCCACCCTAGCATTCAACAAAACCGTCACCAAATCCGGCAACTCCCTCAAACTATTCTGCAACATCCCAAACAAATCCAACGCCGGAAACGCCACATCCACCGTCAACTCCCTCCCACTCACAACCGTATACGCCCAAAACCCCACCACGGGAAACAGATACGCCGCCAGCGCATTCACCGTCGCAATCCCCTTCACCGCCACATTACTCTTGACGCGCGCCGCCAGCTCCGCACCCCGACTCTCCATAATCTCCCCCAGCCACGCGTCCTGCCAGGCGTACCAGCGCAGGTGGCGGATGGCCTCGACGAACTGGCTCGTGCGCTGCAGCTTGGTGTCGGTCAGGTCGCGGCGGGCGCGCTCGACGCGCAGGAGCAGGCGCATCAGAGCTACGTTGGCGGCCATGCCTGCCAGGAGGACCAGGATGCCCCAGAGGGAGGCGGCGCCGAGGATGCGCCAGAGGAGGATTAGCGAGAGGATGAAGTTGAGGGGTTTGGTTGTGATGCCGGGGGCTTCCCAGAAGCGTTGGGCTACTTCGTAGGCGTCGTTGCGGAGGAGGTTGAGGATCTTGCCTGTTGATGCTGGGCTGGAGGGGGTTGGTTCTTGAGGGGGCGGTGTGGGGGTGGTGGATGGTGGTGGGGGGGATGATCTGGATGGGGTGAGTTTGGTGTAGCCGCGGTGGACGAAGGATCTGAACTTTTGGAAGCTGGAGGGGGTGGCTGTGCTGGCGGCGGAATCTGTGTCGTTGTCGGGATTGCTGGCCTCGTCGGTAAGCGTCGTTGACGTGGAGATGCCCGTTGAGGAAGCCCCCTGCTCGGACTGGTCCTGAGAAGGCTCGTTCTGGCTGCTGGGCAAGGTAAAAGCCTTCCTCCTCAGCGTCTTCTCGTGGATCATGGTGATCATCTCGCCTCGGGACCGCTCATAGGTGCGTCGACAGAACCATATGCTGAGCACCGCGGTCTGAGTCTTGACCAGTCTCGCAAACAGCGTGATACCGGCATACACAATGGCAGTGCGCATGTCTGGCCGGTCAGAGGTCAGCGCGGCGAGCAGCTGCTTGAGGAGGACCGGTTCTGCTAGATCGAGTGACGTCTCCAAAACGCCGAGAGCTGTGGTGGTAATGAGATCTAGGCCATTGGCCTTCAGGAGCCTCGCAAAAACGGTGCCCGTGACCTCTCGAAATAGCATGTGGAGTCTGCTGTGCTGGAATTCGTATGCGAGAAACCAGACGTCCTCATTATGGAGCTGTCTCTGGTAGCCGAGCTTGATGAGAGGCGCCATCCAGGAGACCGACATCCACTGCCACAGAGTAATAACGTCTTCAGGGCTGCGGACAGTGTGTCTGGGTTCCTCAAATGGCTTCCCGACCCCGGTGCTATCTAGCACGGGGTCTCTAACGGGCATATTGAGCATTAGGATGATGGATACCAGGGGTAAGCAAACCCCGGACGTCCAACCGAGGGCGAGTGGCCAGCCACCAGGGGATGCACTGGGCATGAGGCTAAGGATCGCCGCTTCGACACAAACAAGAACACAGTTGATGAGGAGAACCACACCCGGAACGGTCCTGGGGCGCTCAATTGCAAGGACAAGACCCGAGATAAGCTGTTGAACCAAGTCAGCAAGCTATACGCAAAAAAGGGGAGGGGGCTTAGGCCAATGGAAAAACTTACATGTGGAAAAAGATATGTCAAGTACAGCTGAACATGCTCCGGCCATACCGTCGAGCCAATGCCACCCAGCACAACGGCGCCCACGCTCATCATCAAGATTGTCAACGTCCAGTCGGTCCAGGACTTGCCGCGAGCCCTGTGGGTCGCGCCAGTCTCCTGGTCGGCCGCGCTGGACGGGAGTGCATCCTTCTCAGCCGCGAACCTGCGCAGCCAGAGAGGACGGTATGCATTCCAGACCGGGCCGACGCCGTAGCGGAGTGTCACTACCAGGAGAGCTACCCAGAGGGGGATGTGGCCGATGAGGCCGAGGCATTGCGGGTTAAACTGGCCCCGTGAAGGTATCTACATCCATCCAGCACATGTTAGTTTTTGAGATGGGACGCGAGGTAAGATTGGATCTGGTGTAACCCCTCAACCTACCCAGATCTCCCGGCAGCAGCTGTAACAGGGCCACAACCTCTCTCGCCATCCGGTGTCATCCAGTGACAGTGAGGAAGCCCCCATTGTTCCGCTTGTATGGTAATGCCAAACCGAAGAGATATCCGAAAAGGGGGTATCAATTGAAAGCGAGGCACACAAAGAACCAAAAAGAAAAGTCTATTCAAGAGACATGAGATGGGGTGGTGATGTGAGGGGAACACGCGGAGGAGGAACCCGCCGGGATGCCGAATAGGACGAGGAAGCCGTGATCGGAGTCCTGAGACTGGCGGAACGAGACGTCGAGTTCTTCCTCCACCTTCACCGACACTTGGACCCCGAAAAGTAAAGCCATGCACTGAGGGAGATGTGATGGTGGATACTGTCTGGTGCAACGCGGGGGCCAAGGGTACCGCTGCCAAGATGCTGCGTGGTGTAGCAATGGAATTGGCTCTGTCGGCGCGGGGGAGGGGTTGTGTGCGCCGAGCTGTGGTGCGGGACGGATAGAAGATGCAGAGATGCAGCCAGGAGAGACGCATGTGGATTGTGGAGTGGATGGCTTCGGGAGACATACCCGGGCGAACCGACTGCACCAAAGGCAGCGCTAACAAACGACCGCCAGAACGTGCACTTTAGGCCCAGGTCCACTGCCTGCGGGCCCGCTGGAAAGGGAGGGGGATCCATCTCCTTTCTGTGATGGACTCGAGCTTCACCAGAACCTCACTGTTCCCCCAAGCAAAACCCCGCAAATGCTGCCAAAATGTGATCGCCAAATAAAAACCGGGTATTCGATTAATTGCAACAGAACAAGAGAAGCAAAAAAAAAACAGCAGAAAACTCCCAACCCTCGCCGCAAAGCAGCTGGCATGAATCAACCCACCCGTCCGCCCACCCATCCATCCATCTATTCAGCCCTCCCACAACCGTGGTAGAGTTTCCCGTCCGGTCCCAAAAGCGCCAGGTCCCGGTCATGCCCAGGTGACCCAAAGAAAGTCTCAGGTAAACCCGCCCACGCCCAAGAAAGTATACAAAAAAGAAGTACCGCCACACACAGACGTCATTAATGCCACAGCAATCGTGGCTACCAAATCCCAGGATCGAAACCCCGCGCCGCTGCTACCTCTGCTATTGACCCCACCCAGACCCCGAGTATTGTTGTTGCCCGGGATATTGCTGTTGGCCAGGATACTGCGGTTGGCCCGGGTATTGCTGCTGCTGCTGGGCAGGATACTGCTGCTGGCCCGGGTTGTAGGGCTGATACTGGGGATTTGTCACTGCCGGTGCGGGCGCCGGGGGCTGCGGGGTAGGCGCCGTGGCAATCGGCGTGCCTCCCATCTCGACCGGAGCGGGGGTCGAGCCCGTGGGGAGCTGCGGGCCGGCGTCGAGTTCCTGGATCGGCTGCGGGGGCGGCGACGGCGCTAGGATGCCCGGCGGGTAGGACAGGTGCGCTGGCGACTCCCAGTTGAAGACGCTGCTGCGGAGGTCGGGCGACGGACCCCAGTCTTTCTTGGGCCAGATGCCTGATGTTGGGGGGCTGCCGTAGTAGGCTGTGGATTCGCGCCCCATGCCGCCCAGAGATGAGGGCGGGGCTTGTTGAGGCAGCATTGGGTGGGATTCCTCGCCGAGTCTGCGCCGGCGCCGGAGGAAGAAGAATGCGAAGCCTCCGATGAGGGCGATCGCGGCGATCGCGCCGACGATGATGCCCGCCAACGCGGCGGTGGACAGACCGCTGCGCCCTTGTCCGCCTTGATTGTCACCCGCGGGTGATGTTGCCGCTGGTGTTGTCGTCGTGGATGTCGAGGTTGAGGTACCGGTTGTGGATGCGCTGGTCGAGCTCGTCGTTTTCGAGGAAGTGGTCGTTGTCGGTCCGTTGGCCGCCTCCAGGAAGTCGGCTTTGCTGACGTTGACGGGTGTTTTCGAGTCCTTGCATGCGCCCTGCAACCTTTCGTAAACCGTTTCCACATCATCCGGAGACGCTTTGCCGATGCAGGCTGCCGCTGTGGTGATGAAGCCACCCCCATTTCGACACAAGCATGCATTCGTTGCTGGCACAGTGCCGGATTCGCATTTGGAGCTTGCCGCGGCCTTGTACATGCAATCTTGCGCGCCGTCTGGGTAGAAACCGAAGTCGATTGAGCCGCTAGGTTGCGCCTGCGACGTCGAGACAAGTAGCAGTGCGACAAGCGCGATGGGCAGCGCCCGTATCCTCCCGAAGCCGGCCATTGTGAATCGAAGGTTGCGACGGGCGCAGAGTCGCCGTGTCGGCGATGGTGATCAATGGGGCTGGAAAGAAGGAATTCAGATGGCTTCGTCAGATGGCTCCGTGTTGGGCGAGACCGCGCGGCGCGATTTCCGCTACAGCATGCTCGGGTTGGGAGAAAGTCGAAACGGAGCAGCCCTCGTGTTGTGATGTGTGGCACTCCCGTGTGAGTGCGGGTAACGGGAACGGTATCGTTATCGTTGGTTTCGCGAATGGTTGCTCGAGAGGAGACGAAAAGGAAAGGCGGCGTGGCAGACAAACTGTGTGCACAGGAAGACAGCGAGACGGATTGGAGAAAAGAAAAGAAAAAACAAAACAAACCCGGACTAAATTGCAAACTCGAAAGATGAAGAGTGAGCATGCAGCCAACATGCCGTCCCAACTCCCAACACCGACAGTCAGTTTCCCTTCCGGGATGCTTTGCTGTCTGCTCACCCCGGTCCTGAGGCTGAGCACAACCCCCCCAAAATGGCGGGTCTGAACATGAGGTTGGCTGCTGCTCGGTTTACACCCCACCAACACCAGCCACCAGCCTCTCTGTCCCTCCGCCGATTGCCCAATGAATCTCGTCCTCGAAGATTCCGGTTACCCACAGCGTGCCATTTATGGAGACACAGATAGAGACAGGCGAGCTGTATGTACATACTGGCCCCTCAGTTAAATCGATTTTTCTGGAGATGATAGAGCAAGCATCAGCCTGGATGCTGCTCTTCGTCCCATCTTCACCTCCGTCGATGGACCGCGATGGCATGGTGGTCTGCGACCCACCTTCCAACGGCTCTGGACCTTGTCGTGGGGAATGCGGACCCGGGCCCACACAACGAGCTTTCAAGTCTTCCACTGCCGGCCCTCAAAATTTAGGTGCCTGTGATTTCGCAGGGGCCGAATCTTGATGCCTGGTTGGAATCCTCACCTTTCCGGATTCGACACCCATCCGGCCTGTGGTAGCGCGAGAGGTTGTGGCTGAATCCTTGTGGTCTTCTTCTTCCTTGCACAATCCGCGCTCAGCAATTGCTTTCTTTGTCAGAGCAGCTGCAGCAGCATGCCCCCGATCACAATTTTGGCATCCTGCATCAGGCCCGAGGCGCAACTCCCCGAATAGACCGACAGCCCAGGTGCAGCGGGTGCAGCGCCTTCCTTGTTAATCGCGACCAGGACAATGGCGTCTTTCAAATGCCAATTGTCAGATGGTTCGGGGCGGTGGCAGAGAATGTAAGCCACCTGCCTGCCGCCCCCAATCTGCAAAAGCTTGCCATCAGGGCAGCCCCACATCGCCAACACCATCAGGGATTGGCCCGGATTCGCCTCAGAGGGCGACCTATTTTTGGAATTGCTCAGCTCGGACTTGTGGATCTTCAAAGCACCTCAAGCCATCACTACACTGTAAGACACCAACCCTCCGACATGGTGCCACCAAGCACGCCTGAGCCATCGTCGGACTTTGATGCTGGGGAGACTCAGAACCCCAAGATGTCTTCAAATTGGGCTCTCACACCTCGAAATGTCAGGCCTCCTCGGTGGGCACGACCAATGGTTACATTGCCCCTCACTACGCTTTCCCAAGGCTTTGGGTGACCCCCATCAAACCAACGTCGATGCCGGCATCACTTGTTGCCCTTCCTTTGCCGTGGTAACCCACTCTCTCAGTTGTCCCTTTTTGCTTTCTATTGCCTCACCCCAGGCGCGGTGAATTTCGTGGACTTCAAGCAGCCTGGTTCCGAAAAAGAAAGTGCTACCACAGTATGTTTTCCCTGACTTTGACCAAGGCAATGCCCACCTGGTGTACCAACGGGGACGACGGGACGATGAGGACAGACTTGCACCCAATCAACCTCGACAACCTATCGACGCAATTGGGAAATTGCCCAGCCACAGAGAATGGAAGGCCCCAAAGATGATCTTTCGTGAAAGGGAAGACCCCACATAATGTCATGACTGCTAGATGACGTAGTCGCTCCACGAGAAAAGACCCTTTGTGGAAAGCGACGAACACACAAACAAACCTCGGTGCACACTTTTTGAAGCGGGACCCTCTTTCCACTCCGAGACTCAAACCTCAAACTCGTGTTGAGATCCAAACAACCCACGACCAAACCACAATCTACACACACATAACATACAGACACCCACATACAGACGGGACACACACCCACCCACACACCGAAACGGATTTCAATAAGAACCACAGACCCCAATTTTGACAAAATGGCCTCTACCGGTGGAAAGCCCATTGCCACGACCAACGAGGTGATTGAGAGCGCCGTCATCAGGGCGCCCCTCTCGTACGTCTGGCACTTCATCAAGCTGCCCGAGTTCCACAAGTTCTGGTCGGCCATCAAGGCCGCAGAGCTCGTCAAGGGCACCAGCACCGAGACAGACGTGTACAAGTGGACCTTCAAGGACGGCAGCGTCGTCGAGGTCAAGCAAGACGAGCACAGCGTGCGTATTTCGGTTTCGCTTTTACATCTCCCCCTCCGTCGACAGGCCATGAACTAATTGCCGACCGGACATCAGAACCTCGACCACTTCATCACCTACAGTGTCATCAACAGCGATCCCGTGCTGTCGTACTCGGGCGTCGTGAGCACCATCCGCTGCTGGGCCATCACCTCTGGCGAGCTCGAGAACAGCACCTTTGTCCGCTGGACCTCCAAGTTTGCGAGCGATGCCGACCTTGGTACGTGGCCTTCCGAGCGTTGCTGCCCTATCCCTGGGACAACGAAGGACTGACTAACCCCCGTCCAGGCGTTATCGAGGATGCCAAGTACAAGCGCCAGGATGCCCTGAAGGATCTTGCTGCTGCTGCCTCCAAGATGGTCAAGGAGCACTCGTCATAAGGGAACGCCGGATTCAGGAGAGCGAACTATTCCACATCAATGGGAGCTTTTCCGTCCGGGATATGGCGAGAAGACTTGATTTGTATGTCTATCACACCCAGAACGTCGTCTTCTCTGGGAACTTGCTTGCTAGGAGTCCGCTGTTGGAGCCTGTAAAGTTATGCGCGGAGCGAAATGATAAACCTAGTCATCTCATGGGATTCCCAATTGCGGTGCGCTGGTATGAGGTATGTCCAGCATGGAAAAGAAGCACTTGGAGCCTGACATCTCGTCACAGAATTCTTCAAGGTATGCAGTTTGCCGTCCCATGTGTCTCTCTTGACTCTCCTGACAATATGCAGTATGGTGTGGTGTCTCGTGCCTGCCACAAGACATAAACCCGAGTCCTCTGACTCGACCGGCTGGCGCAACATCTTTGTGCACCACCCTCTCAGACTCATCCAACTTGACCCTGAAAGAGTCAACAACGTCACACGGCAACCTCATGGGTGGTAATTGTTGATGACGAAGAGGCCGCGTGTTATAATCCGTCACCTCCCACAAGCAACCTTTGTCACTTCGTGCCTTGCCTTTATTTGCACCGTCAACCGCACTCCTTCATTTAACTGCCTTATGCTCCTGAGTATTAAACAATAAAAAACAGCCAGCCCCCCGTAAGGACCGATCCCAGCCCTCACCAAGAAATAACCACTTCAGCAACCCGCCCCAACCAACCAAATAACCAACTTACAAACGAAACACCCACATCACATACAATGTCGCACGTCTTTTACGCCCCAGTGGCGACTGCGAACCTCTTTATCCCCCAAGTCACCACCTACACGGGGTAAGCAACGCCTGCCCCATGTGCACCATCACCTTTCCCCCTTTACCAGCCACCAACTCCCTAAAAAGCCCCCCCTTGCCTCGGAGGCGGTTAAAGGAAAAGATAAAACTCAAAAACTAACCTCCTCCTCCCATGACAATGACAAAAAGCTCCCAGCCCCCGCCCGCATCAGGAATCCTCCTCCCGACGAACCCAATCACTTACATCGGCGCGCCGGTGCCGCCGGCCACAACGACGACTACGACGACAATCATGACAACTGCGCCGACAAACTGGGTGTGTGTCCCACCTCCTCCGCCACCGCCCCCTCCTCCGCCGGCGGTGGTAGCGCTGGGGATGCCTTGGCCTGTGCAGGTTGGCGTTGGGGTCGGGGTGGGGTTGCCTTTGAGGGTTGCTCCGTGACCTTTTTTTTCTTCACTTTTGGGGGCCCTCCTTTCTGGTTGTCGTGGGGTGGGAAGTGTGGAGAGAGGAGACAGCGGCAGACTCTCTGTTTTGTGTCACGGGTCTTTTACCCTTTGGTATATAAGGCGGGTGGGTGAGGGCGGGTGGTGGTATATGTCAGGAGGCAAAGGGGCCGCAACGGCCGCTTTCCTTATCCTTTGCATCATACCCTCTCGGGGTTTGAGGCATAGAGAGTTAGCTTGCGCTCAATGAACGATCATTTCAGTGCGTTCTTTTGGATCCCCTCAGCCGTGGCTGGGGATGTCTACATAAGGTAGGTTGCCCGTTTCGCGTATTGATTTTGGATGAATTGGTTTCTTGTGACGCTCGGAGACGGCGGCCAGTGTGTCCTAACTGGACTTGTCAACATGAAGAGGTATTACTCAATGGTATGGTATGTGTCTTAACCACTGTTGACTTTTCTTGAGGGAAAACCAGCTGACCTCGTCGCCAGCCGACAGGACGAGCAGCGCCGCCAGGGGGTGAACAGCGCAGAGACCCAATGCGCCTACATCATCTCCTCTGCCTTGTCCCGCAAGCAACGCACCCCCAGACTCGAGGGACGACGCGATCATGTGGTGGCCCTCTACCGCGACTTCCCATTCGTCGAGGGCAAGATGGATGCACAAAGGATCGGCATGCCCAGCAATGCCGTCACACTCTCGCAGGACATGCTCGTGCCCTTTGTCACGTTTCGCGCTGCCCTCGAGCCCTCTGACAAGGCGGCCCATCACTACCGCACCCTGGCCTACGGAGACGAGTGGCTGAGGGATTATGACAAACTCACCCTCAGAGACAGGATCCCTTCAACGCTCCAGTTGAACGCGCACAACTCCACCACCGAGATGCCAGACCCAGACCTATTGGGTCTGCATTACCGAGTCTCGAAGATACTTGGAGGAGGCCGGGATTGGTGTCAAGCTCAAAAACGCTTGTCGCAGGGATCGCTTTGCTCCGAAGATCTTGGTGCGCGAGATCGAGAGAGACGGCTCGACCGACCTCGGTGCTGTGCTGATCTCCCGGCTGCTGACGAAGATCTAAGGGAGTTGTTGTTGGAGTTGGGGAAGACAAGGGCGGAACGGGGGTTGTCGGAACGAGCAACAGGGGTCAGGGGAAGTGATAGAATGGGATAACCCACGGGAAGAACAGCGTTGTGGAGAAAGACTTGATCTCCCAGTAATATCTGCAAGATACCCTCCAGCTTCCTCCTCTTACCCCAGGCGACTTGGTAACCATAACCACAATCCACACTCAGCGACCCCCCCTTTTTTACGGCATACGCATCTTGACCCCCCCCGCACCCCCCGAAGCCGGATACAGCACCACAGTCACCATCGACCTCGACGGCACGTCCACACTAGCCACCCCATCCGCAAACCCAGCCGTCAAATCACCAATCTCCCTCGTATTATCTGTCACCCAGGCCTTCGCGGCCACCACCCCCTGAACCTTAACCCCAACCTTCACCGCACTCCCACTATTAATCACCACCACAGCAACCGACCCATCCACATTCCTAAACCCCGTCGTCTTCAACCCCCCACCACCACCAGCCCCCGTAGAAGAAACACCCACCCTCACCGCGCCCGGCCTAACAAACCGACTCCACTGCCCCAGCGCCCACAACCTCTTACTCGCCATAACCTTCCCATCCCCCCCAATATGCACCATATGCGAATTCGTATTCCCCGCCTGCACCCCAACCCAGTACAAATACGCACTCGCATTCGCATTCACAACCGCCTGATAAACATTATTCGCCCACGTCCACCCCTCCCCCGCACCACCGCTCCCATACCAGGCCGTAGTCCACGCGCCCTGCAGGTCGGCGGCTTCGGTCTGCCAGACGGGCTGGCGGGCGTTCATGGGCGAGGAGGGGGAGGAGGTGTAGCTGTGGGCGGTGATGACGCCGAGCTGGGCGTCGACGCTGCGTAGAGAGGAGAGCATGGAGGATTGGGAGGACCAGCCTTCGGCGTCGCAGCAGGCTATGAGGGGGGGGTTGGTGAGGTTGGAGGCGTGCAGGGTGGGGTGGAGGATGCGGATGAATTCGGCGGCTTGGGAGGCGCTGAGGCGCATGGATGCGTAGCTTGTTCTGTTTTGGTGTTAGACTGGGTGGGTTGTGTGAGTTGGGTTGGGATGGTGGAAAGGGGGGCTTGTATGTGGCGAATGGGTGTGGGGAAAAGGGGTCGGGGGAAGGAGAACATACGTTAATTCGGGCTCGTTGATGAAGCCAAGGTGGGTAATGGTTACGTTGGATTGTTGGTAGAATTGGACGTATCTGAGCAGAGAGTTTAGAAGTGCCGTTTAGGAGTGCCTGTCCTTCAAGTGTGCCAAAACGGGGTCATGTCGAAAAGGAGAACAGACCTGACGAGGTAGTCGGCATAAGCCTGCCTCCAGTCGCCGCTCGAGCACTTTGCGCCGCTGAGACCGCACAGGGTGCCGCCGTTGGCGTCGTTGCCGTTGGTCTTCATATACCCCGGCGCGCTCCAGGCGTCGGCGTAGATGGTCTTGATGCCGTACGTGTGCACCGCCTCCTGCGACACCCACAGCTGCTTGTTGTCGGACCCGTCCCAGGCGTAGTTCAGGGGCTTGTCGGGCGAGCCAGGGCCCTTGGGCGCGATGGACACCATGTGATCGGAGCTCATGTCCGGGGACGACCCGATGCCGTTGCGCAGAATCGAGAGCCCCGCGCCGTTGGTGGTGCTGAACAGCAGGTCCAGAGCGCGCCGCTGCTCGGCCTCGGAAAGCTTGCTCATCTGCACGGCGCGCTGAAACGCCTGCGAGGTGCCGAACCCGTCGATCTTCTGGTACGTCTTGGACAGATCGACGGTAATGGTTGTTCCGGACTGCCGGTGATGGAGGGCTCGAGAGGCATGGCTGCTGCCTCGGGGTTGAACCCGGCGATGGGGTGCAGGCTGCTGTGTCAGGACAGCGGCATTGACAGCCGTGCCCACGCACAAAATGGCAATGAGAAGCGGGTGCATGTTTGTTGTTCCTGGGACTTGCTCTGTTAGGTAGTGTTCGTGTGAAGAGGCTGACCTCGAACCACAGAGTACATACCACCTTAAAAGAGGTTGAACGTAAAACTGGCGAGCTTCACCTTGATGCTGTCACGGACATGCATGTTGAGAGCCGGGAAAACCAACAGAGCTAGATATATACAGCTCCCGCCAAGAAGTTGTTGACTCCTGTCGTCCGCGATCCTCTCTCTGAGGCGACATCCTTGGATTGAGCCGCAAGCAGCACTGGCCGGCACTAGAACAATTCCCATCAAGGTCTAAATTCCATGTTCCTCATATTGCTAGAACCTATCTTCAGGTAGGCATTCCCCACATCTTGGCCCAGCGGATGGGTAGCGGGTGACGGGTAAATGCTGGAGGTGGCAACCCTTCCGTGGGCGCGGCAGATGGCCATGTGCATTGGGGAAAAAAGCCACATTGGCAGTGGTAGATGAGGCGATCCGCAAAGACAAGATGTAACCTGGATAGATTGCCGACAAAGTGAAGCAGTTCTCATCCTGGATGCTGGCCTGAGAGTTTTTGCACCTATCACAGGAGCGTGTTGTATTGACGTCAGCAGTTGTCTGCTCTTGAGATGGAGATGGGTTGTGACCCATTCGGGAATCGACTGGAGATCTGGACTCGACACTCCAAGACGTAAACACGTTTACAAGACCTAGTTTGAAGCCACACCTGCACACTTGTCATGTGAGTGACGCCGTCAAACTCATCCGCCTTGAAAGGATGGCGCCCACCCCCTGAATTGCGTCTCCTAGGAGACCCCGACGTGTCAACAAACGCTCAGGGGTTATTTAACGAAACTTGCATCCATCTCGCGCGAGACCCTGGGCCCACAGGGTCGGGCTAATCCATGCCGATTCAGGGGCAATTGTCACCAAGGACAGGGTTTCATACCCTAACCCTGATCTCACGTCCATCGGCCAACGGGCTGATTCTGGCGCCGATCCCCACCGCCAACCGCTCCTGATCGGAGATAACAGGCGGTTTTAGGCCCAAAGAATTTCATTGCTGCGAGATGTTTGTGACTGGAGGCAACCAGCCGCGACACGCGTCCAAGTCCGTATGGTGTGTTGGTCTGGAGTCTTGGGTTGACGTCTGAGCACACTTGGGTCGTTGTTCTCGGTGGATTTGGCGCACTAAGACCCCGGACCCGAGTTCCTGTGACACAAGCACACTTGCCCTTTATCAGACGCGTGCCCCCACCATTCCAGTTGGGGACTCTCTTTCTCGTAACATGGAAAGACTCACAACAAGAGTGGGCCGAGCCTTTGCGTCCAGATTTAGATCCAAGCCGTCGACTAGCACTGTTCTGCGCGCATCCATCTCGGTCTCAAGTATTGCTGCAGCGGCCGCATCCATGGTTGCGTACACGAGCGTCGTCTCCCGGCCCGAGGCCGCGGAGGGTGTCCCCGACGATGCCCGCCTTGCTGCTCACCACATCAAAGGGAGCAATGGAAAGACGGTCAAGTTCCAGAACCCTCATCCGTCGGCCGGCGACACGACCGCCGGCGTCCTCGAGATGGTCGGCAAGATTTTCTGGTAACGTCTCATCCCCCTTACTGCATTCCATGACAGTTGCTGACACGGGTCTGCAGGGCAAAGGTCTCGGGCCACATGCCCAACCCCGACATTTCCAACGTCAAGATCCCCGTCGTCAAGCCGGACCTCTTGACGTCGCGGACGGGATCGACAGCACTTCGCGCCACCTGGCTCGGCCACGCCTGCTACTTTGTCGAGTTCCCTAGCGGGCTGCGCGTGCTGTTCGATCCGGTGTTTGAGGACCGCTGCACGCCGGTGCAGTGGTTCGGCCCCAAGCGGTACAGCCCGCCGGCGTGCTCGCTCTCGGAGCTGCCACCCGTGGACGCCGTGGTCATCTCGCACTCCCACTACGACCACCTGTCGCACACCAGCGTGCAGGAGCTGGCGAAGCGCAACCCGGAGGCGCAGTTTTTCGTCGGACTGGGGCTCGAGAAGTGGTTCCACGCCAGCGGCATCACCAAGGTGACGGAGCTCGACTGGTGGCAGGACGCCGACCTGGTGCTGCACAAGGCCAAGACCGAGGCTGCTGGCGCTCCTGACGGCGACAGCGACAAGACGGCGCCCGACACCATCACGGCGCGCATCAGCTGCCTGCCGTGCCAGCACTCGTCGGGCCGCACGGCAGGCGACCGGGACACGACGCTGTGGGCATCGTGGGCGGTCAAGTCTGGGGACAAGTCGGTGTGGTTCGGGGGCGACACGGGCTACCGGCGGGTGCCGCGGGTGGCGACGGGCATCGACGACTACGGGCCCGAATACGACTCGCTGCCGCGGTGCCCGCAGTTCAAGCAGATCGGCGAGCTGCGCGGACCGTTCGACCTCGGGCTGATCCCCATCGGCGCCTACAGCCCGCGCTGGCTGTTCAGCTGGATGCACGCCAACCCGTACGACGCCGTCGAGATCTTCAAGGAGACGCGGTGCAAGCGCGCCATGGGCATCCACTGGGGCACCTGGGTCCTGACGAATGAGGAGGTCGAGGAGCCGCCGAAGCTGCTCAAGGCGGCGCTGAAGACGAGCGGGCTTCCCGAGACGGGCGTGTTTGATGTCTGTGCTGTGGGCGAGACGCGCGAGTTTTAAGTTTTGAGTGTTGACGGGAAATGGCGTTGGCCGCGGATGAGTTGTTGCCTGTTGGGGAATTTAGGATTATTTTGAGGAAGGTGCTTGGGTGGATTTTCGCGGGCTGTGCGCATGGACGTTGTCGGATAGAAGGTTTTCTGTTGTCTCTTTGCTTCTCTCTACTTCTCCTCTCTGTAATAACCTCGATGAAATCCCTTGTCTATTTCTATTTTGTACCCGGACCGCAATACCCACGTCTCAATGACGGTTAACACTTTATTGCCATACCACCGCGGAAGCGAAGGCATTCCGCTTCAACTTTGCTGCTTGTGCTGTGCCGTGTTCAACACAATCCCCAGCAAGACACTCAAGTTCCAGCACCACCAAACTGAGAGCACATCGGAATTCTCCGAGACAGATGCCCAATCCACGACTCGAAATCCTTTCGATCTGGTCATCAAGGAAGTCAAAGCCCAAGGTCCAAACGCAGGGTCATCGTTATCAAATTCACCCTACTTTTGACCAACTGTCTGTCGAACTAACAGCGTCCAGCCGACCATCGCCCAAATAGCACAAATCAAAGCTCATCCAAGTCATTGAAACCCCATGATCCTTCCATCCAACGTCAGACACCTGCTCCCGCCGCCCAGCTTCGGAAGTTCAGGGACCTCTCAGTACCAGCCACGTGGAGCCAGAGCCATGTGTCGTCCCTTACCATTGAAGCTTGCCGTCTGCGAGAGCGCCACCCTCTCCTTCGAAGCCTGGTGCACTTTCAGCGTCCAGGCACGCGACATTCGGCTGCTATAGTGAGACCACAGCTGAGGCAGGATTTGGACGTCCTGGGCGCAGTACAGCCTGATGGCATCGCAGAGCGGGCGCTTTGCGAAGACACTGTAGCTGCCGCCGTATTCGGGAGCGAACAGCTTGACGCCGGCATCCTTCACAGCCTTCCAGGCAGCCATCTCCTGCGCAGGAAGACGCACGTCTCTCTCGATGCATCTGGACAATCCATTGACGCATCTTCTGGAGAAAGTTCGTGTCGCAAGCTCCATCAGCTGGAGATCCTGGATGCCGGCAAGGCTGATGTTGAAGTGGCTGTACAAGGCGTCGGAGTGGTTCCGCACGTCGAAGAAGACTTTTGGGATGCTATCACTCTCGAGTATCCCCTTGAGGGTGCGGCCCTTCGCCCCCGACGTGGAGAAGGCTGCGTGCTGGAGAGTGACGACGTCGACCAAGTATGTGCGCTTGCTTGGCAGGACGTGGACTTGGAGTATGGAGATGCTGCCGTGCCTCGAGAGATTCTCGCCCTCGAGGTCGAAGTAGAGCGGAGGCGGTTGAGTCGGCAGCCCCTCCAGGTCGTCCAACATCTTGGAGAGCGCAGCCGCCGTGTCGACCATCTCGATCATGTCGGCAGCCGTAGCGTCATCGAGATTGACGCTCTGAAGGGACGTGGTGACAGTAGCGAGCAGGTTGTCTGTGGCATTGTTTGCCTCGACCACGACGGAAGCTGCCATTGTTAGATCCCTTGACCCCTGATGCACCTTGCGGACAGTCCCCACACGTATTAGGGAGACTTACCACTTGCTGAAGAAGACATGAAGGGCGCTGAGAATGTTCTGAGTGTTGTTACCTTGGCTTGGTTGTGCTTTTCGTGAGCAGCGGTGAAGAAAGCCCAAGTTCATTCCCTGACAGACAACACCCTGCTCCTAGGTACTGTATATAGGGAAGCCTTTGGTGCCAGCCTCAAGGGACATGGTTCATTTTTGGAAAGCAAAAGAAGTGACCGTCCGTGACGTGTACTGCCCCCTCCTGCACCAAGCTCCAAAGGGTTGCGGGTGGCTGCGACACCTGCCCACACCCTTCATCTGCAAACCTCAACCCATAGGTCTATCCTCCGATCTACTATAGATTCTTTGATCATGTGCATATTGCCGAAAACTGTCGGGCCTGACAAAGATAACGCAGGGTCCATACAGCCTTCAGAGGCAAGGGTGAGAAGGATGTCTGCAGACGCCTCCGACGTAGTGAGGCCCCCCGCAGAGCAGCGGTGACCAGCTTGGCCTTGAGATGAGAAAGGCGTCGCAGGGCGACTGCCGCCCAAGTATGCCACAGGATGCACGGAGTGTCTCGAACGGCTTCCTGGCCAGAGGAGGTGCATGGACGGTCTGCGAAGAACGGAGACTGAAAGTCAGTATATTCTGTGAGCTGTGATGAGGAGGAATGGGGTCAAGAAGCGAAGAGGTGCTGCGTGCCAGGACCACAAAATACACCCAGTTCCACCCAGGTTTCTTCCTTCCTTCTTCATCTGTAACGATTCGCTAAAATGTCGTCCCTCAGCTTCTCCGCAAGTCAAGAACGCTAAAAGGAAGCCTCATATGTTGAGCTCTTCGGACCGTAGCACATGATCATACCCAAACATAACCCCAACCCTGGCCAACCTCACCCCTTGTCCCCCGTTCCCCCATAACTACTTCCAGAGTCTGGCTTTTAGAATCTCCGGCTCTCCGGCTCTCCAGGGAGGGGACTTAAGATCTCTCTGCCTTGTCTCTCCGTCTCCGTCTCCCTCTCTCTCGACCAAGGGCAGGGTTCCCTTATCGCCCTCTGCCCCTAACCCCGTAATTTGCGAGAGCTGAGATTCCGCAAAGATAAACTGGCTGATTGCTTGGTGGTGTCTGTGAACCACGAACGTAAACAGATTGATAATTAGTTAAAATACATGAGTAGAGGATGCCTCCATATTTTGGCACCCAGACTTGTCCGTCCCATCAATACTACAATAATACACCTCCAAGTCCCGGCCTCTCTTTTCTCGCCCCCTTGCCCTGTCAAACTCCACTCCGGGAGGCAGTGCCGAATTAGCGAACTCCACTGATCTACCGGCCGGCTGCTCCCGCCGCTTAACCGCATTGCCGCTCGCCACCCTTGAACCACACGCCCCACTCTTCCTGACCATGTCGGGAAGATGTCAACGTCACTCTCTGGGTGAGAGTGGCTACACGCACAGCGTCCGGGTGAATGAGTCGGAAAACGGGTGCCGTGATGGGGGAGGCGTATGTGAACGGTGGAGAGGAGGAGTGCGTCTGTTGGGAGTCGGCGGGAGTCGGGGAGCAAGGAAGAGGACGGAATGGGTCTCAAACACAGCAACACACCTCTATCAACGGCGGGTTTGCTTTGAACTTGTGTGTGTGATGCTATCATCACGATTACGTCGTATCGTTCGTCGCGCCTAGGTAGTCATGCAATCATCCCAAACATGCCGTCGTCAGCCACCTTGAACCTTTCCGGAATAACCCCGAGCGATACTCTGTCGCTCTCACCCAGAGACAGAAGCAATACATACATACATGTATATACATAATCATCAAATCCCTGTGCATAAACAAAGCGCCCCAGAACCCCAACACACATTCTCCAAATTTTCATTTCCCCTCCAAAAAAGGCCCAAGAAACCATGACTCCAACCGTCTAGCAAACTCCCAACCGCCCTTAAATAACCTCAAACATCAACAGGCGTCAAAACCAACACCACCCACCCAACCTTCCCCTCAGCATCCTTCAACGGCACCCAGCTCCCCACCACCCTCCTCAACGCCCCCTTCCCGCCAGAACTCGAAAACAAAACCTGACTCAAAAACCCGCGCTCTCCCGACCCCGCCGAGATCCCCAACCCAGGCCTGACCCCATCCCCATGCCCTCCAACCTCCTCCAAACTACCACCACCAGCAGGAGCACTAGCACTCTTCACCCCCCGCCCCAACCCCACCGGCCTGCCCTCCCCACCCCCACCCCCAAACCCCCCCTGAGCTTGCACCCCAACCCCAGACGATGACGAATACTGCACCATCAACTCCCCCCTCACCCCCTCCCCGCGGGAAATCTTACTCGCCACGTTAGCCTTGAAAGCGCGGTTGACGCTGGGTGAGCCGAGCCGCGAGCCCAGCACGGAGAAGACGTCGCGGCCGACGATTTCGTGCGCTTCGTGCGAACGCAGGTTGAGGAGGGATAGCGCGAAGGGGGAGCAGAATACTATTGGGAGGGGGTGGGGGTGGTCGCGGTCGCGGGTGAGGCGGCGGCGGGGGAGTTGGGGTTGTTGTTCTTGTTGTTGGTGGGGTTGTTGTTGGGGTTGTTGTTCGGGTTGTTGTTCGGGTTCTTGGGGGTGGCGGCCAGGGTGGGGGGATGGTGAGGAGGTCGGCGGGGGAGAGGTGGTCGGCGGACGGGAGGGGGGTGGTGTGGTGGGATGTGGGGAGTTGGCGTGGGGGCTGGTGTAGCGCATCACGAGGAAGCGGGAGTAGGGCGTGCTGTGCTCGTCGAGTTGCCGGTTGAGCTGGGGGTGGAAATGCTCGAGGTGAGGGCCGAGGGCGGTGTGGAACGCTTGGGAGTCGTCGGTCGTTGTTGCTGGCGTTGCTGTCTCGGAGATTGTGCTGGGTCGTGACGGAGAGGAGCTGCGGGGCGAGGCCGACTTGCGGTGGAAGCGGCGGAAGAACCGCTGGCGTCGGGACGTCTGCTGCTGCTGTTGTTGCTGTCGCTGCTTCTCACCGCTTGTCTGATCCGAGATCAGGTTTTCCGAGCTCTGCCGCGCAGACCAAGCCGGCGGTGCCGAGGATACTGGAGTCTGCGCCGGTTGGTCGTCTTCAGGGTCCGGTCCACAATTCAACACGTCCAGGATGTCCTTCAACTCGGCGCCCATGTGCTCTGAAATATTGACTGCGGCGCCGAGAAAGTAACGCACGTTGCCATTCTCCAGGAGCGGACAGATAAACAAGAAGTTCCAGAACGGTGTCCCATCGTGCCGGTAGTTGAGCATCAGCTCGGTGGCCTCCCTTCCGGACAAGAGGGCTTGGCTAAGCCGGCACGTGGTGTCGGGGTCGGTACCGTCTCCTTGAAGAAGCCGGCAGTTCCGTCCCATAAGGTCACTCCGCTCATACCCCGTCATGGACAATAGCCCGTCGGATGCAAAGACGACGGGATTGTCGGGCCGGAACGGGTCAGTGAGGCAAATGGCGTCGCCAAGGCCCGGATAGCATGTCTTGACCTCGCCAGTCAGCGAGCAGCTCGTTGAGAGCGAGGCGGTCAAGCACTGCGAGAGTTGGTATTTGACAAACTCCGGAAAGAGGTTACGAGACATGCGCTCCTTGGCCGCCGATTTTGCTTCGTGATACACCTTGTCAAGGGCAGGAAGTGCTGTTCTCGTGCAGAACTTGATGTCTGATCGGAGGGCGCTCGTCACCTCGACGGAAAGCCCGAGCGGTGTTGTGGCTGCGGTGCTGGTAAAGTGTGATGATATGTGATTCATCGAGGACACCATACTCTCGAGTGCACGAGAATACTCATCCACCTGTAGGGTGTATCAGCATTGGGATGTCGTCGCTGGCGTAGTCGAAAACAGGAAAGCGTGGGAAGAGTTGACCTTGAGCAGAAAGTCAATATCCGACTCGCTGTGTCTGGTCTCTGCAAATCTACGAAGCCTCCGCCCTGTTGCTGGGTCGGAGAAAGCCAGCTCCAGCACGGCTGGCTCAAAAAAGTCTGGAAGCACCCTGCCATTGGATACAAAGCCCCTCGGCTTTTCGGTGCCCGATTCCCAGTCGAGGGAGAAGTCCTCAACGCTGCTGTTGCCATCATAGCTCATCGCCCTCGCCCGGCAGGGTCGGATTGGCAGCGGGCCTTCCGAGCTGTGGTCTGCGTGATGGCGGACGGCGACCTGATTTGTGTGCAAAGCCAGGCCCGAGTCGGTTCTCAGTCGGAGGTGCGACTTCCTGTGCTGACGCTGGGGCAGGTTGTTAGGCAGAGGCGCAGGCGGCTGGGGATGGGGCGCGGGCTTGATCGGCCTGTTGCCATGAGGCGGTGACAGAGCCGTCATGATGGGGTTGCTCCATTGTCGATCGAATCGATAGGGTGCCGTAGGAGGCTGATCTGGTTTGCTGCCATCGATCTCACTGAGGTCGTCCCTCAGGGTTGGCAGACTGTCAGCCGTTTCCGACCTTGCGGGCATCATGATGTCAGGGTGGAGTGGGTATCTCGAGATACGAAAAGGGGCCTCGCGATTGACAATACTGAGGCTCGGCCTGGAAGAGAATCGATATGAGATGACCATGCGGCAGCTGGCTTATTCAAGCGTCGTGACAAGTCTGAGAGCCTTCGCTTGCGAGAAAGAGAGGCTGTCTAGTCGGCGCATTTTTGAAGTGATTTGGCTGTGTGCCTCCGCGGGGCAATGACTCGGGGACCGGCTCAAACCGCGACAATGCTGATCCAGACCGGTCGCGAACCTCTTGAAGCCAGTTGGCGCCGTCTGAAGAGCAGGTGGGGAAGATGGGACGGACCGCAATTCGACCCGAGTGTTGAGAGGGGAGGAAATGGTCCGGTCCATCGGGGCTGTTTGGCCGTCACAAAGTGAAAAACCCAGAAACCACATGGCATAGTTACCTCCACATGGTTTGCCGCAACAAGTTGGCACAGATGGGATGGTTTTCGTCCATTTTTATTTGCTGGTCCGTATCGCCACCAATGCGGCCAGGCACAGATTCCGGACGGAGAGGACACTCATGGCGTCAAGCCAACCGGGAGTTGGGTCCCGGAAAGGGCCGTTGGGTCCCGGAAAGGGCCGTTGATGCTCGCCGTGCTGAACAGTTCATATTGCGGGTGGGGACGCAGAGTGCTGCAATATCGACACCTCCTGCAAAATCTGGGCTTGGATCGGGTGCCTGAGTGGACGGCATGCTGCTTGTCCGAAAGCCGTGGGATTTTGTTTGTCGTCAGGGGGGTATGCATTCTGATTCTGCACTCCGTACGGAGTAAAGCTGATCTGTCGTCAGTTCGTACAATCGCGAGTTTGTGACTTGTCGAGTGTCAAGGGTTCCGGACGTTTCAACTTTGGAGAGTCCTGGCAGACGATAGATGGCTGTGGCTGAGTGGAAAATGGCCCATCTTGGATATTAATAGGAAAAAAAGAGAAAAGAAAAGAAAAGATTAAAAAAAGCCAAAACTCGCACTGGTCTGTCACGCTCATGTGTCGCCCACAACACGTGGTGAGGGCGCAAGCAGGTCACGTTGAAACAAGCTTGGAAACACACACGGAATTGGATGTCGGAAGCTGGACGCGAGATGGTGGCGTTCCCGTTCCAAACCAAAACTGCCCGTCAAGGTGCGCAGTTGTGTCGACAGTACAGTACGAAATACTGTGTTATTTACTGTATGGAGCACTGTGTCTCGTTTCCGTACACGACGCTAAACTTTACTGAGCGGGCCCTGATCTTGCTTGGCAGCCGTTTTCACGCTGATCATGGCAACGAACCGTCTCCCGTCTTGTAACTAACGTTAGCTCCACTCCATTCCCTACCTTACGGAGTACCTTACCTTACTCAGGTCTGCAAGGGAGCCAGGAGTTTGGCAAGCAACCTAGAAGAATGAAGTTCCCAGAAGTACGGAATATGAAGCACTGGGCCGTTGACGCGAACCGATACTCACTGCCATGTTTCGGTCTCTTCCGTCTCTTGTTAGGATCACGCTTCAGGCAGCTTCGTTGTGATCCCGATAAGGCAGGTGGCTTCATCCAGGTCCCATCACAAGGGCGATCCCCTCTTTCCAAATACAGGCGGGGAGTGGAAGGAACCTTGTCTCGCTTCCTTCTCTCATTCTCACCCTCGCCTTGCGCATCCATCACTGCACAAAAACAACCCACAAAAACAAACTACAAAAACCCGCATGGCAGGTGTTCCATGTCCATAAAAATAAAAACCCAAGACCCTTCGCTGGCCAATTCGGAGACGATTTTCATGCTTCGACCGTAAGGCAGTGGTGCGGGTCCTTGTTGTCTTGCCGCCCTCGCGGAAACCCTGTAGGGCATGTCTGAAGCGGTTTCTTCCGTCACCAAGACGGCGATACCTGGTTTGGTCTTGGTGTGGGGACGAGTCGCCAAAGATCAAGATGCTGGCTGTCCTCAGCGTCATGCGGAAAGAAAAGGTCTCATCCCCCAAGGCGATATGACGGCATTGTTGTCCCTGGGGGCTGCGGTGGTGACGGTGCCAGCGGGAAGGGAATCTCAGACATTCATCAAGGGTTTTGCTCGTGTTGGTGCGTTGTGCAACCTCGAAGACCACGCGAGAGACACGTTAATCTCGGGTCGGCATCAGGTCGGCATCAGGTCGGCAGCTGTCCCTGCGCACATGGCACCTTCTGCGTCACGCAGCGATCACTGCTGCCGGCAGGTGCTTAGACATCTTGTTGGAATGTTGTTGCCGTCCGTGAGCCGGGAACGATAAAGCCATGTTCCCTCCCGACGATCGCCGGCGCCCCGGTAACGCCCCCGGTAGCAGGCCCTCTCTCCCAAGGGCACGACAACATCTGCCACTACTGCTGCCGCTGCCACTGCCGCGCCCGTCACCAGGATCATGGCGCGATATCTTTTCATCTGCTGGTTGGTATCCACGGCCAAGGTGCTCGCACGGGACACCTTTGACCCCTTGGCCTACGTCGATCCCTTGATCGGCGCCAGCAACGGCGGAAATGTGTTTCCCGGCGCCTCGCTGCCATACGGCATGGCCAAAGCAGTCGCCGACACTAACAGCGACAGTAGGCAGGGCGGATTCACGCTGGACGGCGCCGCCGTGACAGGCTTTAGCATGATGCACGACAGCGGGACAGGGGGCAGTCCAAGCTTGGGCAACTTCGCCCTGTTTCCCTACACAAACTGCCCCGGCGGGGACATCAACCGATGCGTCTTTCCCAAGAGATCCCGCGCTGCATTTGGCCGCTTCGGCAACAGCAGCGTGTCCGCAAAGCCTGGGAGGTTTGGCATCGCGCTGGACAGCGGCATCCGGGCCGAGATGACGACAACACATCATACCTCGCTCTTCCGCTTTACCTTTCCGAATCTCGGCGCCGATGATGAGCCAGCCCGGCCCTTGATTCTACAGGATCTGACAGACCTGTCTGACTCAAGGCAGGACAACGCCACCGTGAGCGTGGACGCTAGGACAGGCCGTATTACTGGCAGCGCACGCTTCCTGCCGAGCTTTGGAACGGGGAGTTATGTGTTGCATTTCTGTACCGACTTTGCCGGCGCCGACATTGCGGACAGCGGCATCTTTGTTAACAGCCGGGCCAGCACCGATGTCCATGACTTGACCATCTCGAGGTCCATCAATGGATATCCGCTTCCCGGAGGTGCCTTTGTGACATTCAACTCCGGATCCAAGCCGATCCTCGTGCGTACAGCTACAAGCTTTCTCAGCAGCAAGCGAGCCTGTGAGCATGCCGAGAAGGAGATCCCGAAATTCGACTTCACTGCCGTGTCTGAAGCCGCAACGGATGCATGGAGGGCGAAAATGAAGCCCATCCGGGTGTCAACCAACGGGGTGGATGGCTTGATGGTGACAAATTTCTACAGCGGCATCTACCGGACTATGATCAACCCTCAGAATTATACGGGGGAGAACCCGCTGTGGTCCAGCAACGAGCCCTACTTTGACTCCTTTTACTGGTATGCAAAAGCCAAAGTTGAACTGGTAGCTTGTGCTAATTCAGGCCAGCGTATGGGACCTGTTCCGCTCACAGCTTCCTCTCCTCACCATCACGGACCCGCTTGCTGTCACGGACATGGTTCGCTCGCTGATCGATACCTACCGCCATTTGGGCTGGCTTCCGGACTGTCGGATGAGTCTGAACAAGGGGTACACCCAGGTGGAGAGGCCCACTCAGACCACCGTCTCTTGACCAGGCCTTGCTGATTTGCAACAGGGCGGGTCCAATGCTGATGTTGTGTTGGCCGACGCGTATATCAAGGGGCTCAGGGGTGGAATCAATGTAAGACCGGTTGCCACTTGACCATTTTAAAAGCATGACCTGGGTATTGACGCCCCAGTTAGTGGCACGATGGCTACGCTGCCGTGGTGAAGGACGCCGAGGTCGAGCCCTACAACTGGTGCTGCGAAGGGCGAGGAGGCCTCGACAGCTGGAAGTCCTTGGGGTACATTCCAGTCCAGGATTTTGACTACAAAGGTTTCGGGACCATGACAAGGAGCATCTCCCGCACATTTGAGTACGCTTACAACGACTTTTGTATCTCCGAGATGGCTGCCAAGCTTGGTAAACTCGGCGACAAGGAAAAGTATCTCGAGTCGAGCGGCAACTGGCGCAACCTGTTCAAGGTAGAGCAGGTATCAGCGTGGTGGAACGGCAGTAACACGGGCTTCGCAGGCTTCTTTCAGCCTCGCTACCTGAACAAAACCTGGGGCTTCCAAGACCCCCTGAACTGCAGCAATCTGGATCTGTACAGCGTCTGCTCCCTGCAAAACACCGGCCGCGAGACGTTCGAAAGCAGCATCTGGGAATACGGCTTGTAAGCACCACCACCACTAGGTCCCCCTCCCCACCTTCTAACCACCTCTCCCCCGTTTAGCTTCGTCCCCCACAACCAAGCAACCCTCATAACCCTCTACGGCGGCCCAACTTCTTTCACCAACCGCCTCAACTACCTCCACGACCGCTCCATAACCTACATCGGCAACGAACCCTCCTTCCTAACCGTCTTCCAATACCACTACGCCGGCCGCCCCGCCCTCTCCTCTCTCCGCTCACATTTCTACATCCCCGCCTCCTTCTCCCCCACCCCCCCAGGCCTGCCAGGCAACGACGACAGCGGCGCGATGGGCGCCTTCGTCGCCTTCGCCATGATGGGCCTCTTCCCCAACCCGGGCCAGGACGTCTACCTCATCACGCCGCCCTTTTTCGAGGAAGTCAACATCACGCACCCGCTGACGGGCAAGACGGCGCGCGTGCGCAACGTCGGGTTTGACCCCTCGTACGCGAACGTCTTCATCCAGAGCGCCACGCTGGATGGCGAGGTGTATACCCGGAACTGGATCGATCATAGCTTTTTTACTGAGGGGAAGGACCTGGTGCTGACGTTGGGGAGCAATGAGAGTGCCTGGGGTACGAGGGTGGAGGATCTGCCGCCGAGTTTGGGGGAGTATAAGGGTTTTGGGGGAATGGGTCGGTGACTGGGGGTGAGGGTGGGTTTCGGAGGAGAACGAAGCAGGGCTTGAGAGGGAAAGGGGAATATGGGGAGTTGAAGTATCCGTTGATGGTGTGAGATGCATCAGGGGGGGGATGACTTGAGCGTTGGGTGTATTCCTCCAACTGTCGTCGTTGACTCCGGCGGCATGGAGAGCACGCACACTCCTCCGTGCATGACACTCGCAGTTCGGATCTGTCTTCTCCAGAGTGTTCCTTCCAGGAGCATGGGGAATCGTCAGGATAGTGATCACAAGTCAGCCAGCGCAGAAAAGAGCGGTGATTTCAGTTATCGTTGTCAATCGAGCCATTATTAAGCGACGACAGATCTATGGGTATCAAAACATTAATCCCCCGAGTCCCAACCTGATACGCCATGTTAGACCCTGCCTCTCCATCTGCGGCGCCGTTCCCTGATGATGTCCGTCTAAAAGCTGCCAAGATACTCCCTCCCCTTCGACCTGATCCGATGTCCCCCTTGCCCACAGCTCCAAGCCGCAGAGGGCGAAAAGCAATACATGGCTCATGAAAAAAAATCCCTTAAAGAAAGCAAAGGAGGTTAACCGCGACCGCCAGTAACGCTGCTGTGCCAAATCCCAAACATTCCAATAACTCAAACGATGATGTAAACAAACAGCAACGGATCTCATGCCTCATCACGGGGCTCAAGCACGTCGAAACCCGGACAAGGTCGCTCAGTTCATCCATGGCCTCCCGATGGGGCGTGCATGACATCGCAATGCGAGCAGATGAAGTCCGACACATCGTACTCGTCCTCTTCCGAATCATACTCGTCGTCGTCAATGGGCTGACCAGTGAGCCGGTCAAACTCGGTCCAGATACGACGCTCTACAACCTGGGACATCGGCACACGCTTAAAAAGCGTCCGGCGTAGCTTCCAGATAGACTCTGGATGGCCTTTCTCCTCCGGGGCAGGCGGCATTTTGTGATACCCAGCATGGTGATGATGAGGGTGAGCGGCATGAGCGTCCTGCGGGCTCGGCTTCTTGCCCTTGGAGGTCGCGTACTCATCTGCCAGGACCTTCCATGCGCGGATTACCCGGGGAATCCACAAGGGCTCCCATGTGTCCCGGGTCGCCATTGAGCGGAGTTGCTTGCCCGTGAGCACGTAGCTTGAGTCCGACTTCAAGAGGAGCCCGTCATTCTTGACCATTCCGGTCAATTCAGATGTCATCTCCAGGCCCCATTCGCAGAGGGGGATGCCCGTCAACTGGAGTTCGTTGAGCGTGCATCCAAGATCATGCGATGCGAGGTTGTGGAGGTAGGGACCTCCTCCGGGTGTGAGGTAGCTGTCCGGGAAATTGACGAAATCCATCCTTAGACTCTCCAGATTGGGCAGGAGGCGAGGGCGCGGCTGTCCTTTCGGGTGGTTGGGGTCGTATGGCGGACGGAGGACGTCCAGAAAATCCACAACTTGGTCCCACGTGTAGCTTCGGAACCCCTTGCGGGCCATGTTGTCCTCCTTGAGCCGCTGGATGGTCTTGAGATTGATCACCCTGAAGAATGCGTCGGCCGAAGAAGGGTAAGGGGCCCTGTGCCTGCGGTCTTCGTCGTCATAATAGCGAGCGATGATGCGAAGCGTCGCGTGCTTGATGGTCTTGCGGCGCTCGAGGCTGAGATCGGCGAATCGGCGCAGGGCGAGGTGGCTGGTGAAGACAAAGGAATTGTTGGCCCAGAGAAAGCGAGCGCCCTCAATCTGGTAGGCCCTGCAGGTTGCCAGGAAGCCGATGGCAATCTGGTTGCCACGAGTTTTCTCGGCAGCAGTCAAGACCTCTTTGTTCGATTTGCACAGAGGGTCGATAATGGGATACTTGCTGGTCATGGCGTACTCCAAGATATGAACCTGGAGCTCCACCGGCAGTGTCGGGAGGTGTTGGTTCTCCTGGGAGAGTGGTACCGGGCCTTTCGACTTGCGAGTCTGCATCCTTCTGGTCGAAGACCAGGTGGCCCTTGACGGGTTGTCCGGATCCAGGGTTAGACGAGGGTCCCAAGAGATGCCGTTCTCGCGAAGGAGCTTCTTGAGTCGCAGGTTCTCATCCACAAGCTGCCGGTTAAGTGCTCGGGTTGGCTCATCGTACCAAGCCTTGGCGACCTCCTCCTGGTCGCGTTCCTCGTCCGGGAGGATATTCTTGTGAAGACGTTAGAGCAGATTCTGGACAGTGTCATCGATGTTTTGGGGCCGTGAGAACTCACATCATCCGGATCCCACTCCATCTTGGTCGCGTGCTGGTGGTAGTTTGAACCCGCGGGGCGCAACGGAAAGCCGACGAGGTCGGCCTTTATGATAAGGCCGCAACTTTCTCCAATTGGGTGCTTGCAGGGGGGAAAAAGCAACAACACCCTGGGGACTTAATTTCCAGCGAGATCGCCGACAATTGAAGCGCCTTGGCGTCTCGATTGTCCGTGAAGTCGATTAGGAGGAAAGAGTGCGCGGAATTGAAGGAATGGTGGTTGTTGGTGGATTCTTCATGGGAAGGGAAATCAGGTCGGGTGCAGGGAAGCCGGTTTGCGGATGGCGCCTGGCGGATTGCTGACACAGCCGGGGAGGGTGTCTGAGATGAGGGAGGGGGGAAAAAAAAGAAAAAGAGGCTTGCCTCGCGCTTCTGGTCCCAGCAGTCAACCAAGAACCTGAAAGTCTTCAGTGCAAGAGGGCGGAAGATGTGAAATGAGTTCAAACAACCTGAGGTGCAGAGTGAGCGAGAAATAACCGCGTCCTGATCGGTCAGGCCGATTTGACCTATTTGACTGCAGCGGAAGGAGCGACAGTCTTCAGGCATCCATGGACCATGTGTGACATTCTGGCCTTAACAGGTCGGCGCTCCTTCCATATAAGGAGCAAGTCGTCAGTGCGGCACTGAGCGACTGACTCCCAGGGAGCCATTGGCGACGAAGGCTGGGCAGTTGCTTCCGTGTCTTGAAAGGAGCCCGGGTCAACCCAACGGACTCGTTTGCATGCCATGTTAGGCATCTGGGTTGTTAGCAAACAAAAGTCCACTTGACCATCTTGGCGGTGATGATCGGACGTTGGCGGTCGGCGGGCAGCCGATGAAGGCCGCAACAAACAATATGAAGAGCAGTGGTGTGCTGGGCGGTCAAGAGGAGCGGCGTCTGAGGCAAGAGTAAAAAATATACAAAAAAGGAATATCAGTACACTAAGACGAACAACGATGCCTAGAACCTGTTTTATTATCATGCGTTTCAGACAAAACACACCAGCCGAAAGAATGATTACAGAGAAATACATGTATTAACACGGTGCACCTGACACTCTAATTTTCAAGGTCACAATCCGAGCCTGGAGGTGCATTCTGATATCCATCACTCTCCGTTTGAAAGACATCCCCCTCATCTTAATTTTGGTTTGCCTTGCGAACTACGAACCCTGGGGTTGTTTTTTTAATTTCCAGCCATGAACTTCCCAGTTGGGAATCTCCGTGACGGAGCTGCCCCTCGCTATTGAGTGTGGTTGGGCCCTGACGTCAGCACAGTATTTGGTTGATTCTTGATGCCCACCGTCCCCAGGTGAACAATCCGATCAGAGATGCCGCACCCCGTTGGTTCCATACAATAAGTTGTTCGATGATGGCATGCCGAGTACTGCGCGGCACGTTTACATCATACCTCAGGTGAGCTCCCCGCGAGTTCTCCACAATAAGAATACGTGGTGAACGAAACTACATATTCTTCAGGAACTCTCCCCTTTGCCAAGCTCGGATCGTATAGTTTAGATTCCGTGAGAATAGCTTGCTCCAATAATTGAAAGGAGAACTTCATCAAGATCAAAAGGAAGAACAACCGTCAACATGGCCACACAACACGCCGATCCCGCCGCGAAGCACCTCGACCCCTACAAGGAGGCCAACCTCGAGACCGATGTCCCGTTGGACCAAAAGATCCAGGATCTCAGCAACTTCATGATCCATTGCAAGTTCGCCATGATGACCACTCGCGATGCCTCATCCGGAAACCTGGTATCAAGATGCATGGGCTTGGCAGCACAAGTAGGCATATCCCTTGCTGGAAACTAAGCACCCAGTCAGGGAGGGCATACCCAGCAACATCATCAACAACAACCCCAAGCTGACAAATATCCCACCCTTCTCCCAGGAAACGGGCGGCATCGACCTCCTCTTCCACACCAACACCGAGTCCGGCAAGACAGTCGACCTGGCCAGCGACTCGCACATCAACATCAGCTTCCTCAACAGCCACGGCGAGTGGGCCTCGGTCAGCGGCAAGGCCAACGTGGTCACCGACCGGTCGCTGGTCAAGAAGCACTACGCGCCGCACCTCAAGGCCTGGCTGGGCGACCTCGGCGACGGTGTGCATGACGGCGGGGAGGGGGACCCGCGCTTGGGCATCATCCGGGTCAAGATGACCACGGCCCACTACGCCATCTCCCACAAGACCATCATCGGGCATGTGGCCCAGATCGCCCAGGGCGTTGTGACGGGGAAGCCGGCGGCGGTGAATAAGCTGCGGGAGATTAGCGAGGCGGAGGTGCAGGACTGGAGGTTGTCGCACTAGGGTGTGGTGTTGGGCTGTGTTTAGTCTGTACTAATGGAAAGGAGTGGGATGTTCCGACTGCGCTCATGGATGTAAGATTGGACTTTGGGCATGGGCACGGGAGAGTGGCGCATTGGGGGTTGTCCTTGTTGAAATTGAAATGATTTTTTGTCTTTTCTCTCGCCAACCAGACTCGACTCACTTATTGCTTGCCTTCATACTCAGCTTTCCATATCCTATCCCACGTCTCCTTGTTGACGGCGAACTCGCGGACGTATTCATGCTCGAGTTCGTGTGTCCTCCGGCCCAGGAGTACCATGCTGTGCAGCGGAGCGCCGAGCTCCTCATCGGCTTCGCAGAGCTCCTTCAGCGTGCCGGCGACAAACTTCTCCGTCTTGCCGCCCACGCGAGCGGCACCAATGGCCAGGCTGTCAGGGCCGTAGACCCCCAGGCCCTTCTCCTCCTCAATCTCCAGCATCTGCTGGGCGCAGGTGCCAACTGTCATGTAGCGGGGCGGCTCGTAGATCAGCCTGCCCCGGGCCATGTTCTCCAGGCTCTGCTCCTTGACCTTGATGTCCAGGAGCAAGAGCGTGTGCAGGCCAATGTCCCTGTTCTCCTTGATCCGGTCGTAGAAGCTGGCCGGCCGCCAGTTGTCGGTGAAGAAGACCATGCTCACTGTCTGGCCAAAGTTGTAGAGCTGCAGCCCGGCGGCCCCAATGCCCGACATGATGGATGCGTTCGGAACCGTGCGTACGGGGATCCCGAGCTCTCGCGCGCGGAGCACCATGTCCGTGTGCGTGGTCGCGCCGAAGGGATCGCCGACGACCAGGAAGGCGACGTCGACGTTGGCGGCGTCGCGCAGGATCTCGTCGCTGTTGGACTCGACCATCTCGCGGTCGGCAACTACGATGGAGCGGCCATAGTAGGATTCCTACTGCGCATTAGCGTTAGCCGAGCCTGGGAACGAGGGAGGGAGAGAGAAAGAGAGAGAAAGGGTGTGCGACGTACGAGAACAGACTGGTCCACGAGCAGGATGCTGGTGTAGGCCTCGAGGTAGACGCGGGACGCCTTTTTCACAACCTCGAGACCTTTGACGGTGATGTCCGTCTCGTCGGAAAGACCGAGGCCAACCAAGTACAGCATTTTGTCTTCCTGGGTGTGGACTGTGCTCGTTGGTTCTCGAGTGTGAGTTCGTTTCAAGAAGGACTCGCGAAAGAAAACGCACCTAACCACGGGAATCGAGGGAAGTGGAGGCATGAAAATTACCCCGCCATGAAAAGCTGCCCCGCCAAAATTTCCAGGGAGCTTACAGGGGATCTACAGAGCTTATCGTTATCGGGTCGCGTGTCATTGCACGGACATGTCCATGTTCATGAGCTTGGAGCCAGGAAGTTGGCGAGAATAAACCCGTTGCAACAACCGTCGAAAGCGCCCATTCGCGACTATCGAAAAATCCCCAATCAAAGCCAATCGCATACGGGTTATTTCTGAAGCGATCTGCCTATCATGTCCGGCAAAGGCTCGGCGTACGGCCAGGCGGCCGGCGACACCGACTTCCGCAAAAAGTACGACCTCGACGAATACGCCGCGAAAGCGAAGGACCGCGAGGCCGCCGAGAAGGAGGAGCGCAAGGCGCGATGGGAGGCCAAGATGGCGGGCAAGAAGTACTACAAGCCGATGGACGGCAGCGAGACGCTCACGACAGCGCGTAACGCGACCCAAGACTTCAGCAAGCTGGTCGGCACATCGACGCTCGTGCCGGCGGGCGCAGGCGTGGGCAAGCGCGGGCGCGGTGCCGGCTTCTACTGCGAGGCGTGCGACCTGACGTTCAAGGACAACCTGCAATGGATTGAACACACGAACAGCATGCAGCATCAGCGGAGCATCGGCGCGACGGGCGAGGTGCGCAAGGCCACGGCCGAGGACGTGCATGCGCGCATCGAGGCGCTGTGGGAGAGGGAGCAGGAGCGCAAGCGCGAGCAGGTCGTCTCGCTGCAGGAGAGGTTAGAAGTGCGCAAGGAGGAGGAGGAGAAGGAGAGGGAGGAGAAGAGGCGCAAGCGCAAGGAGGCCGAAGAGCGGAAGAGGCTGGAGAAGGAGACCGCGGCCAAGGTCAAGACCGAGTACGGGGAGGATGTTCGGATCGAGGGCGAGCATGACGAGGACGACATGATGGCCGCCATGGGGTTCACTGGATTTGGGGGTAAGAGGTGAACTGAATTGAGCTCGGCCATCGAGGGCGTTTGCTACATTCCATGTTTTTACGTCTTGTCGTATATTTTACTGTACGGATGGCGGTCATAAAAGATACCAACCACAGGACGGCGTTTGGAGTTTGTTAGGCCGTTGTTCTGGGAGAATTTGTTAAGAGCAGGATATCAGAGCTTGCATATTTTCAAATGAACGCAATCGAAAGAAACCAGAGACTGGATTCCAGGCAATGTGGAAGTCCGACTTTCACGACGATGTCTGTCTGATCAGGCATATAAGGCACGTTCCTGTATGTACTGCGTAACGTAATGTGACGCCGACCGCATCTTTGGTCGCGGCCCGAGCCAGACCCCGCCGCCCTTGCTTTGGCCGCCCCGCCTGGGCCTCCATCTGACCTGGTCTTAGGCATCTCTTCCCTCCCTTCGGTAGGTCCCCGAAACGGAACTTGAGAATACCTTTCGCACTCCTCGACTACACTACCCGCACTCAGGCCGACGTCGACCATCATTTATTTCCCATCAACATTTCGGGAAAACGAAAAACCGAGACACCCAACCCGTTGCATAGGTTCTCCTGCACTTCGAAGCGAAGCCCCGCCGCGGTGCCGACAAACGGAACAAGGGACACCGGCCATACCGGAGAACACACGAGGGCGGTTCAAACAAGGGAGGCTGGAAGTAATAAATATCACAAACAACCATGGCCAGCTCGTCAACAAGCTCAGCGGCTGCGGGCGCGCTGCTCAAGCGGCAACTCAAGGCGATGCAGTCGGCCAAGGACCTGCCTGGCATTTCCTGCGGCTTGGTAAACGACAACAACATCTTCGAGTGGGAAGTCATGCTCATGATCAGCGACGACTGCAAATACTACGGCGGTAAGCAATCCTCCCCCCTCCCCCGCCACCAGCCGCCCACCATCTCCAAACCTGTAACTAACAGCTCTCCAAACAGGTGGTAACTTCCGCGCGCACCTCACCTTCCCCCACACATACCCCCTCATGCCGCCAAAGATGGTCTTCCAAGCGCCGATGCCGTTCCACCCCAACATCTACCCCAACGGAGAGCTCTGCATCAGCATCCTGCACCCGCCCGAGGAGGACAAGTACGGCTACGAGGCGGCCAGTGAGCGGTGGAGTCCCGTGCAGACGCCCGAGACGATCCTCCTGAGCGTGATCAGCCTGTTCGAGGACCCCAACGACGAGAGCCCCGCGAACGTCGAGGCGGCGCGCCTGCTGCGCGAGGAGAGGGAGGGCAAGAATAAGGACTTCAGGAGGCGGTGTCGGAGGTGCGTGAGGGACAGCTTGGGGGAGGATTAAAGTGTTAGCAGGGTGGTGTTGCGTGGGGGGGTGGCGGGCGAGGTGCGATGGTCGACGACCGTCCGCTCGTTCCGCAGGCTGGGCGAGGTCGCCGATCGGGGGGCTGGCGGAAACACCCCAGTCAAACCTGGTTCGCTTGGGAAGACAGGCCGGATTTCGGGAACAACGTTTCAGGACAATGGCGCGAGGGAGTCGCTTAAGCAAGTATCTAAACACCAAATATTAATTCCCGTATCACATCGCTCATGACACCAGCCCCAAGACCATCCCAACCTTAGAATCCCACTCCTCATCCCACCGTCTACTCCCCTCCCTCACCGCGCCTCTCCTCAACCCCTCCAACTCCCCGCTCCCCTCCTCACCAAATAACCTCCCCAAAATCCCCGCCAACTCCCCCGCCGTCTCAAACCCCCTCCCATTCACCCCTTCCTTAACCAACTCCCCAAAACTCTCATACCCAGCGTACGCCGCCACAGGCAAGCCCGCACCAAACATATCCACCACCTTCATCGGCAGATCCACCCCGGAGCTGCTCATGTGCAGACAGACGCCCAGATCGGCGCTCGCCAGCAGCGCCGCGTAGTCGGCGAACGGCAGGAAGGCCGTCGCGATGCGCACGTTGGGCAGCCGCCCCGCGGCGGTCAGCTCGGCGATCTTGCGCAGGTAGAGGTCCTTTTGCGGGCCCTTGCCTGTGATCACGGCTAGGATCGGGGTCGGGGTTGTGGAAGGCGTGGTTGTGGTGGCGTACTGCACCAGCGCGTCGAGCAGCAGGGAAAAGTCCTCGTCGGGCGTCCAGCTGGTGCTGCTGATGAGTAGGCGCATGGTGCCGTCTAGGAGGTTGGGGATGAGGGCTTTTTCTGCGGGTGGGAGGACGCGGTGGAGGATTTCGGCGCGGGTTTGGGTCTGGGTCTGGGCTGCTGGTGCTGCCCCTGAGGAGGGGGAGGGGAGGGGTTGGAAAATGGCGGCAGGCCGGTCGTGCACGGGGATCATGGGCTGCGCGACCGAGTAGGGCGGGTTGCGTAGCTGGCGCGCCATCGCGTGGGTCACTGTCAGGTGGAGGTCGCCGAGGCGGCCGAAGTGGCATTCGTAGAGCTTGGAGAGGGAGACGAGCGGGTGGTTGCGGCCGCGGGTGCCGGCGAGGATGGTCCAGCCGTAGTTGTGCCAGTCGATGATGAGTTTGGTGTTGCGGAGGCGGCAGGTTAGGCTGGCGATGGCGAGGGTAGGGATGGAGGGCGGGTTCTGGACGAGGATCCATTGCGCGGGTGGCAGGGTGTGGGCGAGCAGGAGGGTGAGGTGGTAGACTTGGTAGAGGACCTTGAATGGGGCGAACAAGAGGAAGGGTATGGATGGTGGTCTGCGTGGCGGCGTGGGGAGCGGGGTGATGGTGATGTTGGGGCTATTCACAACATCGGGGTGAGGTGAGGTCTCTGCCTCATCCGTCCATCGTTAGCAAGCCCACGTCTGTCTCTGCAGTGATGAGATAGAAACTCACCAAGGTACCCGATCAAGTTCACTTTCCCACCATGCTTGGCTATGCTCAACGCATGGTATGTCATGCGCGGGCTGCGACCGATGTCACCGAGAACGAGGACATGGACAGATACGTCCGCGCCTGGTGAGCCTGCGGGAGGCCCATCATACTTGGTGATGCTGAGGATGAGGTATGCGACAACGGCTGCCAGTCCGAGGATGCAAAGAATGAGGGCGGATATCAACAAAATGATCATCTTGGCATCTTGGGGTCGCCTTTTGGTGGAGAAGTCTCTCGACAATCAACCTTGAGATGCTGTGCCTAATTGTATGTTGCCAGGTGGCATCCCCGACGTCCGCGTGGCCGTTTAATCTGTACACAGTCCCAGTTGTGGCGGGCGAACGAACTGCAAAAGGGCGAGAAAGTGGATATCACACCACCTTGCAGTTCAAGAACCTCAAGATAAATTATTGCGAATGTGCTCAGCCTTGCGGTCGAGTGAGGTTGGCACCATCAGCCTTGTCCCACCCCCGAGATGATGAAGCTGTGTTGCTGCCCGTGTTGAATGTTGAAGCTCTGATTCGGCCCCATGCTCATGTCGGCTCTCGGGGTGCATGGTCCGGCGTGGTTGTGGGAGCAGGGATCTGGCTCGATCTCTCTGCAAGAAACCAATCAGAAGCCGGAATTCCCACCGACCGCGATAGCCTTTCCCCGCTGATTCAGGGGTTGCAGACGCAGATAACGCTAATGTGGAAGGACAGCGGCGACCAAGTCCCGCGACAGGGGGGATGGATGAGGGACCGGACCGACGAGACAAACAACCTGGAACCCAAGTCCCAGCGTGCCGGCGGCGGTGGAGTTGGCCTCGCTGCTCACATCCGCATGTCCACTTGACTCCCGTCATCCTCATCCCATCTCGCCAACGTGAAACGTACCGCAGCACACATTCTCTTTCAGCGCTCCCAACGTCTGACCGACTCCCAAGACCGGACGCCGGCGCATCGGGTCAACTGCACGGAACCGCATTGCGACCGCAGTTGGGGTTGCATCTGGCCACGAATCGCCTGGGCAACTGGGTACCAGCTTGCCGTTTCTTGACTACAGCAGCCGACGCTGCTAACCACGCCGTTCTTGACCTCGACGACGAATCCGAACCGAGCGATCGTCCGCCTAGCGACAACGGAAACAATTGCGCTTGACTCCAGCTCCTCACCAGCAGAGCGTTCGATGCACCCTGACAGGTGACACTGGGAGGGCTGACGACCTTCAAACCCGTGTTGACCGCTCAACCTACACAATCAACATCCTCGAACAAACAACCACCCGGAATACAATGGCGTCGTCGTACACATTGCCGGCCTCGGCTCTTTCTTCGCACCACCATCACGGTTCGGACGGCGCCTGCTCACACTCGCACACACATTCGCACTCACACGCGTCTTCTATGACGTCGTTGAGCCCGTCACGGAGTCGCAGAGACTCGCGGGCCAGCGGTGCCCGCTCCCATACCCGGAACCACCACCACCATGACAGCAGCAGCAACCTTGCACAATACCGCGCGAACTCGACCGTCCCGATGCCGAAGCATGTCCCGCCGCCGTTAGCGCCGACCACACAATGGAAGATAGAATCGACGCCGGGAGGGAGGTCGCTCTTGTCACCGACCTCGGCCAGCTTCGACGCTGCCGGCGCGTACGAGCCTCCAGTCGCGTCGCGCTCACGGTCGCATTCCCACTCCCACCATCATCACCACGACCACTCAGTGCAGCGCTCCAAGTTCACCTCGTTTCTGCTCACGTACACCTCGAGGTGGCCATTGCTGCACGCGGTTATGACAGACAAGGACTCGAGAAGGATATTCTACTTCATGAGGTTTGTGGCGTCCAGTCTTGGGTCTTTGCTGGAATTTGTTGGCTAATTTTTGGGTCGTGGGCAGTCTAAACCTTAGCTTCATGATGGTGCAGGCGTTCTACGGCTATGTGACAGACTCGCTGGGTCTCCTTAGCGACAGCGTGCACATGTTCTTCGATTGCGTGGCTCTGGCAGTCGGGCTGTTCGCGGCCGTCGCAAGCAAGTGGCCACCAAGCGAGAAGTTTCCCTACGGGTTCGGCAAGATCGAGACCCTGAGCGGTTTTGGCAATGGCGTCTTCTTGATCTTGATCAGCGTGGAGATCATGACGGAGGCTTGCGAGCGGATATGGGAGGGCAGGGAGACGAAGAGGCTAGGGGAATTATTCGTGGTCAGCACACTTGGACTTCTGGTCAACCTGGTCGGCATGATGGCTTTTGGTCATCATCACCACGGCCATGGGCACGACCACGGTCATTCCCACGGCGGCCACAGCCATTCTCAAAGCTGTAATGGTCATGCCCACGGCCACGACCACTCCCACGACCACGGCCACGATCACTCGCACAGCCACGACCACCACGAAAAGAAGCACGACCACAGCCACGGCGGAGACTCCCACTCCCACGGGCACGGACACTCGCACGACAACGAAAACATGCACGGAATCTACCTCCACGTCCTCGCCGACACGCTCGGCAGCGCCGCCGTCATCGTCTCAACCATCCTCACCCACTTCTGGAAGTGGTCCGGCTGGGACCCGCTGGCCTCCTTCCTCATCGCCGTCCTGATCCTGCTCTCGTCCCTCCCACTAGTCAAGTCGTCGGCGCGCCGCCTCCTGCTCACCATCCCGCCCGAGATCGAGTACAACCTGCGCGAGACCCTGTCCGGCATCACGGGCCTGCGCGGCGTCGTCGGCTACGCCGCGCCCAAGTTCTGGCTGGACGACCGCAATGTTGCCGGGGAGGGTGAGGCGCCCAATAAGTTGTTGGGTGTTATGCATGTCGTTGCGGCCCGCGGCGCGGATATGGAGGATGTGCGCGATCGGGTCAGGAATTATTTGATGGGGTATAATATTGATGTGACGTTGCAGGTGGAGAGGGAGGGCGATGCGAGCTGTTGGTGTGGGGTGGGACGCAGCCCGCTGTCGCAGTCGCATCGGGCGACGCCGAGTACGAGTATTTTCTGATGGGGGGTGCCGCAAGGTGTGCTGCGTTGTGTGTGTATGGGGATACCCTCGAGCGGTCTTGGGTGTATGACTGTGGAGAGTATCTGTGCTGTATGTTATGGGCGATGGGTTGTCTGTTTGGATGGATTTGTGGCCGGATCATTGGTCTTGAATCTAAACGAGTTATCAGCGTGTGTCTTTCAGGGGCTAGCCTGTGCTTGGTCTGGGAAGGGATTGGAGGTGTTTGATATTGGGTGGTTGATATGACGATATCCATATGGCATGGAAATCTTGACATCGTATTGGACGGACAAGGTATGTGCCACGCATCGACAGCGAAATCCAGGTTGTCGGGTCAAGACGGATGTTTGGTCTCGGGCCGATGAACCAGTCCCCATGGCTCGGGTAGCTCTGTCCGCCTCGCCCGCCTTTCTGTTCCTTTGGTGGATGCTGCCTGCCATTCCCCACCTTCCTGCATCCCGCGCTCAACCAACCGACTTTCTCTCCCAGACACAAGCACCAACCGAAGTCGAACACACCAAGCAACATGACCCGAAGCAACCAATTAACGGATAACATTGCCTGTCGGCGGCCGTCTGCTTTATGCACTGCCCGTGTAGCGCTGACCCCGCCCGCCATGCTGTGATCGCTTCTGCACCACCCGCCTTCGAGAAGTGTCTGTCATGGTCCTTTGGTTGCTGATCGTCTTCAAGTCGGCCTCATGGGAGGACCAAATTCTTCGTGGACTTATTCAAACAAGCCTCGATCAGCCGGGAGATGCCTGTTTTGACTGAGAATCCCAGTCTGTTCCCTCAATAGTTCTGTTCCTCCGCAGCGCGGAAGTCCCGGTGTAGTCATCATGTCCCGCGAAACACAGCCTCAGCACTTTATGCATGCTGTCACTCGTGCAGTTGGGGCGCTCCGGGAGGCTTTGGTCCTACTTACATGAGGGGGTCACTGATCGGGCTACGGATGGGTCCCCTCAAGGCAACCCCATATTCCCGTCAACACGTCGCTCCGCAGACTCTCCGTGGGCAACCTCCTTCGTTCCTGGCACCCTCAAGACACGCTCGTCTCTGTCACTTCGACAAGATGTCGCAGACACCCACGCTCACGCTCAGCAGTTCTGCTGAAGTTGGCCACCTCACACTGCCAACAGCAGAGGCTGGTTTGGAGACCGGCCCGATGGCGCCGTCGCACCGACTGGGGAGCATCGAACTGCTCTGGAAAGAAGCCCGAACCCAATTTCTGGACCAGCTTCCCCCCCGCCACCGGCAACTTGAAGAAGCTCTCACCGACCACACAACTCTCGAAGACACAGTGAAGACGCTCTCCCTGGCCAAGGACAAGGCAGAGAAGGCGTATGGGTCCAAATTCAAGGGGAAACCAGTGGATATCAACCTCGGTCGTGTTCTGCACCGTCTCGACTTCATCCTGCGTTTTGGTGACAAAGCGATGAATTTCGCTCCCGAGACCGTGTCTTGTGTTTGGGCAGCGTTTCGCCTGGTTGCGTCTGGGATAAGCCAGGATTTCGACTCGTGCCTGTTTATGGTCGACGCTGTTGATAAAATTTCAGACGCTCTGTTTGTCTGTCAGGTCTACGCCAAACGCCAGTTTTCCGAACTGAAGGACCAATCTTCTCTGTTGGCCGACAAACTGTTGGAGAAGATCCCACCTTTGTTGGTGTTGGTGCTGCGGTTTGCCTACGAAACTCGGAAACTCGTTGTCAAGAAGGGACATTTCGCTCGCATCTTCTCGATCATGTTTGGCGCCGGTCAGGAACTCAAGGAGATCTTCAAGGATGTCCAAAGGAAGCTTGACGAACTGAATCAGACTGCGGGCATTGCCTTTGACCAAGCCGTCATCCAAATACTTCAAGACACCCAGCAAGACAACAAAACGATTGTCAAGCATCTTGGCGACCTGGCCCTGTCCCACGAGGAGTTCACCGGGACCCTGAAGCAGATGGAACAAAAAGGTGAAGAGATCGCCAGAAATCTTCATGAGATGGCGAGGGAGCAGCTGAGAGACAGGCAACTACAAGAAATGCAGGCGCTGAATGATCAGCTCCAACGGGGGCCGAATTGGATTCAACGCGAAGCGGTTGCCGATTTGCACGAGCCCATCAGGACCATGCGCAGAAACTTGGACCGCAGGTATCCCAAAACCTGTGAATGGATCCTCACGGACGACCGGTTCTTGACATGGCTGGCACCTCAAAACGATAAACCTTCCAACAATCTTCTGTGGTTGTCAGGAGAGGCAGGCTTCGGAAAATCCATCCTCATGTCTTTCGTCATGGACCACCTGGAGCGTGAGGAAACACTCAGTTCTTCCAATGATAGGCCCGTGATTCTCTAGTTCTTTTGTAAGCTCGGAAATGACGCCTCTCAAAAAGGGGCCAAGGTTATTTCACATCTGCTCTACCAGCTTCTACATCACGCCTTCCTTGAGGATGCTCCCAGCGAGACGGCCCGCAGACGCCTGTCAGACGAAGAGACGTTGTGTCGACTTGATTCGAACGTTGGTTGTCAAACCCCATGAGACAAGGTTCGGCCTCGACAACGTTTCTCTGTTTCGTGATCTTGCCAAAGCCTTCCACCGCCGGGTTTTTGTGATTTTGGACGCCCTAGATGAATGTGACGACAGAACCGACGGACTCCTTCGCTTCCTGGGACAACTTGTTGGCACGGCGCCGGATCTTCGACTATTAGTCTCCAGCTGACCTGGAGGAGACATCCATGATGCCTTCGAACATTACGGCCCTCTGAAAATCGACATTGAGAAAGACACCACTGAAAAGGACGTGGGGGCATACATTGCTGGCTCCTTAAGAACCATAACTCGGTTTGACCCCGGCAAAACGCAGGAGAGCAGCGACCCACATCGCAAGTAAAGCCGCTGGCATGTTTCGCTGTGAGTAAATCCCCCGCCATAATACAATTATCTGACTGACAATTCTCATCAGACGCGAACCTTGCTGTGGAAGGTCTCAAGTCCCCAGCAGCTCTTAGAAAATCGTTTAAGCAACTCATGGACGGTCTGCCCGACGGATTAATGGACCTTTACGAGCAAGAACTTTGTGCCCTTGAATCGGCCAAACGGGACATCTTAATGGTTGCACTGAGATGGCTGGTCTGCGGCGAAGGAACCATCTCGTTGACTTTGGTTGCGGATGAACTGGAAGGCAGATATCTTCACGATGACGCCGACCCCGAAACAGAGGAAGACGAATCAGCGGGAGGCAACCAAAGCCTAGGAGCTGTCGACATGGACTAGCCGCCAGAAATTGAAGACAACCGCTCAGCCTGGGAGGTGGCTGAGGAATTGGAGCGAGATTGCAATGGCCCGTTGAAGTCCGCCGGTCGCAATTTTCTCAAGATCGACCACCAAGGCACCCTTTCCCTGCAACATACCTCTGTTCGGGACTACATAATATTGAGGTCCGGAAACCCCAGCACAAACAACAGGGAGATGCTGTGTGAGAGATGCCAACACCAATTTGGGCACTTTTCCTCTGCTGAGGCGGGTTTGAAGCATGGACATCTCGCCCTGGCCCTCAGGTGCTTGAGGATGCTCAACTGCCCTGAATTTCAGAGGAGGTACCTCCCCGACTCTGTCCTCGAGGAGCACGAAAAGCCCTGGCGGGTTCTTGAGCTCATGCACCAACTTCGATTCGCCCTGCACCACTGGGTAGACCAAACTTTGGCGGACGGCAGCTCACTCACCTCAAATGCTACGTCAACTACAGCAAAACTTGGGTCTCCTTCAGATGAACGCAACGTCCGCTATGCACTCACACATTGGCATTATCATGTCAGGTGGGCTCAGTTCCACTGGCAGGTGCATGAACGTGTCACCCCGGAGTGGGTGGACCTTTACAAACAGATCGAGCAGTTCTTCAACAACACGACCCCTTTTCGAGTCTGGCAAAGGAAGGTTCTTCCTTTCCGATACTTCAGACAGTTCGGCCTGCCTATCCATATCGCGTCTATGTATGGAATTTCGCATTACATAAGACAGTATGTGGAGGGCGGAGGCGACCTTGAGGTCGAGGACGAACAAGGCAGGACGCCGTTGCATATTGCATGTTCCGACCGGCGAGGGCACCTCGTGGTGCGACTTTTGGTTGAACATGGTGCAGATGTCAACAGGCGTACCAGGAAGGGTGGCAGGCGAATGGAAACACCCTTATCGTTCCTGGTTGGATCACATGCGCCGGTGGAACTGGTTCGGTACCTTCTTGACAAGGGCGCAGAAGGCAAAGGGAGACATTTCTCTCATGGCACCATCCTCAAGGCGGCAATCTGCAATCGAGATCTCGAGGCGGTAAAGGCGCTTGTCGAGTATGGGGGGATTGATCTCACGGGACCGCGTTCTGCGGATAGAACTGCGTTGAGCGATACCGTTTTTTATGGAGCGCCTGAAATCATCCATTTCCTTTTAGCCAGGGGAGCGAGTGTTAAGATCTGGAATCCCTTGTTGAGCCCTCCTATCTTCTCGGTGATGCGCAGAGCTGTGGCGATTACCGAGATGCTACTGGCAGCGGGTGCGAGTATCGATGCAAGGGAGCCTCACACCGGCGAAACGGCGTTGCACCATGCCATCAAGCTTGGAAGGATGGATCAGGCCAACCTTCTGCTGAAGCATGGAGCCAGCATTGTTCTCAAGGACAAGATGCTGTATAACGCGTTCTGGCACGCCACACTCGCACCATGGGTTGGACCAGAAATACGGATATTCACTCCGATTCTGCCGACACTGCTCCAGATGCTCGATCATGTACAAGGCGGGAAATCCGTCTTGCATGAACCCAACCTGTCCGGCACCACGCTACTTCATTTATGTGCTCAGAGGGGTGATCTTGGGGCGGTTCAACTCCTTTTGGATGTAGGTGACAGCCAGGCTATGGTGTCGCAGATCGACAAGGCAGGAGCAACCCCTCTTCACGCGGCAACGGCCAATGGGTATATGGAGATAGTGGGATTTCTTCTCAAACACGGCGCTGATATTCTGGCGACCACCTTTGCTGGTGACACCGTTCTGGACATCGCCGTACGTCAGTGGGACTACTGGCCGTCCATGCGAAGAGGCAGAAACCGTTATCAACATATTCTGGAACTTCTCTTGGATAACGGCATGCCAATTAGCACCGCTCTCGCGCCAATGATGCTCCTTCTGGCAGCCGGTTACGACTCAGCGGTGATTTGCCTTCGACTTGTCCGCTTTGATAGCCAGCTCATCAAGGTGCGGGACAAACATGGCTGGTCCCCGCTCATGCTGGCTCTACAAAACCGGAGTTACGGAGCGATTCAGGCCTTACTTTCTCTTGACAGGTCACTTGATTCCAACGATGATAGGGGCCCTGTACTTGGGGCCCAACCGTCCGGGTGGGGAGAAGTCCCCGAGGAGCTTGAGTTAAGGAGCGACCAACTGGAGCCCCAAAGAACGATTCTTCACCCAACTAACGATTGTGTGCTGCGAGCCAACCACCCGGTCCCATTCAACACCTCCCGGTATTATTGGGAAGTTGACGTCATGAAGGTCAAGGAAATCACTTTTGCTATGGGCATGTGTCTGGAGTCTGCCTGCTTGGTGCAGGAGCCTAAACTGCCCAACAAGTGGAGCAGGTCATGGAAATATCGCAGCGTGGATGAAGAAAGGGTCTCGACCGCCTTGGACTACGGGGCGCAACATTTCCAATTTTTTGGGCCGACCTATCGGCAGGGAGACACGGTTGGATGTGGTATTGACTTTGCCAAAAGGGTGGTATTCTTCACTAAGAACGGGGAGCTTCTCGGTGAGTACCTATCCCAAGATTCCCAACGAGACAACCAGGACTCGACACCCCTGGTTGTACTGTACGCACCCATGAACGAATACACCCACTGCTAACACACCTGGGTTGTGGACAGGCGATGCCGTTGGGGAACTCTCTTATGGTCGAATGTTTCCTGTTCTGGAATTAGATGAGGGAGGAATGTTGTGTATCAGTGCGAACTTTGGAACCGACCCAGGCAAGCCGTTCCTGTACGACCCCAGCCGATACGGGGCGGAGACGACGCAACCGACTGAGTCCCTGGGAAACCTTCGGGGTATTGCATTTTGGACAGGGTCGTTGGTTGAGAGGTTTCTCGAATGAGACATAGTTGCAATTGATCATCTTGACAGTCCTTCCTATCGAATACATTTCTTCTGCCTTCACCAGTTCATAGCTCACAATGTTTTTACCCCTGAATGTTGAGAGTCAAAAGGTGTTAAGAGGGTTAGGGTTGTCAAGTGTCGCCTTTTTGGCCCCCAATGGCTCATCTCGTTCACATGCCAATCTCTCAGCTCAACCTCACCCAGCAATCAACGGACATCAATCACCACCAAGGAAGAAGGACTTGGCGCGCGCACCTTAAATTTTCTCCTTGGACCCTTACGTGCGTGGGGCATCACGCGGCTCGAGTTGGGGAAGCGATGACTTGGGGGACGACGTCAATTGGCCGGGAGATATCAGCCTCGTCACCCGTCTGTCCGATGCAGATGTGCGTCGCGCGCCGGACGATTGGAATGAGACGGCGGCAAGCAGCACGCAGAGTTGGCCACCTGCCCCTCCACACCCCGCTCCCTGTTGCAAGCATCTCCATGAAGCCGAGAACGGCCGTCTGAATTTACCCCACGTTTTTGCGCGCGATAAGTGATGAGGGGACCCCACCATCGCACGGGACACTGGTGTTTCAATCACGAACTGCGCGGCAACCGAACAGGGTCCCGTCTGGCCACGCGAACAGACAGAAAGTCGGATGACTTGAGAAGCGAGATGGCCATCCATTTTTATTGTTGGAAGCATGTGCTTGCCGGCAGTTGCGGTACGCTACGGATAACTAACCGTCTCTGCTTTCTCGAGGCACGGTTTGTTTTGCGAGTTTCCAATGCCAGCTTCATAAGAAACGGCGTGATTGATCTGTCTCTTCAAACAGTTTCAAACTGTTTGTATTTCAACTTTTTGGCAAGGCTGACAAAACAGCCCAGGCCTGGCCCCTCGGTGCAGTTGGCGACTTTGCTCGGGGAACGGAGACCGAATTCCACTGAATCCACCAAGAAGGGCGGGGCTGAGATTCCCTTTTGCCGAGGTTCCGACCAAGGCCCCAGGCCCGGGTGGGTGACGTCCATGGCTGAACAGTTGCGACGGGCCGAGCGAGGTACCTCAAAACCCCACCGATCACCCAGCACAGAACCTAGGTAGTGAGCATCCCAAAAACCAGAAACAACAACTCGATCCGCTCTGCAACCACTTCGCACTCCTTTTTTTGCTTTTGACACTTTGCAGCCCGAGACCAAATCACCTCTGATCCGCGTGCCATCCCTTTCGATTGTTAATTGTTTTGTTCTACCCATTCCAAAGCACTCGACTTCGAACGACGCGCTTGCTTCAGGACAGGCTTGCGCAAGCGGAACACAGAGGCGAGAAAGTGAAACTCGCAGCCCGCAGAAGAAGAATCTGTTGATACCCTTTCACCACGCCAACGACACATAGTCACAATGACCTCGTCAACCTCGCAATCCGAGACCGCCGCCGCGGTGGTCAACCAGAAGTTGCAGTCTGCCCTGCCCCACGCCGTCGCTGAGAAGCTCCCCCACATTCCTGAGACCAAGGAGGAACTCAAGGCCGAGATCAAGGCCGAGGCCAAGGCGGCGGCCTCCTCGGGCCTCTCGCAACTGCGGTCCTTTGTCGCCGGCGGCTTCGGCGGTGTGTGCGCTGTCGTCGTCGGCCACCCCTTTGACCTGGTCAAGGTGCGCCTGCAGACCGCCGAGAAGGGCGTCTACTCGAGCGCCATGGACGTCGTCAAGAAGAGCGTGGCGAAGGACGGCCTGCGCCGGGGTCTGTACGCCGGCGTGTCCGCGCCGCTGGTCGGCGTTACGCCCATGTGTATGTCCTCCCTCTCTTCCCGTTCCTCTGTAAAACCACACCTAAACAAACCCAACTAACTCCACCCCCCACTTCCAGTCGCCGTCTCCTTCTGGGGCTACGACCTCGGCAAGTCCATCGTCCGCTCCACCAGCACCGTGGCCCCCGACGGCTCGCTCTCGATCGCGCAGATCTCCGCCGCCGGCTTCTTCTCCGCCATCCCCATGACCGCCATCACCGCCCCCTTTGAGCGCGTCAAGGTCATCCTCCAAGTCCAAGGCCAAAAGAAGCTCGCGCCGGGCGAAAAGCCCAAATACTCCGGCGGCCTGGACGTCGTCCGCCAGCTCTACAAAGAAGGCGGCGTGCGCTCCGTGTTCCGCGGCTCGGCCGCCACCCTCGCCCGCGACGGGCCGGGCTCCGCCGCCTACTTCGCCGCCTACGAGTACATCAAGAAGGCCCTGACCCCCAAGGACCCCGTCACGGGCGAGGCCACCGGCAAGCTCAGCCTGACGGCCATCACCTGCGCCGGCGCCGGCGCCGGCGTCGCCATGTGGATCCCTGTCTTCCCCATCGACACCGTCAAGAGCCGTCTGCAGACTGCCGAGGGCAATGTAACCATTGGTGGTGTTGTCAAGAGCTTGTATGCCAAGGGCGGCTATAGGGCTTTCTTCCCTGGCTTTGGGCCTGCTTTGGCCAGGGCTGTGCCTGCCAATGCGGCGACCTTCTTGGGTGTTGAGCTGGCGCACCAGGCTATGAACAAGGTTTTCAACTGAGTGTGTGTTGATTCAGCTGTTCGGGTGGCTGCGGGTTGTGCGTGCTTTGGGATAGATGGGTAGACTTGCACTGTGTGTGTGTGCGTGTGTTGTCTGGCTTTTTCAGGGCGTGGTGGGTTTTTTGGCATTTGTTTTCTTTGTCATGGATACCTCGTTTCTGTGTCAAAAGTCGTCTGGTTGTGGCTCTGTCGAGCGGAGGAGTTTGGGTTCTTTTTTATACATGGGGCATTTTGGTAGATCTGAAGCATTTTTTGTTGGTCTCGTTCTTGCTCTTTGCGAGTAGTGTTTTGTGGTGGTGACGCGCAGTTTGTGCTTTCAACAAGGCTGTCGGCCAGTTACTGCTGATGATGGTTATATGTAAACTTGTGTGCTTAACGCCTAGACATAGATTATGAGGTCAACGAAGACTGGTTTAGATGTCATTCATTGTCAGGGAGTCTTTTTGGTACCAGCACCACTGTGCTGGCCTATGTCGGGCTGTTAACACCCTTAGGTATGTACATACATGACGACAGCTTGTGTGGTTGAAGACTCTCAGTCTCTCGAATAAACTTCTATCAACTCAAAAACTTCCCCCCACACGCACCACAAACACCCTCCCCAACCAGCCTCCTAACCTCCGCCCGCCTCTCCCTATCCCTCTCCCTCTCCTCCCCGGCCTGATCCTCCTCCCCACCCCCACCGCCACCACCCCCGGCTGCCGCCGCCATCACAACCTTACTAACCAACACCTCCGCCCTCATCGTCCTCAACCCGCACGCGCCACAATTGCGCGTCGCGCCGGGCGTCTGCACCGCCAGCCCGGACGTGGCACACGTCCCGAAGAAGTGCCCGTGGCGGCAGCCGCTGAGGGCGCCGCGCCGCCTGTCCATGGGCGCGCTGCATAGCTCGCAGGTTTGCGTTGCTAGTGCTGGGGCGAAGAGGGTTTGTAAGGTTTGGTTTGAGGGGGTGGTGGTGGTGTTGTTGTTGTTGCTGCTGGGGGTGGTGAGGGTTGCTTGGGAGGGATGGTGGATCCCTGGGACCGGCGGGCCGTTGCCGTAGAGGTTTTCGAAAAGCTTGGCTTCGGTTGTGAGGGGGGTTGTGGTGTACGGGTAGTTCGGGGTCGGGGTGTAGGTGGGCGTGTCTTTGGGGTTGAAGGAGGGGAGGGTGGTGAAGAAGTCTTGCCGGTCTTGGAGTCGGTGACGGCGCGGTTTGTGGCCAAAGAGGACGCTCGAGCGCACCGTGTGCCAGCCGCCGCGCTCCGGGTGTTGGGTGCTGTGGCTGCTGGCGAGGACGGCGGATATGCCGCCGCCGGGTGACAGGGTGAGGCCATGCAGGCGGAAGCGGTGCGGGTGGATCTCGGGGATGTCGAGGGCGGTGGCCTCATCGTTGCCGTTGATATTCTCCTCGTCTGCGAGCGAGTCGAGATCCCCGTCTAGGTCCAGGTCGCTTTCCTCGTCTTCCGAGTCTGAGCCAGAGCCCTCGGAGCCGCTGTCGTCGTAGGTGCGTGTGAGGTGCATGTCGAGCGGGACTAGAACCTCGAGTTTCTGCGCAATACTACGAACCCACTGCGGCCGCGGATCTTCAGTGGGATCGCTCGTAGAAGGGACGTTGGTTTGATACCAGTCGTGAGTAGTGGCAGTCGCGGACATGCGAATGAGCGTGTAGAGGGGTGTTGGGGTGGGGTTCGCGAGGTCAGGGGGGTGGATGACAAGGTCTGAGAGAGTTAGTCTTGGTCAGGGCTAAGAGGGAGCGCCGCCAGGGTAAGACATACCAACAATGGGGTTTTGAGAGCCTCGTTCTGCGTCCTCGCGGTACACAGTCCCACAACTCCAAGCGTCGTGCTTCTTTGTTGGGTGGCCCGGTGCCCCAGAGACTACGACATCGAATTGTCTGAGGTCGAACCCTGTGGCGATCAGTCCCCGGCAAGAGCTGGTAGCGCCGTGGTCCCAAACCTTTGTCCTGTCAGCAGCTTGGTACTTGGTCATCAATAGAACAGGGTTCGACGTACCGCATCCTCGAACTCGACGAAGGAGTCGGCCGAGAGGTGCACACAGACACCGTGAATGTCCTGGGTACCAAGTTGGACACTGGGGAGCTCACCCCTGACCCACCGGTCCTTGATGGTGACTTTCCGAAAGCCAACGTAGTTCCGGTCGGTGAAAGACAGAACACAGGTGCGTGAATCACCAGTTTGCAGCCATGGTCCCCATGTGAGACCAAACGAGGTGCCGTAGGGGACCCAGTCTGGGTCTACTGGCTGGTCGGGGGTAAGCGATGGGTTCGGGACATATCGGCCAAGTCATGGGTTGGACAACTCACGTTTGCTGCTTCATGCGGTCCTTCAGCCTTGCAGCGTGCAACCTCGTGCACAAGCCAGACGGCTGTCTCGCGCGGCCCGGTGTTCCGGAACGACGAGTCGCCTTTGGGCTTGCCTTCGTCCTCCACAAAGACACATTGCACACTGAGGATGGCAATTTCCTTGACGTCGTTGATGGTGGCAAGCAGTGCCTGACCGGGCGCAATCTCACGGGCCCACGCAAAGCCACGGATGTACTCGCTGATGTCTGTCTGCTGGCCCGGGACGATCAAGCGCTCGCCCACACCCCACAACACGATCCAAGAGTTAAGCTCGCGGCGCTGCAGCATTCCCTCGTTGGCGCGCGATAGTATGTTGTCGGGTTCGCTGCCGTCCCCAAACATGGCAAGCGTGCCAGAGCCAGTCAAGACAGCCAGGATGGGGCGACGATTGACGCCGAGTCCAGAGGGAGACCAGGCGATGGACACGACATGGTTCATGCTGCTGCCGACACCGGTGATGGGCCCGTACCCTGCGCCGTAGGGTCGATTAAACCCCAAGCCTGCTCCTTCGCCGTCTTCGTCCTCTGAGTCGAGGTCGTCATCGTCGTCGTCGGCCGCCGATTCGTCGTTGCTGTCGAGATCCTGGACCTCGCCATCGGCAGCGCCTTCATAAGGAAATGGAATCTTCTCTGCCACGAAGAGCTCTCGGTTAAGGCGCGGGTCTAGTGGCGGGAACGACACGGGCATGTGCTTGCTGCCCTCGGAGTACTGTGCGCGGAGGGCCTGGTGGTTGAATTTCTTTGCCTCCTCTTCGTCATCTTCCTCGTCTGAGGTTTCGTCGTCGTCGGTCGCCCATGTCCCTGGTGTGTAGTCGTTCATGATGGCCTTCAGCCTTGCCCTGCGCTTGGAGAGGTCGGGGAACTCTGGGACAAGGACATGGACAGAGTCGTCAGCCGTGACGGCCAGGTCACCGTCGCATGAGAATTGGATGGCTCGTTTGACTAGGGGCCGCGAGTTGAGAGTGATTTCTCGGAGCGGGAGAAACTTGTACTCTTTTGTCAGCTCGTCGCTCAAGGACAGGGCGGCAGCTGCCAGCTTCATCAAGGCTATTGGGTTCATTGCAAGGGAGAGGGAAAAGCAGAAGCGGAGGGGAGGGTAGGTAGGATGGATGAGGGCCATGCTTTCATCAGAGGGAGGATGGAACGGGGTAATAGGAAGAAAAGAGGAGAGATTCTGCTCGAAAGAACTGCCAGCCAGAGAAAATGCACACTGGCCATCTTTGAACGGACGAAACGAAGACGAGTCGCATGTTTTGGGGGAGAGGGAACGGTAGGTTCTGTGTTGTTCTGCTCTCCTCTGCACTCCTCTGCTCACACCAAACAAAGACTCGCTCACATCACGCGCACTCACCTTTTGTTTCTTGGGGCTGGACGCAGCAGCGCTCATGGTGATGGATTTTTACAGGGTAAAAATAATGATCTTGTACTCAGTTTATGTTTATTGAGCGGAGGTTCAGGCATTTTTGCCAAAGGCGTCACGCCGGCATTGCACTGATAAGGCAACTGATGAAAGTGGAAAGTCGTGGTGAAAGAAAAGGATTGCGAGTTTGAGACTCGAGCTCCACATCACGAATGCAAGAGAGACTGAGAGCTCGAGAAACGGATGGCAACCCTAACCCTTCGTTCACTTTTCTTCATGAATGGTTCGCTTTCAGTGACTTTAAAATCTGGATATTGGGACAGAAAAACTAGAAAGAAAATAAATATGTACTTTGGATGCAAAAGCAACGCTCACCTGCCCGGCCCCTCTAGATATGAACTCAACCCCCACAATAACGTACACCCTGCGACCGCAGCCGCCCCAAAGATCTTCTTGGTCAACCAGTTGTCATCCGTCAACGGATTCGCAACCCGCACTTTCTTCCGCCCAGCATCCTTCTCCCCGGTCTGCCCGGTAGCGTTCGCCTTGGATGCTGCTGCTGCCTCCGCTGCCTCCTCCTCGTCCGCCTTCTCATGCAGCGCCGCAATCGTCCTGCTGAGCGACAGTAGGTCCTCCTCCAGAGCTGTGGTGTTGTGCTTGGCTCCGTCGACCTCGACGTTCTGTACGTTGCCAAAGAAATCCGTTACCAGACGTTTCCGCGCCGCCTCTGCGCCGCCGCGGAACAGGTCGTAACGGACGCCCGCGTGCGAGTGGATCTTCTCGTACGTGTAGCTGTCAAAGAGCTCGCCGACAGTCTTCTTACTACTGCGGTCGCGCACTTCCGCTTCGAGGAATTCCAGGTTGTAATATGTGTAGCGGTCGATGACGGCGACACCGATGTCGTTGTCGGCGTGGTGCGAGTAGGACGACTGGTCCAGCTCGGAGGAGCCCGTCGCGATGATGTTGGGGGAGTAGAGCTTGCTGTACATGGTGTTGGCCTGGCAGGTGTCGATCATGAAGAGGATCTCGTTGTATCTGCCTCCGGCGTTAGTCTCGAGGCCACCAGCTCGCGGCGCCAGTCCATGGCTCGGCTCAGCTCACCTCTTCTTCTCCCACATCTGCTCGAATGCGTCGGCCAGATCAAACGCGCCAATCTCCTCGGCGTCCTGGAACTTGAGGAACTCGTTTCCGCCATGGCCTGTCATGTACACCAGAATATTGCTCCGATCGTCCGTCAACAGCCGCTTGCTCCGGGGCATCTCCTCCCCGACGCGGTCCGTCAGCAGCCGGATAAAGTTCTCCACCGTCACCTCATATCCCCTGTAGTCCACCTCGATATTGTCTCCGTAGAGGTCGACGGCGCGATCGGCGTTGGAGTAGACGGTCCCAGGAAAGGCGTTACGGGGGTTGCAGGCCATGTCGTCGGGCAGCATCAGGATGATCTGCGAGTCGGGGATGCCCAGGCGCTTGACGGTGCGGTAGATGGACAGCACATTGGCCAGGTGGCGGTAGTTGAACCAGAAGCGCGACGTGCATACCAGCACTGCCCAATTGCTCGTGTGCTGCTCGGCTGCAACGGTCGCGGCGGGCGACAGGAGTGCAGCTGCGAGCAGCGCAGGAAGGCCGAGGAGCCCCGAGAGCTTCATCGTTGATGTCGTTGATGTCGCACTCGTGGACACAAGGAGGGCATTCGGATGGGTGTGTGCTAAGTTAAGTATCGCTGTCGTCACCTGTCTCTGCCACTCTCCATCGGTTCCGCGCTTCAGCGACGAGGCGATGCAGAAGTTCGTCAGGACTGTCGCGGTTATGCAGATGGTTTGTCATCGACGCGCAACGAGTCTAAAGTTGGATCGATGCGCTGAAGTAACACCGTTACATAAGCGACCCCTGGCTGCTTGGCCCACTGATCGGTCATTGGAGGCCAACACTCTCCGGCATGCTGCTCCCCGTTCACGTTAGCGGCCCGGTTCCCGCTAGCAGACAATCCTTGCCCCGGGTTCGAGGTGTGTGCCATGTGCCATGTGACAGACACCATGGCCAGCCGATGACTGTTTGCTTTTGCTGATGATTTAATTCCGATGGCAAGAACACACCCACGGTGCGAAACAGCCTCGGGAGTGAGCAGGTGCCTGAGCGGCAACGAATTATCTGTCCTGGCACCTTGGGTCCCTTGTTCTTTTTCTTCGGTCATTACATACACGCGTATTGCACAGACGATGGAATTGAAGCTTCAACCAAATTCTCTGGCATGCACAGCATCTTGACCTGCAGATGCATGATCCCACGTCATTCGTTAGCTGGGACGAAAGTGGAATTGTGAGCTGAGGGGAGCCCGCATGCGATTGGACAGACGCCGTGACGGCACGCTCTTGGTGGGCCGAGAGATGACGAAAAAGGAATACGTCAAAAGAAAACAGCGGGTGGCCAAGCAGAGACAATGAGACCCAGCCTCCACTGAGGGGAAGGCAAAGCTGCAAGAACGGGCACTTGAAACTGGCACAGCCCGCACTTGATGCGTCAGGCAGGTACGCTGGGTGACGGTGACGGGAGCAGTGACAGCAGCTACCGGCCGCAGGTTTAGGAGGTGGAGCCCGTGCGGGCATGGCAATTCGTAACCCCTGCACACACCACCAGCAGCTTCCCCGCCTTACCCCCGCGCTGGCTGCCCGTCCATCACCAAACTGCCCGCATCTGGACGCTCAGGGTCTCCCAGTTCGATTTTTTAGTTCAGACGCCTTGCGCGTGACACGGCCGTGACGACTGAAGTAATCTCTTTGACTTTGGTCCCCCATTATAAAAAGAAACAAGCGCCCATTCTTATCCCGTCCAGACCCAAAGTTCCAAAGCTTAAAAGCTCGAACAGCCCCAGAAGCTCTCGGTTTTCCTGCTTGCCAGCCGCTTCCCAGATTCCCAGTCGCTTCCCAGTTTGGACTTTGGTGTTTCCACGAACCCCGGCGTCGCCCCGATCACCCCACCTCTTTGTGCAACCCCAGGGCCAAACAGCATCGCCCATCTCGCACAACTTCGAGACTCAAAGACCACAACCGATTTTCCCTTCTTACGTCTCTTCGTCTCTCCGATTTGCAGTCGACGAACCCAGGAAAGCAGCCAGCAGCCATGGGACGCCCCCCGGCGTACTTGTTTGTAGTGAGGTACGCAGCCTCCATCCCCCACAAGGACTTTGGGTAGCTCCCAGCTCCCCGAGGGCATCACGACCAGGTTGTCGCCGCCATGCTAACGCGGTAAAACAGACACGGATATCGACTTGACGCCGCCGACAAGCAATGGCACCTCTCGTCCCCGACGCCATACGACCCGCCGCTGACATATAACGGCTGGCAACAAGCGAAGAGCCTGGGTGCCAGAATCGCATCCATCCTGCGCGAGAGGGTGCAAGAGGACGAGCTTGCCGCCCGTCTAAACCCAGATCCATCAGCCAGGCGGAAGCGCAAGAGATACGAGGTAGTCCTGCACAGCTCGCCCTTTCTCCGCTGCATTCAGACCTCGATCGCCATCAGTGCCGGCCTTGCCCAAGACTCGGCTCCTTTCGGGCCCCCGAACCATCGCGCAGACTCGCACACCCCCACCCCCACCTCCACCGCCGACGGCCGACCGAGACCGACACTTGTTACCGACACGACTGCCTCTCCTGCCAAGGTGCGAAAATCGATCCTCCGGCTGGATGCCTTCCTCGGAGAATGGCTCTCCCCAAGCTACTTCGAGTTTATCACCCCGCCGCCTGAGTCGGTCATGATGTTGGCCAGCGCCAAGGCCGACCTCCTCCGCCGCGAGGACTTCACACACCACCCCAACGTTAGCTTCCGTCCCCACTCCAACTCCCAAGGGCAGCTTTGGAGCCCGATAGGCAGGTCGGAGTCGGGGTCTTGGCCCAACGACGGCCCAGCCAATGCTCCGGGGTCCGCGGCGAACACGGCGGCTTCCCTGGGGTCCGGTGCGGGCACCAGTGGCCGTAATGACCAGCAAGGGCAGGCAGTATCTGGTTATGTGGCGCCCGTGCCCCACTACGCCGTCCATAACCACACCATTCCCCCAGGGTACGTCTCGCATGCGCGAGACGCCTGTGCCATGATCGACTATCAATGGCAGTCCACGCGAAGCGCCCTGGACTGGGGAGATGGCGGCACGTTTCCGGAGGAGTGGGCGGCCATGCACAAGCGCTTCCGTGCCGGCGCACAGTGCCTAGTGGACTGGTATTCGACGGCAGAGAGACCGACCCGGCCCGTCACCAGAACAGCCAGAATGGACCCTGCCAATGAGTTCCCGGACGATGACGACGTCGAGACCGAAGCGGTCGTCATCCTCGTCTCCCATGGTGCCGGCTGCAACGCCCTGATCGGAGCCATCACCCACCAGCCCGTTCTGATGGATGTCGGCATGGCTTCCCTTACCATGGCGGTCCGCAAGCCCAGCGCGGAAAATCTGGGTGGCCCGGAAGGACCCAAGCAGACGCCTCCTATCCACGAGCTGTACGACCTCAAGCTCTTTGCGAACACCGACCACCTGCGATCTCCCGCCGAGAGCCCCGCTGTTTCACGATCGTCCATGTCAAACGTGTTGAACGGCATGCGGTCACGGCACTCGTCATTCGGGACTTCCATGAACAGCTTTTCATGGAACGACCGGCCCGGAAGCAGGAACTCGGCCGCGAACGGGACGTCGGACAGCCTCGCAAGGAGCCCAAACAACGACTCAACGGTTCCCCGGCTCTCGTTCGCCGTCAGCACCGGTGGTATCACGGTCGGAAGCGGCGTGACGTCCTTCAACGCGACGCGGCCCTCAAATCTGGGACGGACTCCGAGCATCGGGCTCTGGTCGCCGATTGCAACACGCTTTGAGGACGAAGAAGACGAGGACGACGACATCCCGGTCTTGAACTTTGGTTTCGACAAGCTCGCGACGACCGAGAGCGGGAGCACTCCGAAGGCCGGCCCACCACCAGAGTCGAGCCGCGAGGCGGGGGACGCGACCGCTCGGAACGGGATAGGGGCCGTTGACAAGCCGACCGCGAATGGCGGATCCGGCATCTCGAGCGAGCGGTCACCGAGGCCTGAGGCGAAGCAGCTTGGGGCTGGTGCCGGCGGGTTGTGGGGCGTTCCCAGGCCCCCGGACGATGCGGACCGGCTGCGGGATCTCAGTGGCTCAAAACGGAGATGGACTGTCACTGAGCGGAGTTAGGCGCGTTGTCCCTCCGGGGATTTGGGCTGTGGTGTTGGTCAGCGGAGCGATGATCTTCCTGCTGGCTCGGGCATGGGCGCACAGCAGCACTGTGTGTAGTTCTTTTTTTGGGTTTGTCTTTTTCATCGGGGATAGTCAGCGGGTTCTGGGAGTTTTGCGTGTTTTACTAGCGTTATCAGCGGGGAGTATGGCAGTATGGCACTGGGGATTCATGTGGCTGCCCTCATGTAGGGATTTTAGCGGGCGTGTAATGGGAGCAACAACACTTGGATGCACAAAGGGGTTTCTTGTCGCGGTTTGGCAGCGCAATAATTTGCAATGGCGGGGACCAGAAACATGGGAGAAACTATCAACTCGTTAATATACCCAGTACAGTTATCTTTTCACATCTTACCTCCTACTTGCATTATTTTTATTACCAAGTGAACCCCCTGAGATGCTCAAGACGGAAGAGTCGACACCAAATGGATGATGCCTTGAGCTCAACAGACACTTCCATGCTTGAACTGCCACCAACAACCCACCCCAGCTCGTCCCATCTCCCATTCTCCCCCAGTTTGATCGACGCGGCCCATCTCACGGCTGACCCGTCTCCCAGCACCACCGCCCCCGGAAGCGGAAAGCTTCCAGAAGCCTTCCGTCTGTTCCATTTTATCCGCCGTCAAGTCTGCGACGGGCAACAGCACAGGCTGAACGGGAACTGGCTGTTCTCATGTCATGGACTTTGGCTGAAGGAGACTTGAGTATATGTATGTGTATATTGAGAGATAAATAGATAGGTGTGGCCACCCAACTGGCGAGGGCCGGCCGACTGTTCTGTCTGGGTGCGCTTTTATGTTCTGTTGTTGTTTGTTTTAAGGATGTTCGTGGTATCATCTCATATATCATGACCTGGTGGCATTGCCCGCTTTCGACAAAGCGAGGAAAAAAGAAAAAAGAAGAAAAAAAGAAAACAAAAAGAAAAGACTCCCAATCGCCAGCTCCCAACCTGAACGCGGCCCAGATCCGTTGGTTGCCCGTCCTTTTCATCAGTCATCTCATTCATTCATACCGAAGAGCCAGGTAGGTAAAACGCATCCCAGCCGACAACCATTCATCATCACAAGCAGGCGGCAACATGAACGACAAACAACAACGCAGCACCTCATACCCAATCAGTCCAAATCAAAGAAACTCCCCGTGGCCCTCTTCAACCCCTCCAAATCCACAAGCCCCATTACCCTCCCATCCCACCTCCTAATCCCCTCCCCCCACAACCACCACACCGACCCAACCAACGCAACAACCACCACGAGCGCGATCGCCACACCAATACAAAACTCGCGCAGCCCAGTCCACCAGCACACGGCATTCGGCACGGCCATGACAAACACCCCCGCCACCAGCGCGCGCCAGCACGCGACGGCAGCCGTCATGTCGGCCGTGTTGCGCGTGGCGACGCCAAAGTTGGAGCCCGTGAAGGACGTGCTGGCGCGGACGAGCGGGGCGGCGGTGGCGTCGAGCAGCGCGGCGCCGGCGGCGAGGAGGCCCAGCACGAAGCTCAGCGCGGCGAGGTTGACGCGCGGGGCGAGGTAGCCGAGGGCGAAGATGGTTGTGGGGATGATGTGCGTTTTTGTTGTTGTTGTTGTTGTTGTTGTTGTTGTCGCCATCGGGATCAAGTCGTCTTGGTCCAGCGGCGGCGGCGTCATAGCCGCGTCGAGGTGCAGGCCAAATGTCAGGACGCCGACAAAGGCCAGGACGGCGCCGGTCGTGAGCGCCAGCATGTGCGTTTTGGGGGTGAAGCTGTTTTGCCAGCGCCGGGTGAGGACGGGGACGGCGACCGCGAGGGTGGATAGCAGGAAAGGGCCGGTAAAGAGTGCACCGAGGATGCCTGGGGAGAGGACGAATGGGAGGGGATGGAAGAGGAGGGACAGGGATGCGGTCAGGCCCCACAAGGAGGAGTAAGGGAGGATGGACACGACGACGAGGAGGACCGTGGTCGGGGTGATGAAGGCGCGCGGGGCCTGGAGGAGGATAGTGAGCTCGGCCGCGCCGCGGTAGGCATAGGGCTTCAGTTTCACGACGTAGTCGGTGCAGGCGTCGAGGTATATGGCACGGCGCGAGGCGAGACGTGAGGGGGGCTTGAACTGGCTGGCAGCTGTAGCAGGGGTTTGCACGATGGCGAATTTCCGGTCGAAGGCCGTTTCTGGCGCCCCGAGTGCAATGGCCGGCACCGCGACGACAAAGAAAGCGCTGAGGATAGCGAACTGGAGGTCGGCACCGGACGGGTGCTGCGAGGCGACCCCACCGATCAACGGCGGTCCCCAGGTCGTCGCCACCGCGACGATGGAGTAAATAGCGATGCGGAGGCCGCGTTCGTGTTCCTGGTCCAGTCAGCAACCGCACGCCGAAAAGGCCAGCAGTGGTGGAGGACTCCCAACTTACAAAGAAAGTGTCCTGGATGGACCCCAGAATGAGGGAATCAAAAGCACCCCATCCAAGCCCCTGGAATATCCTCGCCGCCATGCACTGCCCGTAGCTGCTCGCAACGTTGGTATTCCACACCGTACCGATAAAAATAAGAAGCAAGGACGCCAAATACAGTGGCCGCTTGCCACAAACCCTCGAGGCGACGAGGCAAACAAAGCCGGTTAGGGCGGAAAGAATCAGGGGAACGCCAGTCAAAGCGGCAATCGCTGTGTAGGAAACTTCGTAGCTCTCGGCGAGCTGGGCATTAACAGTCATAAATATCGTCTTCGTCACACCGGTCATGGCAACCATCATTAAAAGGGACCAGAAATTGAGTTCTTTCCTCCACACAGGCCAATTCTGCGAGCAAGCCATCATGTCAGCACGGAGTAGGGCAGGGAGGAGATCGACAGTTGAACATACCAGAGGGTCATCAGGGTCATCACTCGGCTGAGGCACCAGCTCGACGCGGCTGTGCTTCCCCTGGCCGTATTTGGTGGGTCTCCTCGAAGCAATCGATGTCCACGAGAGCCGCTTCGTCGAGCCGGGAAACCTAATCAAGGGCGGCTGTGGTAACGGTTCCGCGGCCGAAGGCTGACCGGCTGAGAGCTGGCTGATTGAGACCCGACCGGACGAGGCATGACTGGCTGCTGTCCCGGGCCGCGTTGGAGGATTCATGGTCAAGGGACCCTGCGGCCTGACTGGTGGTCGTCGTGAGGGCGGTGGAATCTTGGGGCTTCCTGGTGGCCTCACCGCGGGCCTTGGTGGTAGAGGTCTGCTCGGTGGTTGGAGCGGGGGGCTGATGCGAAGTGGAGGGATCAGCCTCAGAGGTGCCGGTCGCCTGGGCAGGTCCTTTGCCGGAGGCGCTGGTGGAAGCGCCATGTTTTGGCGTTTTTCATTGTCTGTCATCAAGCTTCCACTTCCGCCAGGCAAGGAGAACCCGAGATCCAACTCCTTGTCGAGATCTATCCCAATCCCAAGGGAGTCCATGGTGGCGGTCTAGTGTACCTCAACTCACAGAGGAGATAATGCTGTGGCAAACGAATGGCATCTGTCCTCGCTGGCCAGCAGAAACGAGACGAAGAGTGGTTGTTGGAGTCGCACGAGGAGACAAGGGAGTGGGGAGTCCAAAATCCAGGGACGAGGGTGAGAATTAGCATTAAAAGAACGACTGCTCTGCAGCCAAGTTGCGACTAAGAGGCGGAGGTGGTGGTGGTGGTGGTGTTGGTGGAGGAGTGGAGGGGACTCAGAGAAGCATGTTCGAAGGCTGTGCTGGTGGGCATGCTGCGAGGTCGACTGCAGTTGGAAACACGCCGGTAGCCAGTTCCAGGGAACAAGAGGAGAAAATCCTTCATGGCCGGAGGAAGCGCCAGGGCCGATCAGATGTACGATGGAGCCCCCGTGGCGGCCAACGGCGAGATTGTCGATGGCCGCTGCATCGTCGGAGGGAAACGTGACGGCTGACAGCGTGGTGGCTCTGCGCAAGCTCCAAGCATAAAGCAGGGGGCACAGGATCCGTCTGTATCCGGAAGACATGGCACCCCTCCTTCATGCGCCCTGATGTGGATCAGAGCACATGGGGGGAGGCATCGGGGACCGGGGCCCGGAGGTGTGCTGAAGCACTGCCGTCCGTCATTGTCATTGGTGGTTCGGGGAGGAGTGGAGGAGTTCGCGCTCGACATCGGGGTCGCACACCTAACCACCAAACAGGTAAGCTAGTAGCTCCGCAGTGCGTCCGCCAGGACCCGGTTGGATGGTACGGTCATCAGGCCCGCTCTGACCCGGCCGGTTCACCATCTCAAGGTGTGGCCAAGCCACGCGAAGGGTTTAGATTTTGGAAGCGAGCGCAGGGGCCAGCAAGAGGCTGAAACCCGTCCGTGACACCGAATGGGCTTGTGCTCAACGTCAACCTGGTTGGACGTGCGACATGTTTCGCGACCCTTGATCTTCTCTCTTTCGGAGAGAAGGGGGGGGAAATGTTACAAAATAATTGTGGGACGAAAGAATGTGTTCGGTTGGGGGCGGAGGGGAAAAGAGCCCATCAGAACGCATTTTGAGGCAGTTGCTGGTTGCCAGGAATTGGCCAATGCTTGCTGTTGGCGTTGATGTTAGGGCTGAGTGGGGCAGGGACCACGCGGTGGGCCACGCGGTGGAGCCTCGGCAGCGGGGAATCGAGATCTGGAGTGGGTCCGGTGGAGACACAGGGCTTCGGCGGCATCTTCTGGACCTGTCGGTTGTGACTTGCCCACTTTCGGTGAGTTTTCCTTGTTCTTGAATCTTCCTCCTCCTGTCTGCTGCAGCTTGCAAGTTCCACTTCCCGCGCCAACTGGCTCTTTTACCCCTCCCGCCCAGCAAGCACGTCGCCCGATAGCGTATACACCGCTGGAGATAGGTCGTTATCGATCTTCCAGACCAGCTTCAGCCAGCCGGTGTTTTCCTCCGGCGGCTTTGTTGCGCGGCCTTGGGAGGGTTGGAATCGGGGAGGGGCCTGAGGGGGGCGCTGAGGGGCGCTGAGGCAGCGCAGTGAGCACTACCGCGCGCGCATGCAGCTACCAGTTGCCGGATGTTGCCGGATGTCGTCCGACCTTGCGAGTTGGGACGAAGGTGCAGGAAGGGTGGCGAGAAAGGGATACCAGCAGCACCGACCACTTCCCAATGGATCGAACAGTATGTCAGCGACACCCCAAAAAAGCTGGCTTAGGTGCGTTGGAGGGTGTGGTGGGCTGACGGCCCTTGCGCGACATTCTTGGCCGGGAACCTCCCCAAGGCCACCATCACAGAATTGGTAATGGCACGACAGCAGGTAACCAATGCCGTCAGGAACTTGGCGGGACAGGAACCCCGAGAAGCTAGATCCCAACCCCCCAATTGTATGTACGATAGCTGGTCCAGACCACCGGTCAACTCTGCCCCACGTCTTCCGCGCACCGATATCTCATCGGAGGTAAGGCATGGCATGGTAAGCCAGGTAAGGTAGGGGAAAATGGCGCACAATCCCCCGTCATGGACGGTATGTTCCATTCTTGCCATTTCTTGCTCAGCATCATGGCATTGCCAACCGGCAGTTCCGTCGTCGCTCAACCGGGTTTTAAGGTAGTAACCAGAAACGCATAAGGGCGGCGAATCCCGGTCGTCCACAGATCGAGGGACGATCATGCAGCACCGCAGCCGGGAACACCTTTCGCCGGATGACCCCCGGTCTTGAACAGGCCCTACACCACACAGCAAACCCTTGTGATTTTTAACTCTTTTGTCTATTTCCCTTAAACTAACGTCACGTCACTTCCCACCATCTCTCCCTGGCCCGGTGTCACCAACCCTGCCGATCTATCACCGTCTATTCCGTACATACAGGTGTATCCCTTGTGATCTGCAACTCCTACCGCATAATATTCTAAGCTCATGAAGGACTCATCGTCCTGGTTTCCGACGGCGTTCGTTTCGACGTCCGTTGGGGACAATGCCGGGAATGCCGGCAATCGCCAGGGACAAATCAGGCTCGTCGTCACTGGAGCTGCGAAACTGCTCCAGCGCTCAAACTGAACTGTGGCCATCTTGTTTCCAAGAAAAGGCCCAGGGTATTGTTCTTCAAACCCCACCAACGACTTCGAGCGCAGGTGGCCAGTATCCCTTCATGGGGCTGGCCGGCGGCGGGTCTGCCATGAAGAAGAACACAGCTGGAGACGAGACAGGGCCTCGTGGCTCATAGAGAAGACCTAGACACCCCCCAAAACCAAGGGGAAGACTGTGAGTAAGCCGTACTTCGAAAAAAAAGGATTGTGCGGTCCGTTGCGTGGCTTCATCATGAGATGCGACTGTGTATGTACTGTGCGGCCTGCGGGGTTTGTGTGCCAGGCCACTCGGCTTCGTCCGTTTCGATCGGCGACTCGAACGGCATGTGTCGGGGATACTTTCCTCGGCGAGAAACCAGCAGAGATAGGATGATCCCTCCAGACGGCAATGGGGGTTGAAGTGACACGGCTGAAGGGAAAGAACCCTGAAGACGGTGTTTTCCGTGCTTCTCGGCAAGCAGAAAAGCGGATACTCCGCCCGCAGCCATGATCCTCTCGCCCCCACCACAAGCCTGGGAAACAGCTCTGTAGATCGTTCGAAAAAGGCAGTTTTCTTCCTTTTCGGGGACTTTCGTCGCATCGCAGAAACGTCGGACCTTTTCTTCTCAGACCATCAAAACGACGCAAGCACGATAGCTTTACCTTCGGCAGACACCTCCTGCACCTCTGACTTCTCCACCATGACAAGCAGCGTGCTGCTCCGCACCAGCAGCTCCTCAAACTCGAGGCGGTACGCCACGGGCAGCTGCTCGTCGCTCCCGACGAGCACGGGGTGCTGCCCGCGGATATCCTTCTCGGTTACGCGGAAGCGCAGACCGACGTCGCGCGCCGCGTCCGCCCACAGGACGACCTCGTCCGTATCCCGCACCTCCCCGCTCGTCTGCGCGGCCAGCCAGTCCCGCCACACGCGCACCACCCCGTCGCTCACGTTGACGTGGCTAAGGAACAGGCCCGGCTTGGGCCCGAGCCGAACCAGGTTGGTGGTGGTGCACAGCTGGGAGAATGACTCGTCGTCGTCGAGGTAGACGTCGACGGCCGGATGCTCCACCGGCAGGGCGGCGTCTTGTTGCTGTTGCTGCTGCTGCTGGCCGCCGTCGTTGCTGCTGCTCGTAGCGCTCTGTCGCCGCTGGGAATACCGCACCCGGCGGGCCGGGTTCTCGTTGTGCTCGACCGGCCGGAAGTGCGAGTAGATGCCCTTGAGCCCGCCCAGGTGGGCCGGGTTGAGGGGAGGGTGCAGCATCTCAGCGGCGGCGGTGGGGGTGGTACCCTCTGCTTCGGCCTCCACGCCGGCAAAGCTGTCGGTGTAGAGGTAGTTGCAGTAGAGGTACGGCGTGTACAGACGCTCCGTGGGGTGGTAGCACTCGAGCATCAAGCGGTGGTCGGGCTCCGCAATGGCATAGTGCAGGCGCTGCTTGAGCACACGCAGAGTTGCCGAGTAGAAGCGGTGGCTGACCGTCACAAGCGGCAAGAGGGCGGCAGTGGGCAGTTGGGCGAGGATATAAATGAGGAGCTGGAAAGAGAGGTCAGCATTGCTAACGTTGGGCGCAGGATATCCCAGCAAACGAACCTCGTTGGGTACGGAGTCAATATCCGGGTGAGAGTCCATTGTTGACAGCGGTTCGGCGTGATAAACCAAGAATGGTGGGTGAATGTAACTAAGGATTAAGTAGACAGCAGCTCTATGCTACTGATGTAATGAATCGTTGATCCAGGATACAGGCAAGGAGGCAGTCAGATTGGCGAAGAACGTCGTTGAACTTTTATACGGCTGTCAGGACTCTGGTTGTTGCTGCTTGTGCTTGTTGGTGGCTGTGTCGTCGGGGCTCGTGGTGGGGACAACAGGAGATGTCTGCGAGGTCCGATGGCAGATGGTCGGAAAGGGTCGGGACTGCGTCAACGGGCTGGCGGTGCCTGGACGAGCTGGACAAGGAAGAACTGGCCGGAATGGTCAATACCGGGTCCGTCCGCTCTCCGAGACCTGAGGCAGTGCGGATGGGCCAGTGTGATGGCGGCGAATGTGATGATGTGCTCTCTAAAAATTGTTTAATCTGACTTTTTCTGCAAGAAAAATGACGAGGTCCGAGATCTGAGATTCCAACTGTTGGCGTAGACTCGTAACCGCGTCACTGCCATCGCTCTCATCGCTGGGGCGACTCACCGAGCCGGTGATGCAATCGAGACGCCTTGGCTGAGGGGCAGGTCCGAAGGCCCCATTTGGCCCCACTGGGCTCCACTTATCTCCGTTAAGGCAGACCCCTGGACCCTGGATTAAACCCTGGACCCGGAAGGTGGGGCCAAACGTCGATCCTCAACCACAGACGGCGGGAAATTCCGCGAATGCTCGCAGTTTGCGGAGTACTATCAATTCTAAGTTCTGCAACTCTCAGTGCAAGGCTGCAATTGCATAAAACAACGTCTTCGTGGAACCAGAAAACCCTCTATGGATAGAGGACCTTACTACTGGTTTTGTACGAATCGAAGATGTTCCAGATTACACTCCCCTCTAACTCCACCCTCGCTTATCCCCTCGCGAGCGACCGACCTGCGCTTCCTCGGTTTCCTTCCAAACACAGCCCGAGACCTGAGGAGCCACTACCACAGTCAACTCCACCTCTCCTCTGTCGCGTTATTCTCTCGGTCCTCGAAAATCTCGCTTCCTCTAAAACTCCAGCTGAGCTTTTCGTCTCGGTCTTCGTGAAGCGGCCTCTCGCGATGCGACGTCAAGCGACCCAGAGCATCCCAGCCCGTCCATGTTGCCCAATGATGCCCAACCCGTTCGTGACTCTTGACCGATGTTGCACACAACACCACACAACACCGATGTTGCACGCAAACCTAGATCTGCGTTTTCGAGGCCTACATGCCCCTGACAAGCATAAGGCGCGTCCGCAAAGGTTCAGCTAACACAAAGCCCGCATTCGCTGATCCCGACGACCGATTTGGGCTCTGCGGTGTCTCCATTGCAACATCATGCATTCTCGGAAGTCGCAGTCTCAGCCAACCACTTCGCATTCCAACCGCCACGCTTAGAGAACGCGTACGACCTGCCTTTCCCGCCCTCTGCAGCTACGCGCAGACTTTTCTTATGCAACCCCGCCCATCATGCTTCAGTGTCTTCGATGAGGACATTCGTGCGCCTTGTGTGGATGCCAATATTCTGTTCAGCTTTCCTCAAGGCTTCGGTTATGCGGAAAGGTGGATCTGCCCAGCTTTCAGCTTGCCCCGGACTCTAGGCGACGACGACACTTCGTACGGAATACTCTCAACTAGACGTCGACGCGGAGGGCGCGGGAAGCGCGGGTAAACCGATCTGGACTGCCTAATTGCTGCTGGCATTGGTTCTCGGCCAGGCCATGCTGGCCGTCATGATACGACGAATTTCTCCGTCGTGAAGCTCGCAAAAGATGGGACCGCTACGGCTATATAAGCACCCCTCATTTGCTCCCCTCTCCCTCCCTCTGCTCATCACCAAGCACTCAACCTTCATCACTCTCTGACTTCCAAGAATACTCCAGCAGCTCCATTCCCATATCACCTCCCTTTTCAAACAAACCTTCAAAATGAGAACCTGCATCCCCGTTCCCGGCCACAGCGGCGAGGCCTACTTCTTCCGCGGCACCAAGTACGCTCGCATCAAGTTCGTCCCCAGCTCTCCCGAAGAGGAGATCATCTACGGCCCGGTCGAGATTGCCCACGAGTGGAAGACTCTCGCCAAGGCCGGCTTCAGCACCGTCGATGCCGTCGTGCCCGTCCCGGGCTACGAAGGAGAAGCCTACTTCTTCAGCGGCACCCGGTGCGCGCGCATCCGGTTCGTCCCGGGCACCCCCGAGGAATCCATCGTCTACGGCCCGTACAACATCGCCGACAACTGGAAGTCGCTCGTCAAGGCCGGCTTCGAGACGGTCGACGCGATCCTCCCCGTCCCGGGCAGCCCGCACCAAGCCTACTTTTTCAGTGGCAACCAGTACGCCAAGATCACGTTTGCCGCTGGTGACTTCCACGACGAGGTCAACTATGGCCCGGCCAGCATCGTCGGCGAGTGGAAGACGCTCGACCAGGCCGGCTTCGACACGCTCGATGCGGTCCTTCCCGTCCCGGGCCACGCCGACGAGGCCTACTTCTTCAGCGGCAGCCAGTACGTCAAGATCCGGTTCGTCCCGAGCAGCAGCAGCGAGGAGATCCTGTACGGCCCTGTCAGGATTACCAAGGAGTGGAAGACTCTGGCCTGGGGCTGGTAAGCGTCTCGTCAGGGAGAGCTGGCCGTGTTGGAGAGTGCGGAGGAATCGGGGATGAGTTTTGGGTTGGAGGATAGTTGACATGCGAGCCCATTATGTGGATTTAGCAACTTTGCTGGTTGACTTAGATCACAACGCAAACCAAATGCAGACGCTTGCTCTCACATTGCCATACTGGCCCATATTACCTCTGTGGTTTTCACGTCTACATCAGCCGTGTAGTTGCATGATCTTGACAAGACTATTGCCAATGAATGCCAGATTTTGCTATTACCAGATTTGAGGCGGCGATTCCAGGTGATTCCAGCACAACTGGTGGAGTTTGGAACAGCAGCCTCCGGTTTCTTAACGACCAGTTATAGACATAGACAGAAAGGGCGCTCCCCATACTGCTGTAATGAAGGATAATAAACGAGCAGAATCTTGACCAAAGTCTTGAGTCGGCAAGTTTCCGGCTGCGCGCTTTTGTTTATGATCAGGAGTAAAATAAAACCAGATGATGGGATAGAGAAAGAAATGAAAAGGGGTTTTGGGAGGGGGAAGAAAGGAAAAGGAAAAACAAAAACGTAGAAGAACAAAAATGGCTTGCTTCGCCCGAGAATCGAACGAAAAAGGGAGGCTGTGATTTCTCAGCAGTGGGACGTTGGGGCTTCAGACGTCCGAGGTTGAGAAACAAGGTACACAGCCTCATACCAGTGTGCCAAGTGTACTTTTGGCAGGGTGGTTTTCTTGTTGGGAAGTGGTCACGGCGACCTCACTTATAAACACCTCAACTGTTGGCAACAGTACATATATGAAAACCACTTTTTTACATCCATCGATATTCTTGTCCATCCTCACTCTGATGAATAGATTAATATTATAGAGTCGACCTTGCCACGACATCACCAACCCCGAGAGGTGTTAGTCGCGACATGTTCTTCCTCCTCCTCCACCCCCACCCCCTGTCTTTGTTTCTGTGGACCTGGACACGCCGGGCTACTCCAAGTGGGTATTGAACAATTATTACTAGACTTGGAAGAAGTGGAAGACATGGCAGAAGTGCGGTTGATGATGCTACAGCAATATTCCTCCTTCCTGACCTTCCTTTTGCGCTCCCTTCTGCCTAGTCCGAGTTCTCAAGAGCAGTTTCAAGGTCACCAGCACCCAGAGCAGCTGCTTCCCTGTCCTCCACAGCAGTTTGGTCATTGTCAGCATTCAGAGCAACGACTTCCCTGTCCTCCACCGCGGTTTGCGCATTCCCAGCTCCCAGAACAACCACCTCCATATGCCCCTGCGGAATAAACGCCTCCAGCCTGTCAATATCATCCTCCGGTTCCCCCTCCACCTTGGCATCGGACGCAATATAGAACCCTTGATGGACAAGACAAAGGCGGAACCCGTTCTGCGGGCCGTGTTTTGTGGTCTGGTAGACGCAGAACAGCATGGATGCTCGAAGCTTGCCGGTGACCTCGTCGCGCTTGCCTTTCCAGAAGATGTGGGATCGCACGGCATCGGGTATGTTGGAGATTTCGTCGAGAGCGCCGGCGGTGGCGAGTTGCTGCAGGATGGCGGGCGGGATGGGAGTGTCGTCTGACACGATGTGGGAGCTCATGATGTTGATGGTGGGTTCGGTTGCGAGGATGGGGACTGGAGATTTGAAGTAGCGAAGGGGAACGAGACGACGCAAGCGGCGCAACTGGTCGCATGGGGTGAAGGAAGATCAACGAAAACACTCGCCGCTCTTCAAGTTTGCCCTGGCGGCAGCGTTGATTGGCTAAAGTCGGTAGCCGTCACAGTCTGCGGGGATCTGTAGCAGGACTTTATGTTGAGAGGTTGCTGGAATTATGGAAGGCCAGGCAGCGATGGGAAGCAAAACAACCCAGTGTTGACTGAGGCAGCAATGAGCTACCCCACACCGAACACAGAGGTACGATGAGCCGCCCGGTCAATTGTGCGGGCTTCTGCGGCCAATGAATACTCTCCAACCTCTGACCAACGCTGCCGTACTTTATTCTCTTTGTTGGACCCGACAAGTATGTGGTTGCTGCTGCGTCGCGTATTTCGCACCAGACACAAACCAGCCAGAAAGTTTTGAGGTCCAGGAACTCGGTCGCATCCATGTTTTTTTTTTTTTTTTTTAGGTAGGTTGGTGGGTAATCAGATTCTTGAGGTCTGAAGGAGCGAGGATGGTGATGTGATGCTCTGGGAATGGCTCAATAAGAGGGCGGGGACTGAAATCGAGTGTAGAAGCAAGAGTTTAGTGCTTGACGGCTCAAGGAAAACTCTTTAGATGAACAAATGATTCTGAAGTGAAAATTGATGTTGACTCCCTACCGTACCTAATCTCCCTTACCCCAGCGTACAATCTGACGTCCTCCTTCCACCCTAACTCTCTACCGACTGTTCTTCCCAACTCCCATCATAGGTACCTTAGATGAGAAACGCCAACACCCTAGGGAAGGCATCAACCCCTCCAGTTACAAGAATGCGGCACGATAAACTCCCATGACTGACTCCTGAGTCTGCTGAACCTTCGCGTTAACGTGCTGTCCCAGTTGGGTAGAAGCAGCCCATGATATATAGCAACTCACCTCTTACAACCTCATCTTCTGCCTCTGGTCTTATGAGTGCTTCGCCTTTTGCTGCAAAGATTGCGTTGGTGCCGATGTAGACGTCCCGGAGCCTGGCATATTCATCTGAGAACATCCACCTCATATGTTTGACGAACAGCCAGACACGTCTTGGATGGAACCTCAGAATAAACTTTAGGACGTTGGTAAGGGCGTTTCGACTAGCAGGGTAGTTGGCCTTTAAGCCCCAGTTGAAGACAAGCGCTTGAAGCCGATACAACCGCCACGATTGCTCCAAGTCCTTGAGAAAAGTCTCTTTGGTGCCCCCTTTTACATGAACAGCTTCGTCAGCAAGCAGGCCGAAAATTATGATGAGAGGTTACCTCGTACCGAGTTTGCCATAGACTTCCCAAAAATGACCGTCTCCGAACTCAAAGCCTCTTCCGAAGAGCTTCTTAATCGTCTCCAACCAGATGTCGTCAGCTGACCAGGTGTAAGTCTCCTTTGCAGCCTCCTCGTCGTCATGCCACACAGGTGTTTTGTTGGACCCCAAGGACCTCAACACCACGGACAACTTTTCCAGGCAGACACGGCGACTAAGCCTGGCGCGGCGCTCACCGACGCCCACTTGCTTGAATCCGCATTCATTCATGGTCATGTACGCCTCCAGGGTGCGCGTGAAAGCCGGCACCGAGCGGAAGACGATGCTCTTGCAGTGTAGGACATTTTCGAGGAAGATGGCGTTGATGATGTCGACGTGCTTGCGCTTGATCGGCCAGAAGCGGAAGCGGAATGTGTCGCTGCTCCGCGGCTGGCCCGTCTCCCCCGGTGCCAGCTCCAGCCTGCCGTTGACGACCCGCGCGCACGAGTTCATGGCCTTGGCGACTGGCAGATCGGCCAAGATGGACTTGACGTTTTGAGGAGTTGGGAATTGTGCCGCTGCCGCTTCCAGTATCGTTTCTCGGGAGTTCCGGATCCTGCTGTTGGCGTCCTCGAGCGCCTCGGGCAGCACGACACTGCGGAGCACGATGATGAGCCGAGCGGATATGGGTCCAAACTCGTGGAAGCAGAGATATAAGGACCCGACGTCCTGCCCCGTGATGGGACAGCTTGACTCATGGATTGGACCCTCGAAGAGGTTATAGCACTGGTCAGTGAGGATGAACTCGTCACCCTCTTTGCTGGGCGTGCAGAACGCTGTGTAGGATGACCGGACATGGTGGGCAAACATCTCAGCATCCGCTGGGAACATAGCCTCCGACAGCTTCTTCACCCACTTCCCTTCTGCGTCCATTTCGAGGTCCAGGATGGCGCGGAGGTTGTGTAGCCAGACTTCCCTCGGGTTCTTGAAGCCCTTTTCCGCCATGTAAAAGGCAAGAAGGTTCTTGTCCTCCATCTGGTAGTGTGACAGATCCCCGGAGACGTATTTGCCGTAGAATCCCGGGCCTCGATACTTCATGATAAACAAGAACTTGCGCAGACGGTCTCTCTCCACCCGGTTGAGGATGACTTCTGGTTCGCCGCTCTCGTGCGCCTTCGTGACTTTCTGGAGGAGGGTGGCAGTCTGCGACTCGAGCTTTGAGAGCTGCTCTTCGACATTCTTGACGCCATTGATGGCGTCTGCAGCGTCGTTGTACATGTTCGTCTGGCCGAACCATTGCGACACAAGAGTCTCACGCACCTGAGGCTCGTCCGACGTGAGGTCCACGGTGTTAAGGACTGGGGCGCCCCATCTGATGACTTTATGGGGACCAGAACCTTTCTGTTGCCGCTTCCCCTTCCCCTTCACAGACCTGAAGGGGTGAGAGAAGTTGCGGAGAATAAACTGGGGAATGTAATGCTGATATTGCTCGTACGGTTGCATGGCGGATGGCTTCAAGCTGGGCAATGGTGAGATCACGCAGACTTCAAGAGGAGATGAAAATGGCTGTAATCATGTCAGGAATCTGATGACAACCCGCTCGCTTCTTATGTTACTCCTCGCTGCTCGCCCTGTATGCCCCCAAACCCCGCACAGATGCGGCTGTCCAATGGTGCTGTCACACATGTGCAGCACCTTTGGCCTGCGATAGGATCTCTCAGATGCTTGGGACTGCTTGACCCCTTTAGCCAGTCATATTGCTACTTCCACCTCCATTGGCCATGCTGAATGATTTGGAGGACTGGAATTTGTCATCGGAGAGTATATAGCCTGGCCCTGGCTCTGAGTCTGATGTCGTTTGCGGGAGAGCGCCACGCACCTGCGACACTGCGAGGCAATGCACGTTTGCCTTGTATTTACATGATCCGAAATGGCGCTCTCTTATCATATTGCCCAGACTGGTGACCCTGTAGGATAGCCTCAGCATCATAGTCCCTTTGCCAGTCTCCCTGGCGTTTTTTAGTGGCCCCCCTTCACGCTTTCATACACTTCATGTGTACAGTGCCGCCCCCGAAACCCAAAGCCACCAGTTCCTCCTCATCGCTCCCCACGCAGTCGCCGCCCGGCCGAGTCTTGTGGCGCACCGTCTCGATGTGCGTGCTGACCGAGATGGCCGGGTGGCCGTTGGCGTACGACTTGGGGCGGTACGTATGGCCGGTGGTTGTGGCGCCGACCGTCGACCCGAGACCGAGCCGACGCAGAACGCGCTGGAAGAGCGACTTGAGGCACGGCAGGCAAGCGGCGATGATTCCTGTCTGCTCCTCAATGGCGGACCACAAGGCGATTTTCATGCCCCCGAGCTGCTCACCACCTGGCGCGTTGCTGTTGTCGGTATAGGTTTGGATGATGACTGCCTTGGCGATCGAGGCTGCCGACGCAATAATGCCGAGGCCCATGAGGAACACGATCATGAGGCGCTCACGCAGCGGCCGCTTGATGTGGAGGATGAAGGTCAAAGGTACGAGCGAGAGGATGACGTCGGTGAGGATAGTAACGACCGAGGAGACGGTGAGGCCGACGCGGAAGGCATGGGGCCCCCAGCACTTCTTGTCCGTGACGGTCGGATCCCACAGTCCGTTGATGGGCACGCAGCGCGTCGTCTGCATTATGGTTACGAAGACGGCGACGACGACTTGCATGGCGATGATTACGTAAAGTAAGTGCTTCCAGTACAAGCCGTGCAAGAGCCGGAGCAGCATGAAGGCGACGCTGGTTTTGATGAGCGGCACAGACAACGCAGACATGACCTCGGAGACGACGCTTAGGGGGGCCACCACGTTCAAGATGTACGAGAGGTATACGACGGACGACCCCCCTAATCCCTGGATGTTTGCAGCAACAATCGTGGCCCAGTCGACGGCGGCAAGCACCTAAGATCATATTATATCAGTGCCAAGTGGTGGAGTAACCCATGGTAGCAAGAGGGTTTTTTTGCTGGCAGCCGAGTGGCCGAGATGACGAGTGATGAACGACCGGAGACTTACCGCGGCTAAGAAGAGCAGCCAATCTTCGATGCACAATCCCATGGTCGACTTGAACCTCGTGAAGAGCCGCACACCAACGAGCACCGAGGAGATGGCCAAAGAGGGGGTTATGATGCCGACATACACACGGGAATAGTAGATGACCCCGGCGCTGATGGGGAGGGCGATGGTCGAGGGATCCATATTCGCCAAGGCATCCATATCCGGAGTTGGATCCGCCATCGTTTGATCTGTGTCGAATTGCTGGAGCGACAGGTGGTGTCAACATGGCAACATGAATGGCCTCGTGGGAGTCACCAATGCCATGGAACGGTCCGAAAAAGAGGGAGTCAATGAGGCTTGGTCCTCAAAAGACGGGCTCGAGAGAAGACGACGAGCATCTTGCACTTTTACACTGTCCTTCCAGACTGATCCGTCGTTGCAGAACACACCCTGGCGGTCCATGGATGCCTTACACATCCTCCTCGAGGATCTGAAGATGGATGGATGCCCTTCTCGTCGCACAGACCGCCCAGCATCACTTTCCCGGAGAGCGCTAAGACGGACCAACGAGTGACTGCCAGCCACTCGCATGGCCGGTGAGAGGTGCCTATCTTGGGGGGCTATTGGGGGCAGAACTTGGTAAGTTGCTGCGGGACGGGATGCAGGATGTGCCGCTGGGGGTTATTTGCGCAGGCCAAAAAGGGGGTGATGGTACCAGGGATACGGTAAACATGGCACAGGGCCCGGGGATTCCATTGATAATGATGTGGAGAACCACACAGTGAGCAACGAAATCAGGGTACGGAATACTGCAGTCGGCGCGAGCAGGTAATTTGTAAGGAAGGCACAGGGCGGCACATCAGGCACGCAGGACGAAAGCATGGGTCACGCAACGAGCAAGCATGCAGGGTTCAGCGGGAAGGCACGGCCTGGGGTAGATTGGGGTTCAAAACTGGCACTCGCCGCTTGGCTGCCTGGGCCTCAACCTCTTTTCTTCCGCATCGGGATTTTGTTCAACCCAATCAGTCAGTCCAGTTCAATTCTTCTTGGCCCGTTTGGCTTGTTCCATCATCCAAGGCTTCCTCAATCATCCTCCTTTTCTCGCGGTTCACTGCCTCGGACTCCCAAGGTCGATATTGGTACTGTGGAGTACGGGGATTTTCACTTTGACAGTTCCGCTTGAGCCCCGCTGGTTTTGCGGGGAAATGGGTCTGCAAGACCCTGTCGCCCATCAATGTCCGGGCGTTGGCACTGTTGTTGGCAATAAAATGCTAAGTATCGTCTTGGCTAACCTTAAACCAGCGTCGTGATGAAGCCACAACATCTTTCGCCCCAACATCGCCGGTCCAATCAAGAAGATCCCCCTGTTTTGCCATTTGCATGCTCTCTGTTGCTCCTCCACTTTGACCCGCCTCGAAAGTGAGGACGTTTACAAACTTGTTCACTCATTCAGACTCTTGAAGCCCATCGTCGTCCGCTCGCCATCTCAAATTTGGCTGTAGCCCACGAGGGGCCACCATTTGTGGGAGGTGTGGGAGAGCGACCTTCCAACGAGGCACATCTCCTCATCGAGGATTATTCTCCTCACGGGTTGACCCTGCTCCTGCAATCTCCCCTCTCTGTACGCACACGGCAGACACCCAAGCTCACCATTCGCTCGACCCTCTCGGGCTTTGATACCCCGGTTCACAAGGCTTGACCTATTCGACACCGCTGATGAGTTGGTATTCCGTTCACTCTCTGGGGCTGACCCGCCTCCCCCCTGCCTGCCTGCCGACATGGCACTGGATCCTGGTCGTCTGATTCCTGGATCACCCTCCCGCTGGGTTGTCTGGGAACCTGTCCCTGGCTCCACAACCAGGCCACCAACCCGAGCCACCGGGGCCGGGGGAAAATAAGGTTGCCTCCCGGTGGAAATCCCCCCGGACAGATGCAGAACCGGCCCGCCAAGGCGGATATCCCGAACGACTCGGAACAAACGCCAAAGTCATCAGTCAAGCGGTTGCGCTAAGCAAGTCCGCGCTCATTTGTCCGGACCCAGCAGAGCCAGAACATCGCGCTTGTTAGTTTGTTTGCACTTTGAGCAGCCCGCCGTACTACAGTACTTGAAAATACCATGCAACGGGGGCGGAGACCCGGGCCAGATGGCGGAGATGGCGCGTCCATCGGACTACTAAAGCACCCAGCAGAGCGGCTGCGGTTGGGCTTGTTCCATCTTTGTTCCTTCCCAGGCTCACCTCCAACAGTCTCCATTGCGTGTTGCTTTGGTGCTCGTCATCATGCGGCTCTTTCTCCTTCTCGCCCTCACCTTCGGCACCGCCCAGGCGGGCTGTGCCACGACGCCGGCCAACGCCACCGGGTATTGGTACGAATACATCCAGCATAACGGCATCAGCGCGGGAATCCCCAACGGCAAGAGCTGGACAGTCTTCCGGAACGTCAAGGACTACGGCGCCAAGGGCGACGGTACCGCCGACGACACTGCCGCCATCCAGCTGGCTATCAACACGGGCGACAGCACCGGTACGCGGGACGGCGGCCGCTTCGGGTCCACGGGACAGCCTGCTGTTGTCTACTTCCCCGCTGGCACGTACCTCGTTACGTCGACTATTAATAGTGCCGTGGGGACAGTGATCATGGGTGACCCGACCAACCGCGCGACTATCAAGGCAGCAGCTGGCTTCACTGGAACTTACCTCGTGTTTGGACATGACAAGACTTATACAGGCCTTATTGGCTTTTTCCACGCCGTGAAGAACCTCGTGCTCGATAGCACGGCTGTACCCGCCTCTCAGATTCTCACCCTTCTAGAGTGGTCGGTAAGCCAGAACAACCAGCTGTCCAATATCTTGTTCAATATGCCCATTGGCGCAACTTCGCATACGGGAATCGCAACCCAGGGGCAAAACTCGGGCTTGATTATCAACGACCTGGAGTTCCGGGGAGGCGGAGTTGGTATCTCGCTGGTCGCAACGCAGTATCAGCTCAAGAGCCTCGTTTTCAAGAGTATGAGCCACCTGTCTCTGGGACACTACTCCGCACACGAACAACTCCTGACGATTTGACCCTTACTAGATGTCAAGACCGGAGTCCTCCTTGCCAGTGTTCTCCAAGCCACTGCCCAAGGGTTAAGGTTTGAGGGCTGTTCCGTCGGAATCGACGCGAGCCAAGGCAACGGCATGCTAAGCTTGATCGACTCGAGTGCGGTCGACACTCCTGTGGTTATTGCCGCCGCTGACATGTCAGCCAGCAACGTTGCAGGCTCCCTTGTGCTCGAGAATGTCATTGTCGATAGCACTGTCGCTGCAGTAAGTTTGAGAAAACAGCCCATGAGCATGAACTTGTGCACTTTGCTCACGCCACGCAATAGACCGTCCAGACCGGCACCACCACCGCCCTCGAAGGCTCTGTCAGGCCCGGCTCCGCCTGGATTCGAGGCAACACCTACGCCGTCAACTCCACCACCGCCACCCGCGCCTCAGGCCAGTTCATCCCCGTCTCGCGCCCCACCGCTCTCATCGACGCCACTACAGGCTCCTACCCGGCCATCCCCCCACCGACCTACGCCAACTTCCCCCTCACCTCAGTCATCAACATCAAGACCGTCGTCTCCAGCCCCGTAGCGGGGGACGGCATCACCGACGACACAGCCGCCATCCAAACCATCCTCAACGCCGCTGCCGCCGCGGGCAAGCTCGTCTTCTTCCCGCAGGGCATCTACCTCCTCACCGACACACTCGTCATCCCCAAGGGCAGCCGGCTCGTCGGCGAGGCCTGGACGCAGCTGTCAGCCTCGGGCGCCAAGTTTGCCGACGCCAAGCACCCGCGGGCGATGCTGCAGGTCGGCGCGAAGAGCGGCGAGACGGGCCTGGTGCAGATGTCGGACTTCATCTTCACCGTCGCCGACATCCTGCCGGGCGCGGTGCTCATGGAGGTCAACATGGCCGGCGAGAAACCGGGGGACGTTGGGTTCTGGAACTGGTACGTAAAATTGGTGCTGTTTCTTCCCCTTTATGGCACCTTTGTGCTCCCGAGACACCCCCTTTGCTCCCGAACTGCTCCCGCAATATTCCCGATACCCCGTTTTAGGCAATAAAGAGCTGACGTTGTTGGACAGCCACTTCCGCGTCGGCGGTGCCAGGGGGTCCACGATCCGGGGCGCGCAGTGCGCCAGGCCTGAGACGTGCTTGGCCGCGCGGTTGAGTCTGCATCTGACGGCGACGTCGAGCTCGTACTGGGAGAATGTGTGGAGTTGGGTGGCTGATCATGATCTGGATTCGTCGATGGAGGACGGGGAGACGGAGGTGTATCCTGGTGTTGCTGGGGGGTTCTTGATTGAGGCCAAGGGTGGGACGTGGATTCTGGGTATGGGCGTTGGTAAGTATCGCTCTGGAAGTGAAAAGAGGCACCATTGAAGGCGGTGACGGAGGTTTGCTGACCGTCTGATACCAGAACACGCCGCTCTTTTTCAAGTCGACATCAACAAGGCCGAGAATGTGTTTATCGGGCTACAGGAGGGCGAGTCGGCGTACTGGCAGGGCACGGGTAATACCCTGCTGACACCAGAGCCGTGGGCGCAGTCGTTGTGGAACACGGATCCGGACTTTGCATGGTGCGGAGCCACCGACGCAATGGTATGTTTTGTCGTTGACCCCCTTTGGCCCCTGATGCTTTCCCCCTGAGCCATCCGTCAGCCCAGTTACTGACCAGCACACCACGCTAGTGTCGCATGGGCGTTTATCAGCGAATCTCCAAGTCCAAGAACCTGAACATCTACAGCAGCGGCTTCTGGAACTTTGTCTCCGGTCCAGCCCGGACCTTTTGTGCCGACGACTGTCAGGACAACGCGGCAGTCTACGAGTCCAACGAGAGGCTGTTCGTGTACGGATTCAGCACCATCAACAACAAGAACATGATTGTGGAGCTGAAGGGCAACAGCATCACTCCCGCGGCTTCTCGGGCTGCTAACATTGGGGTGACCATCGATGGGTTGTTCAAGTCGGCAAGTGTTGCTGGCTACTTTAGGTAAAATCAACGAAGGCAGAAGCCGGGCGTGTTAGTTAGAGTAGAGTAAGATAGCGCAGCTGTGCAATTCTAGAATAGAATCTCAACTCCCGTAATTCATGTCTAGCACACCTGTTCTCTTAGTCGGAGCTTATGGGGTTTGAACCAGAATTCCCTTCCTTCATTTACAAAATCTGGCGTCTTCATCTTCCGTGGTCTATCTGAGTCACTTTGGTTGCTTGGTTCTGAGGTGGGAGTCCTGGCCTGCTGGCTGAGGCTGAGACAGAGTTGCTTGGTCATGGGGTGATCATTGGGGGTAATTATTAATTTGGAACTGACTTGGCTAGCTGCCTTGACATTCCGGTCGAACTACACCCAACATCCACATTCCACTGTGCTGGTATTTGAGTTGGGTTTTCATTGAGATTAAGTTTTGAATTCCTTTTTTGTCTTTTGAGTGCTTCGTATGGGTTTGATATTTGTGCTGCATATCTGGGCCGGGCTGTGACTGTTCCTAGCGGCCAGTGTTTCTCAGTTCTCACGTGGTGGCATGCTCTCACGGCCTAAAAAGCGGGTCTCTCCTGATAATTAGAGGTAGGTTTGCACCTCGCAGCGTCCCCCGACCACGCGAGTCCCACCACCTGGCGCCATGGCGGAGTCCCATTTTAAGCTTCTGCAGCTCCCCGGTGACATACTAACATATCTCGCCCGGGAACATCTCTCTCCCTCATCCGCCGTCGCGCTCTCGCTTACATGCCGGGCCAGCTTTGCGTTGTTATTTCCGCACCTGAAAGCGACGGGACACCTCCCAGCCAGTGGTTCCCAGGACAAGGCCGAGCTGTGCGAGCTCCTCGAGAGATCTGTCAGCACCAAGTACTACTTTTGCCCGACTTGCCCCGCCCTCCATCCCTTTTCTCCAACCGACGGACCAGCCCCATCCGACTCTGACTTCACGCCCGACGGACCCGGCTGCCGAGGCCCCCGTGGCCGGCGCTGGTCCCTGGGGCGGGATCGCTTCACCCTGGGCCTGCACCACGCCCGTCTCGCCCTGAACCGCCACTGGTTAGGCCCGTCGAACGGGATACCTCTGGACAACTTTGACGTGAACTACCTCACCGAGACCCATCCCCGCTTCAGCGAGAGCTGGTCGGCCAAGATCATCGACGGGGACTTGTTTCTGCACTCGACCCAGACGACCCTCTGGAGCGTGCCATACGCAGAGCTGCTGGTCGGGCTCGCAAGCAATGACTTCATGCTTTGCCAGCACACGCGGCTGGCCGAGGTGCCAACCCTCCGCCCGCGCGGCAATATCGGGTCGACGATGGAGCCGTGCAGCGACGTCCTAGACCACTGCCGCTTCTGCTTCACGGACTGGACGATAACGGTCATGCGTCAAGTACCCGAGGCACGGGGAAATGGTGGGGAGGATGAACGCTGGCGCCTCGCTGTCGCGACATACCATCGGTTCGTGAACGCCTGGCGGCCTAATACTTCCTCGCCGTCGGCCGACAGCCGGTTTCAGTACGAGGTCGAGGTCGTCCCGCTGTATCGTGAGCCGGGACTTGTGAGAGACATTTGGTTGGGTCGTGCCACTAGGACTGCAAGGGGTGGCCGATGGGCTGAATGTCGCATGTTTAAAGACGAACTCCCCATGCCCCCGCCAGCGTGGATGCGGTCTTAGTTGCAGTCTTCCCGGATAGGTTATTAATTACTCTTTTTCTTTGTTATGTTGCCGAGAGAATCGGATGATGTTAAATCGGCTTCAGACTTCATCCATTTGACTTTGAATACCCTCCAGAAGCAAAATTAATTAGTATCAACCCCAAGGGTTTCCGCATGAACCCGCCCAGTCCAGACCCGATAATAATAAGCAACCACCATCCTCCCTCAACTCCAACTCCACGATAAGGCACCATAAACCCGCTATGGCATTCCAAATCGAGCCAATATCAAGGGGACTTGAGAGCCACCGATAGAAGAAACATGTCCCTCTCCTTGATATAACGTCCTAGCTCTGATGTTGGCTCCAAACTAGACATGATCTCCAGGGCACTTCCCACAGCAACCCACTCGTGGCTCAGTCCATCAGCCAGCTCCTCCTCGGTCAGCTCTGGCCTCCCCGCCTCGTCCAGAAGGGTGCCTTGGTAGCAGTACGAGATTTGGTGAAGGTCGTTCCGAAACTCCTCGGTCGTAGCAAAACACGCGCCCTTCACCGAGACGTGAGCGCCTGTCTCTTCAAGCACCTCTCTCTCGGCGGCCTTTTGGTGGTCTTCCCCATCCTCAACGCCGCCTCCGGGCAGCTTGTAGTAGTTGCCATTGGTCGCCTTGACGAGGACCACATGACCAGAGGACGAGGTGATGACGACACGGACAGCGGAACGCTTGGTGTATTGCGTTCCTTCTTGCTTGGAGCCGATGACTCTGGTGGGCACGCCAGAGGGCGTTGATGCTGGAGGGAAATGTCAGCGAAAGTGAAAGAGGGATGGATCTAGCAAAAACCAAGCTGGAAGGTCTTCCATCGCACGGCTTCTTGCTCAGGGACAATTGGAGGAGAGAGGGGTGTTGGAGGAGATTGGGATCAAACGAGGAGCGGGGTCAACATTAGGGGCCTGGTTGGCAAGGCGGTTAACAGGCAGGGCCCCAGGAGCACGTGGGAACGCGGGATCGTGGGCGCGCCGCGGAAAGGCCTGGGTTCAACAGACGATGTGTGAGCCACTGTGCGAATTGACTTGAACACGTTACACCAGGAAACACATGCAGACATCGCAATTAGTAGTTATTAATATCTGGGATTGAAAAGCCTTTGGTTGACGATATTGTTTACATTTTGGGCACAGAAGCTTCAAACAGATCACAGAGCGACTCTGTCAGTTTGAATTTATAATTATTGTGACAGGCCCGCTACATGTCATTCATTTCCCTGTCTTCACCCTATTAATTCTTTTCCAGATGAACTAGATCTTATCTGTGTTTCTGTTAGATCTCACTGGCCTATTTTGTGAGCTCAAAGCCGAAATGCCGCGTCTGTACCTAGTTATGCAAGTCCAATTTGTTCTTTTGTGACAGAGTGGCTCAGGGCACTTCGCAAACTGATATTATTACTCAGGCATGTAAGTCGACAGCATCAAGCCACACAAACGTCACAATTCCCTCTCCTCACAAAACGGGGAAACACCTCTAGCTCCGAGTATTCAGTACCACCAACCCAGCCAACGTCAAAAGCCATCTTGAGATTTGTAAGCCACCAAAACAAAACACAACCTCAAACGCCGTGCAAAGACCGCCCCCTATCCCAGATCCCTTGTCTTTGATAATAATCCCAAGCTCTTTCGCATCGACACACAAAGTCTACACCAAATGACCAGGTAAATTTTTCTCCTTTCTCAACTCCAACCCCCCAGACAAGGTAATTACTGTACCCTTCCTGCTGTGCCGCCGTTCTTCAGACCCATCCACTCCCACCGCCCGTGCCACATGTCAGTCTGCACCACCGCACGGCACCTCCCGTTCCCGCTTCCGCTGCCGTCGATACCACCTCCCCGTCCCACCCCCTCGGCCGAGGATCCTGTGTTTGGTACAGATACCCACCAGCGTCATGCTGTCTAGGTAGCTCAGCTGGGACGACCTCGTCTTCCGCGTCCCCTGGGTGCTTGGTTCTGGGGTGGTAGGAGTCCTGGCTCGGTGGGCGTTCTTCGAGAGTGAGCCAATCGAAGCGTTGCTTGATCCCGGTCTGAGGGCGGGAATTGGAGTCGGCGTTCTGGCCTGGCTGAGCCGTCTGACTTGACCGTGTGCTGGTCCTGGTGCTGGGGTCGCCGCCCTCGACTGGCTGAGCTGTCCCTGTCCCTGTCCCTGTCCGGATGCTGGGGTGTTGGGTCTTGGGATCGAGCGGGCAACACTGGACTCGCGGCTCAAAGGCGCCAGACTTGCTTCTCGAGATGGGATGGGTATGTCGAAGAGGTCGAGTGGCAGGGGTTCTGGGTCTCTGGTTGTGCGTAGTTGGGATTGATTAGTCATGAGTTTCGATGTGTGAGTATGTGAGAGTGGTGTGAGGTTGGGGAGGCACTTACTGGAAGATTGGCAGCGGATGTTCATCACAATCGGCGTATATTTTGAACTTTGTGACGTTGTTGATTGGGACGGGTTTTTTGCAGAACACGATGGCCATGGTGTGTGAGAGGGTTGCACCACACTTGTCATCGTCGCGAAGATACAGGCAGCCGCATATCTTTTTCCAGTGGTACCAACCGCAGGGACAGTTGTTGGGGTTCTGCGGGTGGTAGACGCGGACTTGCTTCTTTTTGGCGAGTCGATCAGTCGGGAGGATGAACTCCGGCTGACGATGAAGATGCGCCATTTGAGACGGCTTGTTCACGGTAACAAAACCCAGGAGACCGAGTGTAGACGAGGAGGCCAAAGAAACCCAGGGAGCAGACGAAACAAGAAATCTTTGCAATGGAAAAAGGGCCGAGAGTTGAGTCGAGCGCGCTGTTGCTGGTCGCAACGTCGCTGGTGGTGTAAAGAATTTTGCGGTGAGACTGGACCGAAAGGGGACTTGATGACGAGAACGACGGGAGCGTTGAACTCGACAACCTGGGGGTTCCTAAATATATTATCTGTATTGTTCAACTTGACGCTGCTGTGTTTACCTAGGTACCTAATAATAATTATTCTCCGTGTCCTTTCCGGATTTCAGCTCCCCGGTCACTGGGATGTGTGACCGCGCCGGGGGGAGGGCCGGCAGAGGTCTGGTGCCCCTGTCGAGCTTTGGGCCGAGACAATGCTGATACAATTCTCCTGCGTTTGTTTGGTGTTGGATTGGCTGGGCCGCGAAGGTGCTTGAGAATATACGGTGCAGGCGGTGGCCCTCCCGGGCCTCCTTCACTCACACTGGGGACATGTCCGCGCCCATGGAGCTTCCAGACTCACTCTTCGGTGGCCGGTGGCCTGGCAAGCTCAAGTCCGTTCAGCATTGGCAGTACTTTCTTTTCCTTCTGCTTCGTGTTTTTTTCTTTTTCATTTTTTCTTTCTTTTTTTTTTGGGAAAGGGGGGGGGGGGGGGGGGGGGGGTTATATGGGGGGAAAGGTGTAATATTATAAATTAAATGCTAAAACTTTCT